>JALNIE010000042.1:0-449000 GCA_026122505.1 Aldabrachelys gigantea | reverse complement strand
CCCCCAGGAGTAACAAGTGGTTCTCAAACTTTTGTACTGGAGACTGCTTTTACATAGCAAGCCTCTGAGTGTGATCACCACCCCTCTTAATGTATAAAACAGTTCTTAATTTATAACACCATTATAAATGCTGGATGTAACACAGGGTTTGGGGTGGAGGCTGACAGCTTCCAACCCCCCCATGTGACCTTGTAACCCCCTGAGGGATCCTAGCCCCCAGTTTGAGAACCTCTGCCATAAACAATTCCTTTGAACAGCTCATTCTGGAGGAGACTCCTCATTTAGTCTTGAGCTACCCCCAAACAAAAGTTGCACAAGAACCTGGAGAACTACTTCAGAAATATTCATATGAAGTCTGGTCATCTGATTCTGTTGAAAGGTCTCAGATGAATGTTTGTTTGAGAAAATGTCAGATTAACTTAAAAAGGCAAGCTCATGTTAAATAAATTGTTCAGAACTTCTGTTGAAATCTGGCTTAAAAGTAATTTCCCTTCACTGTTAATTTTTATTCTTGGGATATCATTTTGCTAGTTCTCTAGTCACCAAGACCTGTAGTTCAGTACAAAAACATCTGATTTTAAACATCAGAAAGCAGCACAAATGGATAAAACCTATAGTTTTCCATATTTCATCTTTAAGGATGCTTTGTTGCTTTCCCATTATTCTTTAACTTTTTTTCTTAAAGTACCCCTCATCTTTTATTTCAGTAAGACTACAGCCTGAGGTATGGTTGAACTCCTACACTTTCACATTGTACAACTGATTTCAAAGGGGCTCTGAATATGCCTTTAACTGCAGGAGACAGAACTGTCTGAAGGAGTAAGCCATGTATACGAGAAGTAAGGTTTTTAAGTGGTCTGTAATTAATAGAGCTAGGTAGCTGGATGAGAGCTCCAGCCCTGTCATGCATTAAACTAGGTAAAAAACATGAATTCTCACCACTCAGTTATCAGTAGTGAAAGAGGTCAATAGCAGTATAAATAAGAATCACTATTAGGCCTTCAATATGTCAAACTGACCAGGGGAAAATGAATAACTATGGCAAAACTGAACACTGAAGTGATTAAGCCTAGTCAAAGTAAAGACACACTAAACCTGCTTCAGAAGGACACAAGTAAGTAATTAACCACCAACAGATTCAATTTAATGCAGACAACTGTAAGGAAAAGCTTCCCCTTGGTACAGGCTACTTAAGTTTCATGGTAGACAGCCCACAGAACCAGGCAAAGCCCACTAAGTGGTATTGAAATTAACACTAAAATCAAGAAATTTACACCATATGCCCGTCTCACGTTTATTGTGCGTCAGCCTTGGTCTCCTCTCAAAAAGGACCCACCAGCACTAGGCTTCAAGGGGGAAATTAATTCGAGGCATATGCTGAAGGGGTTGCCCAAGAGGCCACGTTCAAGAATCTGAGTGAAAAGGAGTAAGGCCGCCGCAGGTCCCTTAAGGGGCTAGCTCGTTCTGTGACACTCTCCTAACCTGTCTGCTCTCGGCGGGCTGCGGGCAATGCGCGCTCCAGCCGTGCTCCGGGTTGGCCCTGCCCGCAGCGCGCCGGGCAGGGGCTAGTCGCTGCCAGGGAAGGGCGGGCTATGAAGCAGAGGGAGAAAGGGGCGGCCGGCTCCCTGACCAGCTCGGCACTAACCCGAGGAGGCTGCCGGGCCGGCGGGCGGGGGCGCTGGCCGGGCGCGAGCGGGCGCCCCCAGCCGGGCCCGCGCCCAGTGCTGCATGGCGCTGCTCAGCCTGCCTTGCAGAGGGAGCTCGAGTCCCGCTCTGCGCCGCGCCGCGCCTCTCACTCCGCAGCGCACACGGCGGCGGCCGGCAGGAGCGGGGCACGCAGCCGCCGCCGCCGCGCCAAGCAGGACGCGACCGGAGCCGGATCGCGGGCCCGGAGGTGGGGAGCGGCGAGCCCGCAGCAGGCCGAGCGCCAGGACAAGGTGGCGGCGCTAACGCAGGTTCGGCGAGAAGGGCGCCGGGGAGGGGGACGAAGCGGCCGCCCTCCGGCAGCGCTGGCCGGGGCGGGGAACGGCCTGGGGGAGCGGGCCGCGGGCCCGGGGTAATTAGCGCCGGCGGCTCCGCGGAGGAAACAAAGGAAGGAAAATGGAGTCCGGGCCGGCGGCCCCGGGCCAGGCGGGGACGGGGCGCTCGGCGGGCCCGGCCGGCCCAGCGCCGCGCTGTGGGGAATGGCGGCGGTAGCAGGCAGGCGCCGGCCGCGCTGGGGACGATAGAGGGAGACAAAGCCCCCTGCTTCCCCGGCGGCGGCCGCTGCGGGGCCCCAGCCAAACCGGAGCCCCATCGTGACACCTAGAGGCCGGAGAGAAAGCGACTGCAAACCCCCCGCCACCGCTTACCTGCTCCTGGCCCCGCCAGGCCCAGGCCCAGGCCCGCCGCCGGACCCCGCCGCCGCCCCGCGCTGCCCCGGCCCTGCGGAGCCGCCGCGCCCCGCACGCCCCGCCGCGGCCGCCGCTCGCGCTCAGCCCCAGCTCGCGGTTTAATCGCTCCACAGTCGCTTCGGACACAAAATGGCGGCGGCCGAACGCGGTGCGCCTGCGCGAGTCCGGCTGCCGCGGCCGCCGGAGCTGAGCGAGAGGAGGGGGAGCGGCGAGTGGGCGCGCGGGGCACCATGGGAGGGGGCGCTGCGCGCCAACTTCAAACGGTGCCGTGGCCGTAACGTCACTGACTGATTCGGACGCACGACGTAGGCGCATAACGTGTTGCGTCGTGCGTGCGCTCTAGTCAGCTGGGTGGACGGACGGTTGAGGGGCGCTCAGGCTGTGGGGGGTGAGACGCCGCGCGCCCGGGCTGAGCCTGTCAGGACCCGGCTGGCGCGGTGCAGGTGGGAGCGGGTTCCTGAGGCGCGGCGGGGACTCGTTTCCTAGCAGCAAAGCACCGCAGGGCTGGCTGGGCCCTCAGAGAGGGACCCCCCTCAGCCTGCACGAGCCGCTTCCCCGGGGCGCTCAGGGTTTGACGTGTGAACACGGGCGCGAGCCTGCAGCCTAAGTCCGGCCCCCAGTCGGGACAAGGAAGGATCGTTACGCCGCCTGCCTTCTGGGCACGTCAGCTCTGGTGTAGCCTGTTCTGCCCGTGCTGTAGCCCGGAAACGCTTTATCGCACGAAGGGATCCAAACGGAAAGGGTGACATCAGCAATCTGCAAGGAGGAGCGATGCGAGAAAGATCAGTGTTTTGCTTCTTATGCTGACTTATCCCTTTCCCCGTATTGCTTTTGGAGAGTCCAGTGCCAGCCCCACAGTGGAATCTGGGAATGAGAATTCCCCCCACAAGTGAGTTACTATGATTTCTGTAAAATGAATTTGGAGTCTAACTCTGCTCCCCCATGGACGTGGTTCATATCACAAAAACCACAATTAGTGCCACCTAGTTAGCCATCACCTCCGGTGAGGCAGGTTCCTGCAGGTCAGGCATACTGGCATGATGTGATGTTCTCACTGTGCGTGCTTGATTGACTCTTTATTAGAGGACTTAAAAACAAGCTTGGCTGGAAATGTAAGTTTTCAGACCTTGCCTGTGAATTTTACATTCAGTAGTTAATGGGCTGCAATGGAACTAGCAAGGTCTGAGCAAAGTTTCAGTAGATAAATGTGGGTCACTTACCTCCTGGGAAGTTGTGAGGTTCTTAGCCTGTTTCTCTCCCACCTTACTTCTGCTCTCACAACATTTTCTGTATCTTTCTTCTGTCTCCAATTGCCTCAGTCTCATCTGCTTATCATGTCTTTCTCAACTGCCACAGATGCTTCTGTTTCCAGTGTTTTCTCTCTTTTCCAAGGGGCATTGCCCCAGATCTCTTGCTAGCTGTCTAAACAAGTAGTTGAGAGAAAAGAACCTCTATGAGTCCACATCACATTCTCAGACAAAACCAGTTTAAAATGGACTTAAGGTTGAGAATAATGTCAGTAACTTAAGGATAAAAAAAAAATAGGACTGTCAAGCAATTAAAAAGATTAATCCAAGTCCACTCAGTTCTACTTCAGCCAATGGCTCAGACGAACAAGTTTGGTTACAATTTGCAGGAGATAATGCTGTCCACATCTTGTTTACAATGTCACCTGAAAGTGAGAACAGGTGTTCGCGTGGCACTGTTGTAGCCAGCATCGCAAGATATGAATCTTTAGTGCATCTGACACACAAATATGTCCCTTCATGCTTCAACCACCATTTCAGAGAACATGCATCCATGCTGATGATGGGTTCTGTTCGATAACAATCCAAAGCAGAGTGCATATATGCATGTTCATTTTCATCATCTGAGTCAGATGCCACCAGCAGAAGGTTGATTTTCTTTTTTGGTGATTCAGGTTCTGTAGTTTCCATATCTGAGTGTCGCTCTTAAGACATCTGAAAGTATTCTCCACACCTCATCCCTCTCAAACTTTTAAACCTTGGATTGAGTACTGTATCTATCTTTACAAATCTCATGTTGGTACCTTCATTGTGTTTTGTGAAATCTGCAGTGAAAGTGTTCTTAAAATGACCAACATGTGCTGGGTCATCATCTGAGACTGCTATAACATGAAATATGTGGCAGAATGTGGGTAAAACAGAACAGGAGACATACAATTCTCCCCCAAGGAGTTCAGTCACAAATTTAAGTAATGTGGTTTTTTTTAATGAGCATCATCAGCCTGGAAGCATGTCCTCTGGAATAGCAGCCAAATCATGAAGGGCATATGAACGTTTAGCATATCTGGTATGTAAATACCTTTCAATGCCAGCTACAAAAGTGCCATGCGAATACCTGTTCTCACTTTCAGGTGACATTGTAAACAAGACTTGAGCACCATTATCTCCTGCAAATTGTAACCAAACTTGTTTGTTTGAGCCATTGGCTGAAGTAGGACTGAGTGGACTTGGATTAATCTTTTTAATTACTTGACAGACCTATTTTTACCCTTAAGTTACTGACATTTTTATTCTCAACCTTAACTCTATCTTAAGCTGGTTTTGACTGAGAATATGATGTGTACTTGTATGAGGTGAATTGAAAAATACTATTTCTTTTATCATTTTTACAGTGCAGGTATTTGTAATAAAAAAATCAAGTGACCTCTATACACTTTTTTCTGTGTTGTAATAGAAATCAATCAATTTGAAAATATAGGAAAACTTCCAAATATTAAATTTCAATTGGTATTCTCTTGTTTAACAGTGCAATTAATTGTGGTTAATTTTTTTAATCAATGTAAATTTTTAGTTATTCGCATGAGTTAACTGCAATTAATCCACAGCCCTAATAAAAAAGCTACAATTATAGCATAATTATCCACCAACAAACTTTTACAAACCTACAAAATTCAGTAGTTAAGGTTCAGTGTTTAAAAAAATCCAAATATGATGCCATACAGTTATGATTAATGCTTTTAGGGTTTGTGGCTGCAAATTAAACTGATCTGCAGAGCAGAATTAAGGTATATTGGGCTTCATAGGCTTTAATTCAACCAGTTTAGCATGTGGTAAAAACATACACTGCCTGTTTAATGTTTGACTTCTTAGAACATGTGTACATGCTAACACAGTGGTCCCCTACCTTTTCCGTGGGGTGGGTGCTGGATGACTAGCTGCAGAAGACCGTGGCCACCAGACAAGCAGCTGCCAAAATGCTGCTGTGAAGCGGCAACATCAAGAGGCATCGCCGCCAAAATACGGTGGGATTTCAGCGGTAGCGCTGCTTGACATTGCCACTTCTCAGCAGCATTTTGGCAGCTGGTTGTCCATTGGGGACCCCCTGCTCTGTTTGCTTTACCTGTAAAGGGTTAAAAAAGTCCCCCAGGTAAAGGAAAAGGGAGTGGGCACCTGACCAAAAGAACCAATGGAAAGAGTAGAATTTTTTTTTAATTGGGGGGGTGGGGACTTCCCTTTTGTGTCTGTTGTTGTTCTCTGGGGAAGAGGGGAACAAGGCAGGAGTAATGCTGTAAGCAGCTTTAAAACCAGTATGAAAAAGCATCAATTCATACCTACTTACCTAATCTACTTATCTGAAACCCCCAATACGTAAATAAATCAGGGCATGTCTAGGAAGACGCAACTGGGGTTCTTTGTTTTATTTCTTATTGGCTTGTGGACTCCTCTATGCTAACTCCAGATGCTTTTGTTTTTCTTGTAACCTTTAAACTGAACCTCAAGAGAGCTAGCTTGATTAATTTTTGTAATTTTTTTTAAGCTCTAGTTAAAAGTCTTTAAGTTCCAGATGTATTTTCTCTTTTTGTTTTTAATAAAATTTTCCTTTTTTAAGAACAAGATTGGATTTTTATGTTCCTAAGAGGTTTGTGTATGTTGCTTAATTAGCTGGGGGCAACAGCTAATTTCCTTTGTTTTCTTTCTCAGCTCTTCCCCGGAGGGGGGATGAAAGGGCTTGAGGGTACCCCACGAGAAGGAATACTCAAGGGCACCTTGGGTGGTGGCAGCATCTACCTGTCTAAGGTCAGAGAGAAGCTGTATCCTTGGGAGTTTAATACAAGCCTGGAGTGGTCAGTATTAATTTTTAAAATCCTTGTGCCCTCCCCCACGCCTTCTGCACTCGAAGTGCCAGAGTGGGGAATCAGCCTTAGACCAGCAGTAGGCAGTGGGGGTGAGGTGGCCAGTGACAGGGGGACCTGGCAGAGGAGGAAGGAGGCACATGGTGAACCAGCAGCAGAGTGAGGAGGGTGGGTGGGTGTCTGGCTGCGAGCAGGGTAGTGAGGGGGTGACAGGTGAGCTGAGGGTGGGGCGGGGGTGTGAGGAGGCAAGCAGTGGTGGGGATCCTGGCAGTGGAGTAAGGAGGTGAGCAGCAAACCAGCAGCAGGGTGAGGAGGGTGTGTGTGTGGCAGGGGGGGTGTCTGCGAGCGGGGACAGGGAGATGAGCGGTGGGTGGACAGTGGGGGAGAGGAGGTGAGCAGCAGGGAAGGGGTGGGCCCTGGTGGAGGAATAAGCAGGAGAGCTGCGAACCAACATCAGGGTGAAGAGGTGGGCAGGGGGGTCTGGCTGCAAGCAGGGGACTGATTAGATGAGCAGTGAGCTACCAGTGAGTGGGAGGTCTTGGGGCGGGCAGGGGTTTTTCTGTAGCAGGGGAGTGAGGAGGGACACAGGAGGTGGGTGGGGGGTGAGGAGTTGAGCAGTAAGCGCATGGGAAGCGGGTAGTCCCTGACTCTACTCCTTCTGCTTGTGATTGCCGCTGGCAGCTGGAGTCCTGAAACCCACTGTGGCTAGAGCCACAAGTCCCCCGCCCAGAGAAGCCCTGAGCATGCCCCCCTTCCCTCCCCCCGCCATGGCCAGAGAAGCCCCAGGTTGCCCAAAGCCCTGAGTTTTGCCCCCATCTGCCCTGAGGAGCCCCCGGCTTGCCAAAACCTGGAGTGCCCCTCCCTTGTCCAGAGGAGCCCCAGGCCAGCCACAGCTGTGCCTCCCCTTCTCCCCCCTCCCCAGACCCAAGCCACCCAGATGTTTTTCATTATTATTTGGACTGAGAAATGTCAAAGCATTTTTAAATTTACTTCAGAATTGTTATACAGACAACCACTTTTACCAAAAAAAGCAAAATAATAAAGACAAGAATGTGTGAAGCACCTTATTTGTGTTTCTATTCTCTTAGGTCCAGTAAAGAATATCGATAACTGTGCCCTGATTTTCATTGAATCTGCAGAAGAAAACCCCAAACCTTGCATAAATAAATTACAATGATTTGGATGTATATATGTGTAAGAGTCTGAATGTGCTCTCCTTTGACATCTAGTGGTGCTCTGTGGAAAAAGACTTCAGGAGATGATCTCGTTTGCATGGACACACCCACCCTGCCTATTTGCTCAGCATGATTGGATTGTTTGCCCAAATGATCACTTGTGGCTGGTATTGGATCCCTAGTCTCCTTGTTATTGGGGCATGAGTAATAAAGGGTTGTTATCCTTGTGTGAACTGAGGGCAGCAGAACTGTACCTGGCATACCACAATGGAGGGACTCACCCTCAACTAAATGGCACTAGCTAAGCAGGGACACAAGGAGTTGAGAGACAGTGGAAATAGGTAGTCACACCTGGCTGTGTGGGTCCCTGCTTAAGGGCCCTAGACACCATTTCTCTCTCTCTGTGGTATAATGAAAGAGCTAATTTAGATTCAATTGAATGTTATGTGCTGCAGAGCTGAAATCATGAATACCTAGGTTTAAGTATTAGAGCTGCTTGGGGATAGAGTCTCTATTGCAAGAGACTGCCCAGTGTGCACCAGCAGTGAGGCTCCCCTACTAACAGATGAAATCGCTGAGAGCTATGTTGAGGGTGGGCGGGGGGCCTGAAGACATCTTGGCAAGTGGCCAGCTAGGCAACTGGTGGAGAGGTGCAGCCAGCAGGGAGGCTGGTGGAGAGGGCCAGAGCACAGCCCTGCAGAGCCGTGTGGCAGTCGGCTGCTGGGGGGCGGAAACAGCGAGTGCCCAAGCAGCAGAGCGTATAAGGGTGGGAGGTGAACTCTGCAGATGAGCCTCTGAACTCGGGCTGGACTGGCCAAGGACAGCAAGGGTGAGTGCGTACAAAGAAGGGATGGGCACGTTAAAGGGGCTTTTGAGTTGCTGGACTTAAGAACCTGAGAGGAAAAGGACATTGCCCAACTTACTTGGGGTGGGGGGTCTTTTGCTCATGGTTTATGTGTATGAACCTAGTTGCAGTGTTTTCCCAAATTAATGCTGAGTTACTTCCCTCCTTTTATTAAAAAAGTTTTTGCTACACTCAGACTCTGTGCTTGCAATAGGGGAAGTATGGCCTCTTAGAGGTGCCCAGGGGGTGGTGTGTAATTGTCACAGGTGAGTAGGTGGGGCCTTGAGCTGGTTTGGTGTTGTGTTGTTGAAAAGGAATCCCTAGATACTGAACCTGGCCCTTGTTGCTGCTGGCTCCACCTGGCAGAAGGGCTACATATGTGCATATTACTTCATTAACTTTAGGAAAAATAAATAATTTTAGGAAAAAGTGTCAGTGCAGCCATCAGCAAGAGTTGGTGGCCCACTCTGAGGCTACGAAAAAATTTGTTGCAAGAACCCGTGCTTTAAGACACCTGAATCTGAGGATGCTTTTCTCAGGACACTTAATCATAGAATATCAGGGTTGGAAGGGACCTCAGGAGGTCATCTAGTCCAGCCCCCTGCAGTACCAACCCCAACTAAATCATCCCAGCCAGGGCTTTGTCAAGCCTGACCTTAAAAGCCTCTAAGGAAAGAGATTCCACCACCTCCCTAGGTAACCCATTCCAGTGTTTCACCACCCGCCTAGTGAAAAAGTTTTCCCTAATATCCAACCTAAATCTCCCCCACTGCAACTTGAGACCATTGCTTCTTGTTCTGTCATCTGCCACCACTGAGAACAGTCTAGTTCCATCCTCTTTGGAACCTCCTTTCAAGTAATTGAAAGCAACTATCAGATTTCCCCCCCCCCCCCCCCCCCATTCATCTCTTCTTCAATCCCAGTTCCCTCAGCCTCTCCTCATACGTCATGTGTGCCAGCCCCCTAATCATTTTTGTTGCCCTCTGCTGGACTCTTTCCCATTTTTCCACATCCTTCTTGTAGTGTAGGGCCCAAAACTGGACACAGTACTTCAGATGAGGCCTCACCAATGCCGAATAGAGGGGAACGATCATATCCCTCAATCTGCTGGTAATGCTCCTACTTATACAGCCCAAAATGCCATTAGCCTTGGCAACAAGGGCGCACTGCTGACTATAACCTCTAGGTCCTTCTCTGCAGAATTGCTGCCTAGCCGCTTGGTCCCTAATCTAGCAGTGCATGGGATTGTTCCTTCCTAAGTGCAAGACTCTGTACTTGTCCTTGTTGAATCTCATCGGATTTCTTTTGGCCCAATCCTCTAATTTCTCTAGGTCCTTATATATTCTATCCCTACCCTCTAGTGTATCTACCACTCCTCCCAGTTTAGTGTCATCTGCAAACTTGCTGAGGGTGCAATCCACACCATCTTTGAACAAAACCGGCCCCAGGACCGACCCTTGGGGCCCTCTGCTTGATACTGCTTGTGCTCATCCAGGTTTTCTAAATAGCTTTTTGCCAGTGACAAAAAGAAAGCGGGTTTTAAAACCCCAGTGGTTGGAAACTTAGCACAGGGGTCTCTCCAAATGCTCAGCACAAAGCCACAAATGCCAATTTGGAGTCTATCTCCCAGACAAAACGTGTAGGATTTAGTCCCTCAGCCACCATAGGTGCCTTTGATTATCTCCTTTCAAAAGCATAGCATCTTCCAAGATCACAACTCAGCCAGTCCCCTTCTCATTTGAACTACATGCCTGTCCTCCAAAATAAATTACAATTTGTATTTAACTAAAAGGAAAATGTTGACTTAAAAGACCATTAAATTATCTCTTGACTTAGGAGAAGATGCACTGGGCCAGGAGCTAGGATACCTTTAGCTCAAATCTTGCCTGTTCCACTGCAGTAGTAGTTCTCTGTACTTCACAGCCTTGTGTTTTAATTGAGCAAAGCCTCAGGTATCATTTGTTTCGTCCTCCCAGGTCTGGTTTTACAGCTGGAAGTAACCAGGGAGCTGAGATACTGCACAACACCACTTTGGGTGGACAAAGCTTGGAACAGTGTCTGTTGGAAGTCTCATCTGCTTAGCTCTATTGCCTCTAAAAGAGCAGGCCAAATCTGTGTGGTGGGCTATGCTTGTTCTAACATCAGCCTATTGCACGTCTCCCTGCAGAAAGCACAATGAGAAACAAATGGTGATTATAGAGGGGTGGTAGCATCACTGTAGTTCAGAGTGAGACTAGCTCAACAGCCAATTTTAAGTGCTGTAAAATCCACATGCATACACGGCTTGAGAATTGCTGTGCCTCATACAGCTCCCCCCCTCAGAAAAATCACTTGACATCAACATTTCGCAGTTCTTTATAGCTTTCAGCAGATGGGGGGATTGAAATCAGGGGCTCATCCTATGGCTCTGATTCTCCCCAAACTGCTATCACTTGATTAAGATTGATCTCAGCTAGCAACCAGCACCTACTGCCCCTTTGGAGAAGCAATGTTTGAAATGGGTTAAATTTGGATATCCAGTATGGCTCAAGCCAAAAGGAAGATGCAACAGGGGTGCAGTTCTGCTATGTAGGCATATGCAAGTCAAGTTGCCTGCAGTTATTCAGGTATCAATAACTGGGTGGCTCAAGGTGACATGCTGTGGCCACTGAACCCATGTAGTGTCAGTTGGACTCCTCTCCTAGGCAGGTTTCAGAGAATGTTATTTGCATTCTGTAGAGGCTCCTTCTGAAAAATAGTGCTCTCAGAGCAAAACTAAGAGCCATCCTTTCAAAGTGTTCTATAATACACACGCATATTTCAATTCTACTTGAAAATATTGTTGAGGAAAATAGCCTTAATTCAATAAAGGAAAATGAAAGAGTCCACACTTAAAACACTACAGTGGAGGCACTACCCACGTCAATGGGAGGGGTTCTCATGTCTGTGTAGGTAATCTTTCTCCGCAAGAGGCGGCAACATTGTCTACACAGGGACATAGGTTGGCTTACCAACGCCACTCAGGGCTGCGGGTTTCTCCCACCTCTGACGGATGTAGTTAAACCAGTGCAATTTTCTAGGGTGGAGCAGGCCAGACTCTAGTAAGCAGAGGCACTGCAGTAATAGAATCATGATGCGTACTCCCCTTCCATTTTCTGAACAATAGGATCGTATGTGGTCAAAGAAAAGTAAGTAGCTGCGACTGTCATAAGTGTCAGTGTAGACGTGTAGACTCACCCCTGCGGCACCTTCTGCTGGTCCGTTCTGTGAATTAGCTCGTTCCAGCTCCGGAGCACCGTCTGTAGGCCAGTGACCTGCCTGTCCTCTGACCCCCGTGTCCCTCCCTGGACCCCGGTGCCCCTTTAACTGAGGTGTTGCTCCCTGGCAGTAGCCCACCAATCTGGGTCTCCCGTCCCAGTGGAACCCTCAACCCACTATCCCCACTTCACCTGTGTTTTGGCTACTGCTCAGTCTCCATCTAGCCCCCATTCACTGGGGCAGACTGCAGTATCAGCCACTCATCATAGGTGAAGGGGTTTGGACTGACTGCCTTTGCCTACCCGTGGGCTACCCTTTGCAACCCCCAATACCTATTGGCCTTGTGCTAGGCCACAGCCTGGGGCTTTCCAGGGTGGAGCTCCTTAGCTCCTCTGCCTTTCCCCAGCCCTGCTCCACTCAAGATACCCTGTCTCTAGCTCCGTTTAGCCAGGCCCTTCTCCCTCTACAGGCAGAGAGATACTGTTTGGGCTCCTGACTCACAGCCTTTTTATACAGGCCATCTGGGGCCTGATTGGGGCATGGCCCAGCTGCAGCCACTTCCCAATCAGCCCAGCTTAGTAGCTCCCAGCCACAACCTTCCCCCAGGGCTGTTTTAAGCCCTTCAGGGCAGGAGCAGGGTAAGCACCCTGCTACAGTCAGAGTGATCAAAAGAGTTAGACCCTCAAGAAACTCCCTATTGTGAAGAATCAGAGCAGGCTGCAGAGCAGAGACAAAAGGACAGTGAAGAAAATCGGCAGCATGTGACTTCCAGAAGAAGAAAGAGGAGCGTCCATGTACCAGCAATGCAGATACAGGTGAGCAACCATTTTCATGTTCTCTCCACAGGTCCTAATGCAGAGAGTGGACTAGATGATACATCTGAGGGAAGGGAGCAGAAGGAGACTCCACCGACTGGAAGGCATGAGATGCAGTGTCCTAAGGATAGGGGTTCCAGGAGCACCGCTCTCAAGAGAAGGAGACTGGTGGGGGTGGTCAGGGACTCCTTCCTAAGGGGGACTGAGTCATCTGTCTGCCGTCCCAACCGAGAAATCCGAGAAGTGTGCTGCTTGCCAGGAGCTAGGATTCACGATGTGACGGAGAGACTGCCGAGACTCATCAAACCCTCAGATTGCTACCTCTTCCTGCTTCTTCACGTGGGCACCAATGATACTGCCAAGAATGACCTTGAGTGGATCACTGCAGACTATGTGGCTCTGGAAAGAGGGATAAAAGAGTTTGAGGCGCAAGTGGTGTTCTCGTTTATCCTCCTTGCGGAAGGAAAAGACCCAGGTAGAGACCATTGAATCATGGAAGTCAACGAATGGCTACGCAGGTGGTGTCAGAAGGCTTTGGATTCTTTGACCATGGGATGGTGTTACAAGATGAAGAATTGCTAGGGAGAGATGGGCTCTACCTAACGAAGAGAGGGAAGAGCATCTTCGCAAGCAGGCTGGCTAACCTAGTGAGGAGAGCTTTAAACTAGGTTCACTAGGGGGAAGAAGACAAAGCCCTGAGGTAAGTGGGATACCAGGAGGAAACACGAGCATGAGAGCACAAGAGGGGAGGACTCCTGCCTTATACTGAGAAAGCAGGACAATCAGTGAGTTATCTTAAGAGCCTATACACAAATGCAAGAAGCCTGGGAAACAAGCAGGGAGAACTGAAAGTCCTGGCACAGTCAAGGAATTATGATGTGATTGGAATAACAGAGACTTGGTGGAATAACAGAGACTTGGTGGGATAACTCACATGACTGGAGCACTGTCATGGATGGATATAAACTGTTCAGGAAGGACAGACAGGGCAGAAAAGGTGAGGGAGTTGCACTGTATGTAAGAGAACAGTCTGACTGCTCAGAGCTCCGGTGTGAAACTGCAGAAAAACCTGAGAGTCTCTGGATTAAGTTCAGAAGTGTGAGCAACAAGGGTGATGGCATAGTGGGAGTCTGCTATAGACCACCAGACCAGGGGGATGAGGTGAACAAGGCTTTCTTTAGGCAAGTAACAGGCCCTGGTTCTCATGGGGGACTTCAATCACCCCAATGAGGTTGCTGGGAGAGCAATACAGCGGTGCAGAGACAATCCAGGAAGTTTTTGGAAAGTGTAGGGGACAATTTCCTGGTCTAAGTGCTGGAGGAACCAATTACAGGCAGAGCTCTTCTTGAACTGCTGCTCACAAGCAGAGAAGAGTTAGTAGGGGAAGCAAAAGTGGATGGGAACCTGGGAGGCAGTGACCATGAGATGGTCGAGTTCAGGATCCTGACACAGGGAAGAAAGGAGAGCTGCAGAATACAGACCCTGGACTTCAGAAAAGCAGACTGTAGGAGTGAAATCAGGAAGGCCAAATCACACTTGGAGTTGCAGCTAGCAAGAGATGTTAAGAATAACAGGAAGGGTTTCTACAGGTATGTTAGCAACAAGAAGGTGGTCAAGGAAAGCGTGAGCCCCTTGCTGAATGAGGGAGGCAACCTAGTGACAGAGAATGTGGAAAAACCTAATGTACTCGTGATTTTTTGCCTCTGTCTTCACGAACAAGATCAGCTCCCAGACTGCTGCACTGGGCAGCACAGTGTGGGGAGGAGGCGACCAGCCCTCTGTGGAGAAAGAAGTGGTTCAGGACTATTTAGAAAAGCTGGACGAGCACAAGTCCACGGGGCCGGATGCACTGCATCCGAGAGTGCTAAAAGGAGTTAGCGGATGTGATTGCAGAGCCATTGGCCATTATCTTTGAAAACTCATGGCGATCGGGGGAGGTCCCGGATGACTGGAAAAAGGCTAACGTAGTGCCCATCTTTAAAAAAGGGAAGGAGGAGGATCCAGAGAACTACAGACCAGTCAGCCTCACCTCGGTCCCTGGAAAAATCAAGGAGCAGGTCCTCAAGGAATCAATTCTGAAGCATTTAGAGGAAAGGAAGGTGATCAGGAACAGTCAGCATGGATTCACCAAGGGCAAGTCATGCCTGACTAACCTAATTGTCTTCTATGATGAGGTAACTGGCTCCATGGATGAGGGGAAAGCAGTGGACGTGTTATTCCTTGACTTTAGCAAAGCTTTTGATACGGTCTCCCACAGTATTCTTGCCGGCAAGTTAAAGAAATATGGGCTGGATGAATGGACTAGAAGGTGGATAGAAAGCTGGCTAGATCGTCAGGCTTAAAAGGTAGTGATCAATGGCTCCATGTCTAGTTGGCAGTCAAGGGTCAGTCCTGGGGCCGGTTTTGTTCAATATCTTCATTAATGATCTGGAGGATGACGTGGACTGCACCCTCAGCAAGTTTGCATATGACACTAAACAGGGAGGAGTGATAGATATGCTGGAGAGTAGGGATAGGATATAGAGGAACCTAGAGAAATTAGAGGATTGGGCCAAAAGAAATCTGATGAGGTTCAGCAAGGACAAGTGCACTTAGGATGGAAGAATCCCATGCACTGCTACAGGCTAGGGACTAAGTGAGTAGGCAGCAGTTCTGCGGAAAAGAACCTAGGGGTTACAGTGGACAAGAAGCTGGATATGAGTCAGCAGTGTGCCCTTGTTGCCAAGAAGGCTAATGGCATTTTGGGCTGTATAAGTAGGGGCATTGCCAGCAGATTGAGGGATGTGATCATTTCCCTCTGTTCGACATTGGTGAGGCCTCGTCTGGAGTACTGTGTCCAGTTTTGGGTCCCACATTACAAGAAGGATGTGGAAAAATTGGAAAGAGTCCAGTGGAGGGCAACAAAAATGATTAGGGGGCTGGTGCACATGACCTATGAGGAGAGGCTGAGGGAACTGAGCTAATTTAGTCCGCAGAAGAGATGAATGAGCGGGGATTTGATAGCTGCTTTCAATTACTTGAAAGGAGGTTCCAAAGAGGGTGGATCTAGACTGTTCTCAGTGGTGGCAGATGACAGAACAAGGAGTAATGGTCTCAAGTTGCAGTGGGAGAGTGTCACAGAGTCCCCGGGCGATGCTCTGGAACTGCTCCCTACGAAGCCAGTCAGGACTTTGGTGAAGTCACCTCTCTGTGAGCAGACTGTCTTCAGGGCAAGAAGCTCACACGGCTTCACCTTCCTGGGTCTGACCTTGGAACATTCAGCATCCTCTGCCCCTCCGTGCGCTTCCCACAGCGAGTCTGCCCAGGTGGGATTCCGGGGAAGCCAGAAGGTCCTGCTCCCCACTTTGCAGTGAGATATGACTCAGCCAGACAGTGAAACAGGTGTTTTAGATGACAGGAGCACTGTCTAAAACAGAGCTTTTAGGTACAGAGAACAGGACCCCTCAGCCAGATCCATTTTGGGAGGCAGTGAGCCAGACACCCACATCTGCACTCACTCCAAGTCCCCAGCCAGCTCCAAACTGAAACTCTCCAGCCCCTCCTCTCTGGCCTTTGTCTCTTTCCCAGGCCAGGAGGTCACCTGATCTTTGTTCTCCAACACCTTTAGTTGGCATCTTTGCAGAGGAGGGGCCCAAGCCATTAGTTGCCAGGAGACGGAGTGCCGGCCATTGTCTGTGCAGACAGTATCACAGGGCTTCTTGGGATCTGCAACAATTATACACCCTGATCCCCCCCCCCCCACACACACACATAGATACCTAAGAGGGTATAGCGGAAACTGAGGCACCCACACAGTGTTCAGAGAAAACATTAAGAACAGTCCCACTTTGTCACAGGGAGATCTAGGTTGGATATTAGGAAACACTATTTCATTAGGAGGGTGGTGAAGCACTGGAATGGGTTACCTGGGGTGGAATCTCCATCCTTCGAGGTTGGGATGATTTAGTTGGGGATTGGTCCTGCTTTGAGCAGTAGGTGGGACTAGATGACCTCCTGAGGTCCCTTCCAACCCTGATATTTTATGATTCTAAGGACTGGGGCAAGGCTGTCATTAACTAATGAGGTGCCAGGATACAGGTATCAGTCAAAACAGTAACTTGTTTGTCTTGAAAAATAAACACTTTCTACAATCATTCATCTAAGCCAGACAAACAAAAGTGAGCACTACAATCAGTCTCTCAAAGCACAACAGTTTATCTGAGAAAGGGGCCCAAAGGAAGTGCTAGACATTAGACAAGTTTGAGCCATGTAGCCCTTTTAAAACCAATCCACTAGTCTCAAATTAAACTTCCCACTCAACAAACTGTTACAAAAAAGCCAAGCGGTGCAGAAGACTACAGAAAACATGTCATGGTGATACTCTAACCCAAAACAGATCTTTTGTAGACCCTTTTCGCCCCTGTTGAACAGGAAATCCTGGTATAATTTTAACAGTGGTTGCCCAAGGTAGAACTAGTGGTGTAAGTTTGGGGTCATTCGATCAAGGGTTTTCTGATATACAGGCCCTCACCCCCACTGAGTTTAATTTTCAAAATGCTGTAAAATCCATTTAGATAGTGAGATTATCTGGAATAGTGGTGGAGCCCAGTGAATTTTAGAACAATTTTTCATTTCATCTTTGTATTGTGAGAGGCTCTGGGTTGGATGGGGGCTGGCGAGGAGGAGGTTGCAGAATAAGCCCACACTACAATGGCAGCTGCTGGGCTCAGTTGCCTGAGCTGGGCCTTGTGACCTGGTGCACAGGATCTCAGTGCGGCTCGGGTTTGGCCCAGCCCCCCCTCCCCCGCCCCCGAGTCATGAAGGGGGAGTGGGGGAGATGATGGCAGACAGGCCAAATTTCAGTGTGTGGCACTATGACCACTTCTGTAACACCACTTCTCTCCCCCTTGCTGTTTTTATAATTTGTGCCACCTTCAAATTAGAGTGGTGGATGTTGCTTTTAAAGCAAATCTTAAAACAAAATAAGGAATAAAGTGAATCACAATATGCAATTATATCAGAATAGCTCATGATGAGATGGGCCATATGCTTTTTATTGCTGTGCTACGCATTGTTTTTCACAGGCTGACCTTTTTCACTCCACATGGGCTCACTTGTCAGAACAATACGAAGTGTTCTCTGTAGAAACATTGGTTTTTGACCTATAAGAGTTTTAAATGACTCTTTCACAGGCAAATGTACATATTACTGAAGGAGAAGAGGGTCTGTTTACTTATTCGTATGATCATAACACCTAGGAGCCCCGGCATAGGCCAGACCCTGCACAAACAGAAAAGAAAAGACAGTCCCTGCCCCCAAAGAGATTTCTATGTGGTCTTTTCCACTTAAACCCTCCATACAGCTTGAAAAGAACCCAGTGAAATTCTGCCACAGACCTACGTTCCTCTACCAAAAGTCCCAAACCCTTCCAGAGTGTACAGTACCAGTGCACGCATTGCATTCCTCCCTCTCACACTACAATACAGAACAAACTGCCCTCTTACATCCCCCGGGGAAATGTCAGCCGTGCACTGCTGCGCAAGCGGCTAAGCCCTGAAGTTAATAGTGCAGAGTGGGTTGTGCACTAATGAAAAGTGTGTGTGTTAACTAAACATTTTGGTGAGCAAGGGGCTCTCTAAGAGGGGTGGAGTCTAAGTGAGTGTAAAACGTGGAGCTAAAGTAGCCCTCGACATACCTTTAACTTGACGGTTCCTTGCTTTGAAGGGTTTGTGCGTGTGTGTTCCCCATAGGCAGTCTTCACAATGTAACAGGTTTTCTCTCTCTTTGGATGTATCTTCCTAAATATTCATTCTGGTGGCAGGCTCGAGCAGCCCAATGTTGTTCAACACACTGTGCCACTGATTCCCCCGCTACCCATTTTGTTAAGCAATCCCCCCTCAAGCATTTAAACTGTTGAATAAAGCCCTTAAACTTCAGGAAGTTTGGGTTTCCCAACAGTCTGAGCTGTGTAAAGACTTGATGTTTACCTTTAAGTGCACAGTTCCAGGTGTGGCTCTGGGATCTCAATGCCTTGGTTTTCACGTGTGGTTTTACAGCAGCATTTTTCTATTTTTGAGCATGTTTCTTCTTTAACTGTGAGGCCCACAGACCCAAGCGGTGACTGCCCAGGTATACAAGGTAAGTAATTAAGGGGACATGCACAAAGTGCTTTTTCTCATATTTCTCCCAGTTACAGCAATCTCAGGGGTCGCTGGGAGCAGGAGTAGGAAAGCAGTATTCAGAGAGACATGACTTGGTTTCACAGAACACTTTGCAGGGTTCAGTTGCAGGAATTGGGGGGAATCAGAATTCCTCCCTTTGTGCCACCCAAAGGAGACCAGGTGGCGTGACAGGAATGTGAACCCTGACAGGCAAAGCATGAATGGAGAGCAGCTTCACTGTGTACTGGTAATAGAACCGTTTCCAGTCGTGCTGCCCCAAATGCAAAATCTCTTCAGGGGACAGAGAAATCTTACAGCGGAGGGAGTGCTGGCCCCCAGTTCCATCACCTCTGATTAACCCGGGGGGGCACCTACACTCCTGTCACAGGGATTGGCAAAGTAGAGCAGTGGGGTTGCCTTATAGGGTCAAGGGAGAACAAGTAAAAGGAGCCCCCTCCCCACATTATTCAGGGCTCTCGGGAAGTTAGAGAGGCTCAGAAAAGTTTCAGTAGTGACTGTCACATGGGGAGCTGCAGGAGCTAGAAAGAGGAAATCTCAGTCAGAGTCCCACCTCTGCCCCATTAACACGGTACTGAGCAGCAGGGCAAGGATCCTCCTGGGCAGTCGATAATGCCAGGAGCAACCAGACAAGAGCAGTGAGTAATGGATGCTCTGAGATGCCACATATGTCACGGGGAGACTGGCATGCTGCAGCCTGGCTCCCACCGAGCACTGACCCAGCAGCACCTGTCTGCTACTTACAAGCATAGGAGAGGGCATCCCATTACCAAAGGCAGCTTCTTGTTTCCTGTGCATGAACCTGCCACAGTCAGGCTGGGAGCAGTACAGCTGTCCATCTGGTCAGCTTGCCCACTCACCTTTTGGATGAAGATTTCTCTACCCAGTCTGCCAGCTGGTACCTTTTTTGGTTTTAAGCTTAGGCAAACTTCCTTCAGTTTTTGTGGAGTTCAGTGAAGGAGAAAATCTCTGTTTCCTCTTTAAAAAATAATCATCCAAGGCCTCTTTTCTAAAGGCTGGACATCAACTTAAGGCCAAATGGCCTAAAGCAAAGTAAAAGTGGTTTCCAATTCCACTTAGCTCATTGCTATTGATGCTCTGGGTCCTTGCTGCATTTCCCACAGCTCATGGGGTGACCTCGCTGCAGTCAGTTCCCCTTTCGGGTCTTTGCCTGGCTGTGTCAGAGCTGCGAACCCTCTGGGGAATGTCTGCTTCAGAATAACTGGGCATTGGAACTGGAAACAGGAGGATTTATTAAAAGCTTGTTTATCTAGCCTACATTTTGACCCTGTCCCCTTAAAGTTGAGCTGCAGTGCAGATGCCAGCAATCTGAAATGGGGGGGAATCAGGTCTCCCTCCACCCCACTCAGTGGGTGTTACATGGCTCCCCTGGAGTGGGGGAAGACTCTTGGGAGCTGCTGCCTCAGCCGGTCTCCTCCTGCTGCCCCGCCCTCTCCTTGGGCCTGATCTCCCCTAAGATTTAACAAGCTCACTGGGCAGAGGGCTGAGCTGAGACAGGCAGCGTGTGCAGCTTCCAGCTCCTCTCCGGCTGGTGCACAGCACAAGTTCATGGTGCGTCTGGCTGCAGCAGCTGCCCCTGGAAAGCCCTGGATCTGTGCCCTTCCACACAGAGCCTGCTGCGCTGGTGTTTCTGCTGCAGGGGAGGGAGGAGATGACAGTCCCATGATTTGCTTCTGCTCCCTGCTTCCCAACAGGACAGCACTGGCCACCCATCCCCCAGTGTTCTCACACACGCTCCTCTGTGCAGGGTGGCACATACGGAGCAGTGTGTAACAGCCGACAGTCCAGGCTGTGCCATCCAACACTACAGGTCAGGCATGTCCTGCCCTCGCAGCCCATGTTCCCTTCTGGGCTTCACGCAGTGCCTAGAAGCAGTGGTTTCCCCTCTGAGCAGGTGCTTCACACGAGCTGGCTGCAAAAGCAAAACCAGCCAAAGCACTGCACGGCCTTTGCAGCCAGCTCCGCTGGGCAGCTGCCTGCATTGTGCTGTAAGTAAATAGAAGGTGCATTGATCAGGCCCAGTATTAGCACCCTGCTGGCTGACTGAAGGGAGAGGGGTCCTTGTGCTGTGGTGTTCACTTCTTGGATCATTTCTGCCATGCTGCATTGTGGAAAAAATACCCTTGCTATCCACCCTCCTCCAAAGCATCTCTCCTGCAGCTGCCCACAGGCAGCAGGGTGCTGAGCGCTATCTCCAAACTGGGCAGGGACCAACCACTTCACATTTCTAGGAATGAGGATCCTGAAGTGCTCCTCTGGGAAGACGGGCACCCCTATGTTAGAAGTGGGCAAGCAGCACAGAACTTTCCCAGGCCACACCGCTAATCCCAGCTCTGCTCGCAAGACCTTGCTGCTGAACTCCAGCCCCGCCACTTTAACCACTAGCCTGTACTTCTGCGCCAGGCAAAACTCTCACAAAGCGACACCTTTGCTCATTAAAGGTTTATTTTTATTTCTGGTTTAAAATCAAAATTAGCCATTCTCTGTAATTACATTATATATAGATTTATAGAGACTTTATAGAAAAGATTTTTTTGCTTTTGCTTTTCTGCAAAACTCAGTAAATACAAAATAAAATAAACCAAAAAGGCGACAGGTTCTGTCCATCTGTCCCCTCTCTGTGTTGCTCCTCTCCCCCACCCTGCTTTAAAAATGACGACTGACATCAGGGGAAGGCTCAGCTGTGGGTCCCTGCGGGCAAGGCAGGGGACGGGGAGGCCCTGGGAGCTGAAAAGAAGATACGCCAGCAGAATATATTAATATCTATGTCTCCTTTTATTTGAGTCCTGGGGACTCCAGGCGCTGAAGGAGGACGGTGCCCACAGCAAAGGGAGCTCCCGGAAAGAAACAACATCGCCTCAAAGTGCATGCCCATCTGGGGAAGTCTGCGCAGCCTGTGAGCTACTGGAAGGAGTCCCAGTGCAGACTTCACCTGCCCACCCAGGCTCCAGCAGGGGCGCACAAGCTCTGGCCCCACCTAGCAAGTTGAAATAGAAAAGCAAGCTGGAGGGGAGGAGAGTGTCCGAAGCCCCACTTCTCCACAGTGGTGGGCCCAGCAGCCCCTCTGGCACAGTGCCGGGGGGAGGGAAAGCTGTGCTCCGTAAGGCAGTGAGTGGGGTGTGTCGGGCTGGCAGGGAGGTACTAATACTGCTGCATGTTCCCAAGGGATGGGAGCTGGGCCCAGGCTGTGAGAGCCTCCAGCAGCTCCCTGGTGCCTTCACCCCAAAGGGATCACAAGTGTGTTAGGCCAGCGTGTCTCAGAAGGCTGTGCTGGCCATGCTGCCTGGCGCGAAGATCCTTGGTAAGCTGTTCAGAGTCTCCTCCAGCCGCCGGTGAGCCGATTTACCATCTTCCCCTGCAAACATACGCCACGCTCAGTCACCCTAGCCACGCAGCAGGCTCCCTTCCCAGGCCCCTCTAAGCCCCCCGTCCCCTCCACTCAGGCCTTGGCCCAGCTGAGCAGCAGCCCCAGGATGGCAGTCAGGAGAGCAGGGTTCTTGGCTCCCCTCTGCTGAGCCTGCAGCTTACTGCGAGCTTGGGGCTGATGCACACAGCCGGCTTCAGGCTTCTCCAGGACTTTTCTGCTCAATGTCAATTGTAATAATACAGAAGCCCGGTGAGGGGGCAGATGGAACCCAGGGCGCTCAACTCCAGCACCACTGCCCTAAGGGGAAAATGCCCTCAGCTGGCAGAGCCCGTGCAGGCTGCAGCCACTAGGGGGCAGCACACACGCACACAGCAGGGCTGAGGGTCTGCACACTACATGCGACACATTCGGGGAGGGCCACAGAACTGGGGTTCCACACACAGCAAAGACACAGGCTAGAAGGACATGGCCGACAGGGTCCAAAACAAGAGACGCTCGTGAGCCAAGCAGCAGGAATGGGGGAACGGGAACGAATCTGGCCAACACGTCCCGACCTGTGCAGCTGCCGCCACGACCCGGAAGCCTAGTTAGCCAATCAGATGGTTCTCTCAGTGCCATCTAATAAATGATAATAAATAACAGTGACACTTAGCGCTTGGCGTTCTCAGGGCACCTGCTGACATTAGCTAGGGGCTGCTTCTGCTCTCGCCCCGGCCAGGCCCACGGGTGGCGCCAGCAGCAGGCCAGGAGGGAGCCTGGCGGTATGGCAAGCCTGAGCTCATGGAGCGGGGCATGGACTCAAGGCGTAGGACATATCCAGCTGGTCCACTGTGCCCTCATCTGCAGCCAGGGTCTAGCACGGACAGGACCGGGAGCCTCGCTCTAGGATCAGCTCTGGCCCTGGGACGGTGCCAAGGGGGTGCGAGCAAGGTCTGGCTTTGGTGCCACCTAGCGGAACCGCTCCAGGCCCGGGTGTGCACAGGGCACTTACCGCATAGCATCAGGCTCTGCTTGGCCGCCTCCCGCACGTCCTCCTTGTCCGTTTGGCACAGATACACCAGCTGCTCGATGCTTTCTTTGGCCTGCCGGGAGAGGCCGAGACGGCGCTGAGCGTGCGCCTGCAATGGCAACGCTGTGCCCGTCCTTGCCCTGCCTGCACTCCCAGCACCGGGGCAGCGTGGCCAGGCCAGAAGACAGGTGGAGGGTGGGAACAAGGTCTCTGTGGTCCTGTCTTGGTTCTGGCAGAGCGAGGGACCCAGGGACCAGCCCCAGAGCTCCATGCTCGCCCCCTGCAGGCAGTCGGCCAAGACAGGGCCCCCCATGGGCTGCTCTGGGCCAGCTGTGTCCCTGCCCCCACCCTCCCCACTGCCCTTAGTGCTGCCCAAGTGGTGGGTGGAGCTGCCTCCTGACTCCCCCCCTGTGCGGGCGCATCTCATGGCTTCTCCGGGCTGGGGACAGGCCACCTCCTTCCTGCTGCCTGTGTCCACCTCAGTCTCGCTGGGGCTGCACCACCTCCCTCCCTGTTCCCCTCCCCTCCACAGCCAGCCGCACAGGGGGAGCTCAGCCATTGCCCTGGCTCTCCGGACTCCAGCATGTGCAGGATGCTGCTGCCATTGTGCCTAGGAAGGGAGGCCACTGAGGTCCCACCGGCAGCAGGGTACAGGGAGGATCTGGGCAATTTCCCCTCCGCTGCACTAGCCTGGGCCCCAAGTCATCCCCCATGGACACAATGGCCCAGCAGTGAGAGGGGCACGGCCTTGGCAGCTGCTCTCTGCCATCGACCCCCATGCAGACGAGATGTGGGGGCTGCACTTACCTTGAGACACCCCAGGGCTGCGCAGCTGGCAATTCGCATCTGCGCCTCTTCATCTTCCAGCTGCTCCAAGTACCACACGAGGGCCTGGGGGACACAGAGATCAGCACCGCAGGGCTGTGCAGGCTGCCCCGGCCTGGTACCCCCCCCATGCTCCTCCCTCCCCTTGTGCCCCATTCCCAGCCTGGCAAGGGTGCGAGGGGCCTGCGCTCACCCGTTCCCGGAAGCGGGGGTTCTCGGCGAGGCTGCGCAGCTGGGCGGACACGGCGCTGACAACTTTGCTGTTCCCCTCGATGAGCAGTGAGCTCATGGCCTTCAGCCCGTCCTTCTTGAGCCGGCTCTCGGGCACTCGCTTCAGCGCCTTCAGCACCACATCCTGGTCGTCCGAGTTCAGGCTCTGGGCCAGCAACACTGCAGAGAGGGGGTGTGAGAACAGCCGCAGCACAGCTGGGGAGCCCCACTTGTGCCCTGGGGGGCCGGCCTGGCTCCCACAAAGTCCAGAGGGACGGGACGGTGGGTGCCCCGCACCGGCGACAGAGCTGGGCCTGGTGGGGAAAAGCGAGGGGCCGTATCCCAGCCGCGCTGCGTGATCCGCAGGCAGAGGGAGAATGAGCCGGGGGAGGCCTGAGCACACAGGCAGGGGCCGGCAGGCCTGGGCCAGTTGGCAGGAGCAGCTCAGCCCAGCCCCACTGCCCCTTGGGCCATCGCGGCGCGCAGCCTGGCTCAGTCCTGGCCTGCCAGCGAGCTGGCACGGGCAGGTGCTAGAGGCAGTCTGGTGCTGTCTGCTGCACTGGCACAGTGGGTGCTGGGCCATCTAACGACTCAGAGCAGGGGAACTGCGCCAGCGCCTCGCCTGTGCCAATGGCGGTACCACCCACCCCTCGAACACAGAACCTGCACCAACACACCACTTGTGCCAGCACTGGTACCACCCACCCCTCCAGCACAGAACCCACACCAGTGCCCCTCCTGTGCCAGGAATGGTACCACCCACCCCTCCAGCACAGAACCCACACCAGCGCCTTGCCTGTGCCAGGAATGGTACCACCCATCTCTCCAGCACAGAACCTGCACCAGCACCCTGCCTGTGCCAGTGCTGGTACCACCCACCCCTCCAGCACAGAACCCGCGCCAGCGCCCCGCCTGTGCCAGGGCTGGTACCACCCACTCCTCCAGCACAGAACCCGCACCAGCGCTCCGCCTGTGCCAGCGCTCGTACCACCCACCTCTCCAGCATGGGAACTGCATCAACACCCTGCCTGTGCAAGAGCCGGTACCACCCACCCCTCAAACACAGAACCTGCACCAACACCCCACCTGTGCCAGCACCGGTACCACCCACCCCTCCAGCACAGAACCCACACCAGCGCCCCGCCAGTGCCAGCACTGGTACCACCCACCCCTCCAACACAGAACCCACACCAGCGCCCCGCCTGTGCCAGGAATGGTACCACCCATCTCTCCAGCACAGAACCTCCACCAGCACCCTGCCTGTGCCAGCGCTGGTACCACCCACCCCTCCAGCACAGAACCCGCGCCAGCGCCCCGCCTGTGCCAGTGCTGGTACCACCCACCCCTCCAGCACAGAACTCGCACCAGCGCCCCGCCTGTGCCAGCACCGGTACCACCCACCCCTCCAGCACAGAACCCACACCAGCGCCCCGCCAGTGCCAGCACTGGTACCACCCACCCCTCGAACACAGAACCTGCACCAACACCCCACCTGTGCCAGCACTGGTACCACCCACCCCTCCAGCACAGAACCCACACCAGCGCCCCGCCTGTGCCAGCGCTGGTACCACCCACCCCTCCAACACAGAACCCGCACCAGTGCCCTGCCTGTGCCAGCACTGGTACCACCCATCCCTCCAGCACAGAACCTGCACCAACGTCCCATCTGTGCCAGCTCTGGTACCACCCACCCCTCCAGCACAGAACCCGCACCAGCGCCCTGCCGGTGCCAGCGCTGGTACCACCCACCCCTCCAGCACAGAACCCGCACCAGCGCCCCGCCTGTGCCAGCACCGGTACCACCCACCCCTCCAGCACAGAACCTGCACCAGCGCCCCGCCTGTGCCAGCGCTGGTACCACTCACTCCTCCAGCATGGGAACTGCATCAACACGCTTCCTGTGCCAGTGCTAGTACCACCCACCCCTCGAACATAGAACCTGCACCAACACCCTGCCTGTGCCAGTGCTGGTACCACCCACCCCTCCAGCATGGAAACCGCACCAGCGTCCTGCCTGTGCCAATGGCGGTAACACCCACCCCTCGAACACAGAACCAGCACCAACACCCTGCCTGTGCCAGTGCTAGTACCACCCACACCTCGAACACCGAACCTGCACCAACACTCTGCCTGTGCCAGTGCTGTTACCACCCACCCCTCGAACACAGAACCTGCACCAACACCCCGCCTGTACCAGTGCTAGTACCACCCACCCCTCCAGCATGGGAACCGTACCAGTGCCCTGCCTGTGCCAGCGCTGGAGCTATGAGGGGACTGCAGGCTCTTACCTTCCTCAGCCAGCTCCATGACGTAGGCATCCAGTGTAGACGCGGGGAGTGACTCAAAGTGGCTCCAGTACTGGAAGATGGTGAGCTGCTCACCCTGGCTGCTCCCAGGGCGCTTGGGCAGCCGCCGGTCCAGCACATCCTCCACGAGCTTCACACACACTG
Source organism: Aldabrachelys gigantea (assembly GCA_026122505.1). Classification (NCBI taxonomy): domain Eukaryota; kingdom Metazoa; phylum Chordata; order Testudines; family Testudinidae; genus Aldabrachelys; species Aldabrachelys gigantea. The sequence goes on along the minus strand of JALNIE010000042.1, from coordinate 422,397 downwards.
CAGGGAGAGGGCACCGGGTCAGTACCCCTGGGGCAGGGTTTCTCGGCCACCTGGGCACCTCGCTGGCACAAAGCCCCAAGGCCGTCTGGGCTAGCACCAAGACAGCCCCCTCCAGCAGGTTGGTACTTTGCCACCACTGGCAATTCCGGAGGGGCGGGACGGGCCAAAGCAGAGGACTGGGAGGCAGGACTCCTGGGTTCTTTTCTTGGCTCTCAGAGTCGCTCTGGGCCTGGGCGGGGGAGCCAGGGATGGCCAGTCGGAGCTGAGCCATTGCTCAGGGCTCTCAGCCCATCCAGACAGTGCGGGGTGTCCCGAGACTGCACTCACCTGAGTCTGCCAGGCCCGGCTGCCGCTCAGCCAGGGACGCTGCATACTGGGCACTGAGTGTGCGCAGGAACCGCTCCACGGGGCAGGTGTACACGTTGGGCTGCTCCACGCAGCGGTCCCAGAGGGTCAGCACCCCGTCCTTCCGGGTGGAGAACTGCACCACTGTGGACAGAGACACGGTCAGGGCCACCAGCGCCCAGCACGGGGGACCACAACAGGGACCAGCACAGACCCCAGTGGCGAGCCCCAGCCCTCTGACCCCAGCACATGCCCTGGCAGGCAGTGCCCCGTGGTGCCCGTTGGTGGGCCTGGAATGGGCATTGTGCCAGGGCCTTTACCTTCCGCTGCAGTGTTGGCCACCCCCGATTTCTCCTCCGTCAGCTGGCAGACAATCTCCAGAACCTGCGCTTCCCTCATCAGCTTGTCCAGGGCGTACATCTCCCGGCATCGCAGCGGCCCAAATGTGCCCAGTTTCTGCAAGTCACAGATATGTCGGTGCTTGGGGACGGGATCAGTGCCTGGGGGTGCCTGCACACTCCCAGTGTGCCCGTTGGGGAGCATGGCATGCCAGGAGCTGCCTTCAGTGCTGGGGGCAGCAGCTGTCACGGTTCATGCCAGCCCGCAGCGTCCCTCGGTGTTGGCCAAGGGGGACTCTATGCTTGGGATGGCTAAGCGCCAGTGCCACCCCACCAGGGATGCCAGAGGTTGCCAGCCTGGCACCCTGGCACCCCCCGACTCTGCAGGAGCCCTCAGCAAGGCCACAGCCCCGCGTGCCAGCAGATGCCCCCCGCCACACGGCTTCCTGTCCCACACACTCACCAGCAGCAGGCGGTTGCAGTTACTGAGGTGCAACACCACGGCCCTGTCCAGGAACTCATTGCCAGTGCTCATGGGGTCAGAGCTGCCCTCAGAGCCACGGCATGTGCCGGTGTCCTCGGCCATCACCTCGCAGCCTCCCAATGCCGCACCCGCAGCATGGGCCCCGCCAGCCCTCCTGCAGGAACAGGGGGACACGTAAACACTCTCCCCCAAAGCAAAGGGACCCCCCCACCTCAGCCACAGGCGCCAACTCTCCTGCCCGGAGGAACAGCCTCCAGCTTCCAGGGCTGGGGCTTAAATACTTCCACTTCTGCTGCAGGTGAACTTGCAACAAAGGAATTTAAAAAGAGCCATGATTTACGTAGGACCTACCCTACTGAGCACCCTGCTGCTGCCCAGTCCGCAGACAACACGCACGCTCATCCCCACCCCCAACGGCCCCAGCACTCAATGACACACAGGCACAGCCGTGTGGCAGCAGGCCCCTCTGTGCATGGAGGGGCAGGTGGGGCGCTCTAGGGGCTGGGCGCTTGGGGTCACATGTGGGAAGTGATCGTGGGAACCCCTGGAGATGGCCCCTGGCCATGTGGGTGAAAAGAGCCCCACGAAGCTCTCACCCTGCTCTAGTGGGTTCTGCCCCCAGCCTCCTGGGGCAGCTCCCAGGGCACCCAGCCCCCAGTGACTGAGCCCTTTGGTCCCCTGGGGTGGGCAGCGCCAGCCACATTACAGATAGGCCACTCAGTGAGTCAACTGCACAGCCAGGAACAGACCCTAGGAGTCCTGGGCCTCTGCTCTACCCACCAGGACCCACTGCCACCCTGCGAGCACAGAACCCAGGAGTCCTGGGCCTCTGCTCTACCCCCCAGCACCCACTGCTGCCTTGCGAGCACAGAACCTGGGCCTCTGCTCTACCCCCCCAGCACCCACTGCCGCCCTGCGAGTTCAGACCCCAGGAGTCCTGGGCCTCTGCTCTACCCCCCAGCACCCACTGCCGCCCTGCGAGCTCAGACCCCAGGAGTCCTGGGCCTCTGCTCTACCCCCCAGCACCTACTGCCACCCTGCGAGCTCAGACCCCAGGAGTCCTGGGCCTCTGCTCTAACCCCCAGGACCCACTGCCACCCTGCAAGCACAGAACCCAGGAGTCCTGGGCCTCTGCTCTACCCCCCAGCACCCATTGCCAACCTGCGAGCACAGACCCCAGGAGTCCTGGGCCTCTGCTCTATCCCCCAGCACCCACTGCCACCCTGCGAGCTCAGACCCCAGGAGTTCTGGGCCTGCGCTCTAACCCCCAGGACCCACTGCTGCCCTGCGAGCTCAGACCCCAGGAGTCCCGGGCCTTTGCTCTACCCCCCAGCACCCACTGCCACCCTGCGAGCACAGACCCCAGGAGTCCTGGGCCTCTGCTCTAATCCCTGACAGCTACTGCCACTCTGTGGCAGGAGTCCTGGGCTTCACACCCTCATCTAACAGTCCCCCAGGCCTCCAAGGAGCGTGTTGTGCAGCAGCACCCAGAGTGGGAGAGAGCCTGGGGCCAGGGGCCGTTGCTCGTCTAACCTCTAGATCCCTGTGGTTCAGAGTGGACAAGGAGTTGGATGGGTTTGAGACCCATTTCTGCTTTCCTCAAGGAGTCAGCCCCCCACGTCTTGGGGTGTGGGGGAGCAGGGGACAGCAGCTGGGCCACAGGCTCCCCTCTGCACCCCAGCTCTGGAAAGCCGGATGGGGGAGGAGGCAGTGAATATGGACCGCACTCCAGGACCCTGATCACTAGGTGGTGCTGCTGCAGCACAGCCTGCCCAAAGCGTGGCTCGCTGGGGACGAGGGGGCCCGCACTGGCTCTGCGGCGCCCCTGCTGGCAAAGCCGAGGCTGTGAGCGCAACCCCAGGGCAATACCGGGGTCCCACTGGCGGAGGAGGCTGCCGCTGAGAGCCAGGCCTGGCCACCAGGGGGCGATAGCCAGCAGGCGCTGGGCTTCCCAGGCACATCGATGGGGACGGCAGCAAAACCCTGTGTACCGATGGGGGCAACGGGGATCGAACCTGGCCCCTCGGTCTGACTCCCTGACCCCCACGACCAGCTCTGCACATGAGTCACCCCCATGCAGGGAACTGGCCAGGCCAGGCGCCCTGGAACCAGAACCTACCCACAGGGACGTTCTGCTGCTCTGCCCCAGGCGTCCTCAACTGGGGACGGCCCGAGCCACTGCCCCAGGGAGAGACCCCCACCCGGCTCACCACTCGCTCCGGCTGGCCTCCTCCTCCTCCGAGCCCTCCGAGTCGTCCATGTCCGAGGTGTTGAGGAAACTGAAGCTCTCCAGCGCATGCTCCACCGTCAGGCTCATGCTGGAGGCGCGGCTCAGGAAGACGCGCTGCTTGTGCTGTGGGGAAGGCAGTAAGGAGTGGGGGCTGGACAGACTGTGTCCCCGGGCCACTGGCCAGCTGCTGCTGCCCTGCATTTGTGCCAGCTGGGACCCATGCCGGGCCCCCGGGCCCCCGGGCTGCTCCACAGGGGCCCTGGGCACGGTGGGAAGACAGGCTGTGGGCACACTGCGGCAGCTGGTTCTAGGCACCACAGTCCCCACCACACCGCATCTGCTGCCCATCATCCCAGGGTCTGCCCAGGATCTGCCCCAGCTGCCCAGGGACCTGGCCACGCTCCCTGCTCCCCAAACCCCACTCGCCACGATGTAACCCCTTCCACCCCCCAGCTGACCAGACGCGAGGGGCCCATGAACCAGTGTCCCCAGCCCAAGGACATTCGCTGCCCCATGTGGAAAGGGCAGGAGCTGGGCACTGACCTGCATGGCTGGCGCCATCCTCGAGGCCCCACCACTGCCCCCTTACCATAAGGATCTCCTCCAGGCGTTTCAGCTCCCGCTCCAGCAGCTGCAACTCGGGGAACTGCCCCCGATAGTCGTCCAGGGCCGAGCCCAGCGAGCCGATGGCCTCCTCCAGGCCGCAGTCCACAGGCTTGGGCCTTGGCACCTCTGCCGGGCTGGTGGGCAGGAGCTGGGCTGGGGCCAGCCTCCCCCTCTCCTCTGAGACTGGATGCAGCACCACTGGCCGGTCCGGGGAGACCTCATGCCCCTGCGGCCCCAGAGCTTGGCACACAGTGGCCTCAGCCCGCCCCACCACAGGCTCACAGGCCTCGGCCTGAGACACGGCCCCACAGGCCTCAGCCTCCGGGCCCCGGTCTGGTCCTGTCCAGGGCACCAGCAGGTTCGAGGCCTCGGGGAGGGCGTCCATTTCCAGGGGAGGCAGCTCCCCGGTGCTGGGGTCCTGGGGAACTGGGGAAGGATCCCTGTGGGCACTGGGGCCCTCCCTGCAATCCACTGCCGCATCCAGGCTGCTCTCGCTGATGTGGCTCAGAGTCCGGGAGTAGGGCACGTGCCCATTGGCCACCACCTCCTTCCTCGCGCTGCCTGGCTCCTCCTGCCGGCTGGGTGGCTTGGCTGCGGCGCCCGCCTCCTCTTGCTGGGAGAAGGCGATCTCGATGGCGGGGGCGGAGGCCTGCACCTCGGGCTGTACAATGGGCTTGTGGGAGGCGTGGCGGGCGCTGCCCGACAGCTGGGGGCTGGAGGAATCGTCCGATGACTCCGAGGAGATGGACCAGGCCGTGCCGTTCTCCAGCTCCTCCTGCCGCCGCAGCATGTTCTAGAGAGAGACAGCACGTCACACAGCCCCTCGCCACCGGCCCCTCTCCACCGGCCATGCCACGCCTCACTGCCAGCGATCACCCCCACAGCTGCCAGCCACACCCATCCACCCACCCTGCCAACTCCTCACACAGCCCCTCGCCACCGGCCACGCCGCGCCCCACTGCCAGCGATCACCCCCACAGCTGCTCACCCTGCCAACTCCCCATACAGCCCCGGCCACACCCTCCCCTCGCAGCCAGCAGCCACGCCCACCCAGCCCTTGGCCATGCCCTCCCCTCGGCCATGCCCTCCCCTCACAGACAGCAGCCACGCCCACCCAGCCCCTGGCCACACCCTCCTCACGCAGCCTTGGCCACGCCCTCTCCTCACAGCCAGCAGCCACGCCCACCCAGCCCTCAGCCATGCCCTCCTCTCACAGACAGCAGCCACGCCCACCCAGCCCCTGGCCACACCCTCCTCACGCAGCCTTGGCCACGCCCTCCCCTCACAGCCAGCAGCCACGCCCACCCAGCCCTCAGCCATGCCCTCCCCTCACAGACAGCAGCCACGCCCACCCAGCCCCTGGCCACACCCTCCTCACGCAGCCTTGGCCACGCCCTCCCCTCACAGCCAGCAGCCACGCCCACCCAGCCCTCAGCCATGCCCTCCTCTCACAGACAGCAGCCACGCCCACCCAGCCCCTGGCCACACCCTCCTCACGCAGCCTTGGCCACGCCCTCCCCTCACAGCCAGCAGCCACGCCCACCCAGCCCTCAGTCATGCCCTCCCCTCACAGACAGCAGCCACGCCCACCCAGACCCTGGTCACACCCTCCTCACGCAGCCTTGGCCACGCCCTCCCCTCACAGCCAGCAGCCACGTCCACCCAGCCCCTGGCTACACTCTCCCCACACAGCCAGCAGCCACACCCATCCACCCAGTCCTGGCCACGCCCTCCCCATGCAGCCACCATCCACACCCACGCAGCCCTGGCCACGGCCTCCCCATGCAGGCACCATCCACACCCACCCAGCCCCTGGCCACGCCCTCCCCATGGAGCCACCAGCCACACCCATCCAGCCTCTGGCCACGCCCTCCCCTCACAGCCAGCAGCCACACCCATCCACTCAGCCCTGACCACGCCCTCCCCATGCAGTCCTGGCCACGCCCACCCAGCCCCTGGCCACACCCTCCCCATGCAGCCACCAGCCATACCCATCCAGCCCCTGGCCACGCCCTCCCCTCACAGCCAGCAGCCACACCCACCCAGCCTCTGGCCACACACCCCATGCAGCCTCCAGCCACACCCCCAGAGCCACCAACATTCCCTCGCCAGGGGTCAGGGTGACCAGATGTCCCGATTTTATAGGGCCAGTCCTGATTTTTGGGTCTTTTTCTTACATAGGCTCCTATTACCCCCCACCCTGTCCCGATTTTTCACATTTGCTGTCTGGTTGCCCTACCAGGGGTTCACTCCAGTCCCGCAGCCACTGGCAACCACCAGCCCACATGGAGCTTTCTCCAGCCCCCCACGCTGCTAGGGTCTCACTGGCTCACTTGGGTCCCAGCAGCCTCCTGCTCCCCCTTCAGCAGCTCCCCTATCCCACCGGTGCCCCGGACCCCGTCCGACTCCAACCTGCTGAGTCCCAGAGTCTCCCAGCTGCCTGGGGGCAGGGCAGAGTCACTGTGAGGACACCAGCCCAGCCCAACTCCATGTCACCCCCAGCATCCCAGCCAGCTCCCCCCCGGGCAGGGCTGTGGGACCAAACCAAACCCTCCCCGGTGGCGGGAGCGTCCCACTGGCAGGGACCCATCCGCAGACCATTGCTCCAGCCTCCGGGCCAGGGTCCCTGTCATGTCGGCTGGGCCCCGACAGACTGCCTGGGAGGAAGGGGCTGGCCAGGTGTGTAGCCTCCACCTGGCACTGGCCAGCACACCCCCATGCCACGAGCCAGGCTGGTCAACGCCGTGCGTACTCCGGTGCCCGGCCTGCGCCAGCCCCTCCCCCACCCCCCGGAGCGGGACACGAGAGCCTTGTGCAGACTGACACCCCCCACGCGCCGTGCGAGTGCCCACATTCCCCCTGCACAGGGCCCAGCTTCAGCCCCCACGGAGGGTGAGGGGGGTGTTGGGAAGGGAACGTCCCATCAAAGCAGGGCTGGGTCCATCTCCAGGGTATTCCCTGCACCATCCCCTGCCCAGGAGTCCAACCCTGCTGTAACTGCTCCACCCCACTCAGAGCCGAGGAGAGAACCCAGGAGTCCTGGCTGCCAGCCCCTGCTCTGTGCCCTTCCTCCAGACCCTAACCCCCGCTTCCCCCCCCGCAGCAGGCAGCCCCAGAGCCACCCCAGGTGTGAGCAACGGGTCCCATTGGCAGGGCTGGCATCAGCAATATGAGATGGGCAAGGAGGCGTGTCTCACGGTGGGCATGGACTGAGCTGGAAAGGGCAAAGGGCAAGCTCTATAGCTATGGCAAGCAGCTACTGCACCACCTTTGGCACGGGGCAGCCTCAGGTGTAGGCTTGTCCGTGCAGGGAGAGGCTGGCATGGGCCTGACCAGGCCTCTGGGGAATGGGGCGTCCCCTCACGCTCGGATCCCTGCCCACCCTGGCGCCTACGGGCCGCTACCAGCTCCCTCCCGTCCCAGCCCTCCAGCTCAGAGACAGCAGATGCCCCAGCTGTTCTGGCCAGGGAGCAGTTCGGGGGCTGGGAATTCCTGTCCGACAGGTTCCCAAGGCCAGGATCTATGGAGGTGCTAGCAAGCAGGAGGCAGCCGGGACTAGTGCTATCTGGGGTGACTAGACCACCCAGGCTACGCTACAGGCTGGCCCCAGCCAGCGAACTTACACGGCCCCGCTGTGGGCATCTTCCGAGCTGGACCAAGGAGCCCTGGCTGCAGGAGCAGCTCCGAGACAGCTTCTCAAGCAGTGTCTCGCGGACGATGTCCAGCAAGGCCCCCCCGGGTTTCTCGGAGGCCGCCCACTCCGGGCTCTTGGGCAGAGAGAAGAGGGAGCCGTCAGCACGGGGGAGGGATCTCAGGGGGCATTCAGCCGGCTGCTGGGGCTGCCTGGCTACTCCATCTGCCATCCTCAGGGTGCAGCGGCTCTGGCACAGGGGGGGCCTAGCAGGACGTCTGCAAAATCAATGAAGCAGCAGCCCAGAAGGCCACGTCCCTGTGAAGCTGACCTGGGCATGACCCACAGGCGACCCACACAGAGCACTGGGGAGCCTTGCGCTCCCACACGGACATGCCACGGTGCTGGGAGCACGCAGGCTCAGCGGGACCCTGCTGGCGGCTCAGAGAAGGCAGGGGCCCTCCCAGAGCGCTCTCGGCCCCCAGCTCCCACGCAGGGTGCGCCCCGTCCCGGGGCTAGGCGCACTCACATAGAAGGCCTGCTCCCGCAGGGAGGGCGTGTCGGGCGGGCTCTGGTTGTAGGTGGAGAATCGCTTGTTGACAGTGGATGCTTTGTTGACCGTGCTGGCAGCTGAGGGCTGATCGTCCTTGTCGAAGGGGCTGGGGGCGAGAGCACAGAGGTGAGAGGAGCAGGGGGCTCCAGCACTGCAGGCGGGAGGCCGCTGGGCTCAGGACTGGAGCTGGGCTTCCAATCCTCCTGCCACGTGCAGCGCTGGTGCCATGGGGCAGGGGCAGCACAACGGAGAGGCAGGGGCTGGTAGCAGCGCTGAGCTCTGACCCTGGCGCGGGCACTGAGTGGTGGAAAGCGACAGCAAGCAGGGAAGGGGGGGGGGCGGGTGGAAAGCCCAGGAGAGGGCACAGGGGGAGGGAGGCTGGGCAGGCTGCCTGCACCCGGCAGCGTTAGCCACGTCGCTGGGGAACACAGGAGGGGATCAGCCGCAGTTGAGGAACCACGGCCTGCCAGAGGGGCCATGAGCCAACTGCCCAGGTGGGGGCCTGCCTGCCCAATCTGGATCCAGGACCCCACCCTTGGGCAGTGCCATCGGGAAAGCGAGCACCACAGACCAGCCCCCAGCATCCTTCGGAGCCACCCAGCGCTGGGCTGGGCAGGCTGCCCCCAGCAGGCCGACGGGGCCACACTAGCCCAGCTAGCCCCCCGGCTGCACTCCCCTAGACCACTCACTTCCAGTTCACCTCCAGGCTGAGCTTGATGGTGCCCAGGTCGTTGATGTCGACAGCTACCACCTGTGGCAGCGCCGCAAACAGGTCCTTGGTTTCACACGAGACGTTGCCCACCACCACATGGTTGGCCAGGCTCTTAAGCTCCGTCACCTGGCGGGGAGAGGGAGGGGCTGAGGCCAGCGCCCGGGAGCAGGGGCACGTCAGGCAGCTGCCTGCGAGCTGGGTGCAGGGCCCAGACCTGCTGGGTTTTACCCGACGTTTATGGTCAGTCACTGGAAGTTCCGGACTCTGCCCTTTGCCCCATCCCTGACCCCCCGGGGGGAGGCCTGACCCACACTCTCTCTGAGGCGGGACCCAATGGGAAAGGGCACAGCCCCGAGTGAGAGCAGAGCACCCCACAGCAGCCCAGACCCTGGTGTGCAATGGGGCCCCAAACCACTCAGCTGGGTCTCTCAGCATGAGCAGCCGCATCTCTCCACACAGCACAGCGTGTCAGGGGACTTGAACCTGCTACCTCTGGCCCCTGTCAGGCTCCGGCAGGGCCCCATGCACAAGGCCAGTGTCACAAGCCAGCAGCTCGCCAGCTCTGCTGCCAGCCGGGCACTGCACGGCAGGATCCCAGGCCAGCAGGTACTGGGAGCATTGGATGCTGCTGGCAGCTGTTCTGCCCATGCCCCGAGGGCCCCCATGCAGGCTGCAGAGCCCCGGGCCCCAGCACAGGGCAGGGGGTTGCCTGTTTGGGGGGGATGGTGCACTCTGGCTCTCAAAGCGCTCGGCTGCTCAGCCACCCCTGAGGTTAACCCCTCACTGCCCGAAGCAGGCGAAGCACTGGGAAAGGGAGTGAGTGGTAGCGACCTTCCCCCACAAGCTGTGCCAGCCAGAGCCAACAGCATGGCAGCAGCTGGCTCGGAGCCCAGCGAGGGCTGCTCCTTCTCGCACCAGGATGGACGGAGCTGGGGCCGCGGTGGCAGCACATGCCTGGGTGCGGGGTCGGTTACTCGAGTGCTTCCTGCCTATGGAGTGGATCAGGATGGGGCTGCTTCCCACCCAGCTCCTGGCCCTGATGTGCTCACGGAGGGTCGGCACAGGGCCCCAGGCCTGGCCACTCCCTGGGGGCAGCCAGGATCCCCTGTACCTTGATGGAGAGGAACTCTGTGATGAGGGGCAAGAAGACCATCTCCTCGCTGTCCCACACCTGCTTCCCGTTCCCCTCGATGCGCCCCTTCAGCTTCCAGCGCTGGCGCCCGTACTTCATGAAGATCTGAGGGCGAGAGGAGCCAGGCGGGGCTCAGCCGGGACACACCTGGCTCTCGGCCCACGCCAGCCACTCCGAGCCAGTCCCCTGGCCAATCCCCAAACGTCTCCCTGCAGCAGGACAGAGCTCTGTCCCCTAGGAGAGGGGAGCTGCCTGGGGTTCCCCTCTGCCCCCTGGGAGAATTTCAGTAGCTGGTTCTGCCAGTGACCCCATCCCACCCCCGGCTCGCTGACGCCTGCAGGTGCTTTCCCCACATACCTCATACTGGTCCCCAGCACAGAGCCTGGCAAACCCGGCCAGTCCTGCAAGAGAAGCGGGAGGGGAAGCTTAGAACCAGCCGACTCCCCTGGGCCTGGCCCCCGTGGGAGCAAGGCCCTGCCCTGCCCCGAAGACAAGCCACGTGGCTAGAGGGGGATCAAGGGTCCAGGGTTCACCCCCTGCCCTGGGCTCGGTTCTGAGTCCCATGTGCAGGGCAGGAGGCGACTGGTGCAGCCAACCAACCACCAGTGGAGGGCCAGTGCCGTGCCCTGGGGAGGTGGCTGGCAGCACAGGAAGCCCTGGGGGGTTGGGGGGGAAGCAGGGGGCTAGGAGGGAGTGCCAAGGGAGCGGAGTGTGTGGGGGGAGTGGGCAACTGGTGGGGAGCAGGGGTGTGGAAGGGAGCAGGGATCTAAGGGGGAGTGGGGAGGGAGCAGGTCATAGGGGAGAGCAGGGTGGAGGGAGTAGGGTATGGGGAATGAGGTGTGGGAGGCGGAGCAGGGTGGGTGTAGGGGGGAGTGTGGTTGGGGGAGTGGGAAGTGGAGCGACACTGGGGGGAGCGGGGGTTGAGGGGATCAGGATGTTGGAGGGGGAGTATGGTTGGAGGAGTGGGGTGTGGGAGGAGGAGCAGGGAGGGGGAACGGGGTTGAGGGAGCAGAGTGTTGGAGGGGGAGCGGGGTTGGGGGAGATCAGTGTGTGGGAAGGGGAGCAGTGTTGGGGGGAGCAGGGTGAAGAAGGGGGAGTGGGAAGGGGGGCAGGGTGTGAGGGGGAGCGGCGTTGGGGGAGCGAAAAGGAGAGCGGGAAGGGGGAGCAGGGAGGGGAAGCAGGAAGGGGGAGCAGGGTGAACATAAGAACAGCCAGACTGGATCAGGCCATAGGTCCATCTAGCCCAGTATCCTGTCTGCCGACAGCAGCCAATGCCAGGTGCCCCAGAGGGAGTGAACCTAACAGGCAATGATCAAGTGATCTCTCTCCTGCCATCCATCTCCACCCTCTGACAAACAGAGGTGAGGGACACCATTCCTTACCCATCCTGGCTAATAGCCATTAATGGACTTAACCACCATGAATTTATCCAGTTCTCTTTTAAACGCTGGTATAGTCCTAGCCTTCACAACCTCCTCAAGCAAGGAGTTCCACAAGTTGACTGTGCGCTGCATGAAGAAGAACTTCCTTTTATTTGTTTTAAACCTGCTGCCCATTAATTTCATGTGGTGACCCCTAGTTCTTGTACTATGGGAAAAAGTAAATAACTTTTCCTTACCCACTTTTTAACTTATGTACTTTCTCTACATCACTCATGATTTTAGTGTGGGAGGAGGAGTGGGAAGAGGGTATAGGAGGGGGAGCAGGGTGGGGGGGAGCAAGGCATAGGGAGCGGGAAGTTGTGGGGGAGCAGGAAGGGGTATAGGAGGGGGAGAGGGAGCAGGATGTTGTGAGAGAGCAGGAAGGGGTATAGGAGGGGGAGGGGGAGAGGGAGCAGGATGTTGTGGGGGAGCAGGAAAGGGTGTAGGAGGGGGAGAGGGAGCAGGATGTTGTGAGAGAGCAGGAAGGGGTATAGGAGGGGGAGGGGGAGAGGGAGCAGGATGTTGTGGGGGAGCAGGATGTTGTGGGGGAGCAGGAAAGGGTGTAGGAGGGGGAGAGGGAGCAGGATGTTGTGAGAGAGCAGGAAGGGGTATAGGAGGGGGAGGGGGAGAGGGAGCAGGATGTTGTGGGGGAGCAGGAAGGGGTATAGGAGGGGGAGAGGGAGCAGGATGTTGTGGGGGAGCAGGAAGGGGTATAGGAGGGGGAGAGGGAGCAGGATGTTGTGGGGGAGCAGGAAGGGGAAGCAGGGCACAGGGAGCAGAAAGGGGTGTGTGGGAGGGGGAGCAGGGTGTGGGGGACACGGGGGGGCAGGTACCTTTCATCTTGACGTGGAACTCCCCCAGCTGGCTCTCCAGCTCGCTCTCCAGCAGACACATGTTCTGGGGACAGGAGAGATGAGAGCGCCCATTAGCCACAGGCTCCAGCCCCTTCCCCTCGGCCCCCCCATGCCCCGCCTGGCCCCCCCTACCTCGGTGTACTCTTTGTAGCCCTTGCTGGCCTCGGCCAAGCTGTCCCGTGCCTCGCGGCTGCCCGGGGAGGCAGCGGTGTAGGCCTTGACCATATTGTGGGCCCCATCGCGGAGCCGCCGCTGGATGCAGTACGACTCGTAGAGCTCGTCGATCTGCAACAAGAGCCGCAGTGCCACGGTGAGGGGCTGGGCGCAGCGCTCAGGGGGCCCTTCCGCACTCCCCTCATTTCCACCTCAGCACCTCCTGATGCCGGGGCAGCAGCGGGGGGGCCAGGGCAGCAGTGGGGAGGGCGGGGGGGGGGGGGGAATGTGCCTCACTCAGGGTAATCCCAGCTTGGAGAAGCACTGAAGTATGTAGAGGGAGAAACACGTCCCCCACATGCCTATAAGAGCCACATGACGTGAGAGGTGCCCCCCACCCCCAGGCTGGTCGCCCTTACCTTGCTGGCATGGAACTCCAGCCTGCGCAGGAACCGCTCGATCGACTTTACTTGCTGGAACCGAGCAGGAGGAGAGCGGGTCAGATGCAGTCACACGGGGCCAGGCCGCAACACAGCACGGGCTTCCCCGCTGCTGCTTCCGGGGGCACGGGGTAGGGCAGGACGGAAAAGCCGAGCTGCCTCCCCGCTGAGGCTGAGGTCCCCAGGGAGGCCCAGTGCTCAGCCCCAGGCTGCCCCATCTTTAACCGAGAGCACCTTTCTCCCATGTGTGCATCAGGCCTTGGCCGCAAGCCAGCCACTAACTCCCTACAAAACCAGCTGGCTCGGCAGCCTCCTGGCGATTCGGGGCGCTGGTGGGACCGTGACCCGGTTAGTTCTCCAGCCACCCACGGAGATGTGGGACAGACAGGCCCTGAGCGACCAGGGCACAAACCCAAGAGAACCACACACATGCTGGCCCCCCTCAGCCCCCCCACCGGCGCAGTGGTGCACTCTCCTGTCCGAGGCCCTTTAGCCCAGAGATTCTGTCCGTGCGCTCCCCCAAGACCCCCACCCCAGCGGGTTGGTCCAGGGCAGAGCACAGTCAGTCGCACGTTGGATGCTGGCGTCCGGATTTCCCAACGCGGCCCTTGGGGCCCTGAGGGCTCCATACAGGAGAGGCTCCAATTGCAGCACAGACTCTGTGCAATGGAGCAGGATATAAAGGGCCTGCCCCACATGGCCCTGCACCTCAGGCATTGTCCCGCTGGGAGGCCTGCGTGGGAAGGGGAGCTGACGAGGGTGAATGGGTGAGGAGACCCAGGGCTCTGTGAGTGCCCAGTTCGAAGGGAGGGAGGGGGCCCAAAGAGCAGCGTCAGGAGCTCACCAAGGGGCCTGCCCCACTATTCCCCCGGTGGCTCTGTTCAGCACCAGCCCTTACCTTGTCAAGATCATAGAGAAAGCCCTAGAGAGAGGAGGAAAGGAGACGGTGAGAGCTCAGAGAGGGGCACCGCATGCCCTGCACTGGGATCACGCATGGCACCTGGTAGCTTGTCAGCACAAACATGCAACACCCCAGCAGCATGCATGTAACATGCAGCATGGGAGATGCTGGGGTGCGGAGCCCCGTGCTAAGCAACTCGCTACCTGTGCGCCAGAACCTCAGCTGGGTTCCCACTGCCGCGCGCAGACCACAGGGAGGGGCTGCCGCTGGGCACGCGCTGGGCTGCCACAGGGCTCTGCGGCTCACACCCATACACAAGCACGCTGGACTGCAGGGGAGGCAGCGGGGGCCCACCCTGGGGATACCAGCCAGAGCCATAATTCCGCACAGGCTCGCCGCTCTCCAGCTTCCTTGTGGAGGCACCCTGCCCAGGGACCCAGGAAGGGCTCTTTGGCAGGACTGGCGGGCAGAGCACAGGGGGAAGAGCCGGAGCAGTGCCCGGGCAGAGCGGTGCCCACAGAGCTGAGCGTGACCCACACTCACCAGGCGGGAATTCCTCTTGGACTCGCGGATCTGGGTGCTGAGCTTCTCCAGTTCCAGCTGATGCACCTCCAGGTAGGCTCTGCGGGCAGGAGCACCCCCGAATTAGCCCCCAGGCTGGGCATAGAGACAGGCTGGGGAGCCCAGTCCCAATCAGCGCAGAGACAGTGGCTGGCTGCGCCCGGCACCCGCCCCCCCAGCGAAACCGCACACCCGGCGCCCACCTCCCCAGCTCTCCCCCACACCCGGCACCCACCCCTCCCCCCCAGCTCTCCCTCACACCCAGTCCCCATCCCCCAAGCTCAACCTCATGCCTGCCCCCCACCTCTCCATCTAAACCCCACACCCAGCACCCTCCCCTCGAACTCATCCCCACACCTGTCCCCCCCCCCAGCTCAACCCCACACTAGGCGCCCGCCCCCCCCACACCCAACATCTGTCACCTCCAGCTTGCCCCCACCCACTGGCCACACTTGGCTCCCATCCCCCCAGCACTGTGGGGAGGCAGTGGAGCCCAGAGGTGTTGGGAAGGAGGGTGGAGAGGTGTTCGGGGGAGGCCACCGGGGGCCGGGGATACCAAAATACGAGTTTACCCAGAGTGCCAGTTTCCTTGCCCCCAACTCAGATCCACGTTCTGTGCCCAGCCCCTGCTCCCTCAGCCTTCCCCACATCCAGCCCTCGCCCCCATCAAGCGCACCCAGCACCCCCCCAGCTCACTCTCCCCCACTGGCCACCCCATCCCACCCCCCCAGCTCTCACAGTCAGTCACTCAGCAGGGAGAAAACAGGCCTCTGAGTGAGGACTCGCAGTGCTTTACAATAAGGGCTGGTTGCAAACCACAGCCGTGTGCGCCCCGCCCCGTCCCGCCCGCAGACACTGCCAAGCTCCTCACAGCCGTCTGAGGGGGGATTGATACAGGGCTGGGCTGGTGCCGGGGCTCAGACTGCCCTGGAGTGCAGCTTCTCCAGGGTAGCCACTTGGGCACAGCTCGGCTCTCCCGCGGCCACCACCTGGCGTGGGGCGGGTAACGCCCAGTCACAGAGAATCGGTCTCATCTGCAGCCCAGTGGCACAGCCACCCAGTCCCCATGCAGAGGAACCGGGGCCCTCCCAGGGAGCCCCGTGTCTCCGTGCAGAGCCAGGCACCCGCTGCTCGGTGCCGTCCAGCTGCATGGCTGGCTGCTCCCCTTTCTGTGCAGCCAGGCTGGGCGCTGCGGGGCAGGTCACTTACGTCAGCCCCTTCTTGAGCGCTTCGTACACCTCGTCTAGCCGGTCGGGCTGCGGCACCTTGGGTGGAGGGGACTTGTGGGACATGGAGAACATCCTCCTGACCCGGGAGCCAGTCTTCCTGGACACCGTTGGGGTGCTGAAGGGAGGCAGATTCCTGAGGGGAGGAAGCACGAGGAGGCCAGGTGAGCTTCCTGCCGGCACGGCCACCTGGTCCCTGCTGCCCCGTGCCAGGAGCCGAGCGGCTGGGGACAAGGCCTCAGTGCAGGAATCACCGAGGGGGGAAGCGCCAGGAGCAATGGCAACCATCACCCTCTCCCACCTGCCATGGCTCAGTGGGAACCTGCCACCTTGGGAGAGCGCCAGGGTGCGGAGAGTTGCCGGTGGCTAGCCCTGCTCACAGCCGGGCAGTAGCAAAGCCAGCAGTGGTGGGCGTCCCATCTCCTCGACTGCTCGCCCACTCTAGCCAGCGCTGCGCAGGGCCAGGGCCATGCAGGGCTGGTGTAGGAAGGTCGAGGGGGCCCACATTCCCAGCCCTGTAGTCAAGAAGCCCAGTCCCAGCCTGGCCCGGACCCCAATTCACAGGGCCAGAACCACAGCCAAAGCCACCGGGCCCATGTCTAATCATCGCCATGTCTGCAGCGGTGAGCCTGCCGGTAACCCAGGTCGATCCGGCCTCCGACACGGGTCCAGGCCATGGAAACGTGCCACTCTGGGCATGTTAATAACTCATGAAGAAACCCATCCCCCACCAGATCAAACCTCTCAGCGCTGGAGAGAGGAGCCTTGCGGTGCGACCTGATGGGCAACGCACCTGGACTCTGAGCGACCAGGGAGCGGGAGCCCATGGCCCAGGCACTCGACTGCCAAGGAAGAACCGGGAGAGGGGGCAGGTTCTCCAGCAACCAGCACCCCAACCATCAAAGCTGACTCTGTGGCTGCAGCTGGGCCTGAGACGGACACCAGTGCCACCTCCAGCTGGCCTCTGAACCTCTGGTTCTGGAAGTGCAGCCCACGATGGTTAGATAAGCCTGCTCCGATTTCAGGGCTCCTCTATTGGCCACAGGAGTGCTGGGCGCGAAGGAGACCTGGTGCTCTGCCCGTTTGCTTGGCACTAACTGGGACAAGAAGCGGGGCTGGTCCCAGCTCACGCGCTCCCTGTCGAGTTTGCCATGGCCCAGTCCAAGCAGTGTGTTGAGAACTCAACCCAAGCCACATGCCAGAAACGGGCAGGGAACAGAACAGCAGATGCAGGACTCTCACAATCACTCAACGCCTCCAGAGACAGGAAACGTGGCCTGAGGAAGCCAGCACCCAACAGCAAGGACCACAGCCCAGACTCTCTGCCCATGGGCAGCTCCCAACCACCTGTAACTGAGACGCTGAGAGAGAGGCTGTGGGCCCAGCACGGCACATTCTCCAGGCACCGCAGGTCCCAGCGTGGCCCTCAGAAAACTCTCCCACAGCCCAATCGCCCCCACCCCCACCCCCGCTTGGGAAGATCCGTCCTGGATTTCTAAGCAAGGCACGATGTCCATGGGTCTTTCCAGCTGTCCTCCTTCTCCCCCCGGATCCCAGAAATCCCCACACATCCATCTCCCCTTGGGCCAGCCCTTGAGCCCAGAGGCCCATCTTTAGGTCAGCACGCCACCACTGCCTGGGCCAGGCCATCACCTCCGGGCGCCCCACGGCCCGATTCGAGCACTCCAGCAGGGCTGGGCAACAGGACTCTGCCCGCAGGACACGGAGCCCAGGGCCTGCTCAGTCATTACCACGGACGCTAGCCTCGACCCTCGACATGACAAATGGCCCCCCACCCTGTCACATACACCCTGTCTTCCAACCTCTCGAGTCAGAGGCACTCAAGCGCCCACAGTTAAAAACAAAGGCTGGGACGGTAGGCCCAAAGAATCGTCCCAACCTGTGTTCCCTCTCATTTTTTACATCCACATGCGGAATGAATTTTGTTATGTGCACCAATATGGAAGTGATGTGTGGTGGTGGTGGGGCTGAGGAGTTCAGAGTGTGCGAGGGGGCTCAAGGCTGGGGCAAAGGGTTGAGGTGTGGGAGGGGGTGAGGGCTCCGGCTGCGGGCTCTGGGGTGGGGCCAGGGATGCGGGGCTCAGGGCTGGGGTACAGGGTTGGAGTGCAGGGGGGTAAGGGCTCTGGCTGGGGGTGCGGGCTCTGGGGTGGGGCCAGGATGCAGGGCTGGGGCAGAGGGTTGGGGTGAGGGCTCTGGCTGGGGGTGCAGACTCAGGGATGCGGTAGAGGATTAGGGTGCAGGGGGGTGAGGGCTCCGGCTGGGGGTGCTGGGCTCTGAGGTGAGCCCGGGGATAAGGGGTTTGGAGTGCAGACTTCCCTGTGGCCACAGTGGGGGGAGAGGACATCTTTGAGCCCTCTCTCACCGCAGCAGCACTGGGGTTGGGGAAGAGCACCTCTCCCTGGCCGCAGCAAGTCCAGGGCTGGGGCTGCAGGAGAGGGGCCTTCGCACCTCCTCACCGCAGCCCTGAGAGCTTGCATGGCCCTTGATAGGCTGCTGTGTGACTGTGCAGCTTAGAGAGAACTTGGCCCCCAATCCCGTGCTGAGACCGTATTACCTCCCTAGAGAAGCTTCCTGTCTGCCGGCTCAGCCTGGCCCCGAGAGGGAGTGAGCATGGATGGGGAACTGCTCCACCAACCCTGAGCACCCACAGCCTGGCTCAGAGCCCAGCCCATGTGCTGCGAAGAAAGTGCCCCTACTGCACAGAGGAGACCCTGCCAGCAACCTGCTCCACCAGCACCCCACCCAGCCCCACTCACCAAGACGCTCTGAGCACCCCCGCAGAGCCTGGCCTGCCTGGCCGGTGACAGAGCATTGGGAACAACTGGTGCCACCCCTGACTGGAACAGCCAATGCCTCCATCAGAGAAGGAACCTTCGCTTCCTCCTTCCAACAAGCCAGTTGGACCAACACCCTGGATTCCTCGGTGCCAGCCAACAACCGCCCCAGGCAAACCCCCGGGTCCTCAGCAGCTGCTGGAGACGCTAGCCAAAGGCCAACCAGGTGCTCATTGCACAAAAGCCGACATTCTCCATCCAGCGTGACCAGGATGTGAAACCGAAACCAGCTTGTGGCACTGAAGGATGCTCCTCCTGCCCCTAGAGTGGGGATAGACCTCCGGGCTCATGCTCTGGGACCTCTCTGCAGCACTGGATGCTGCCACCCAGGAGATCCTGCTGTCACCTGAGACAGGTGGCGGGGGAAGGGCAGTGCTCTACAAAGGTTTGTGTCCTTCCTGGAGGGACGCACCCAGTGATGGGAGCCTGCACGTCCACCATAGATCCCTGACGCTTGGAGTCCCACAAGGACCAGTGCTCTCTCCAGTTTAGCTACACGCTAGGCACAATGTAGTGCCAGAAACACGCAGGTGACACACGGCTCTGCCTGTCCCCCCACTTCCCCCCCACACACCAGACAGCCCAGTGCTGGGGTGAGAGCCACCTGTGGATGAAAACCAGCTGGTGGAAGACAGGGGCGAAGCTGGTGGGCAGAGCAGAGCATTCCCAGCCACGGTGCACTCTCCTTTGCCTGAAGATACACACCCACAATTGGTCAGTTCAGTCTATAGCTTATGAGAGCCCCTGGTTCCTTGCCTATGTTGAGCTCCCCCATAGCAGCATCCGCGAGTACCTCTCTCTATCACCTCCACGAGCCTGTTATTTACGCCCTCGTCACCTCTCAGCTGGACTGACACACACCTGGGCACGAAACCTTCAGCACTTGGGAAACTCCAGCTGGTGCAGAACGCTCAGTGCGTCTCCTCAGCAACACGGACACTGCGAGCGCAACAAACCTGCTCTCCGAATCAGCCTCCCGTACAACAGCGGCGTGACGGTGCCCCCCATAAGGCTTTATGGAACATGCTGATGAAGTTAATTATGGCATAACTAGAATATGTTTTATGCTACATATGCCATGTAACACCTCTCTGTAAACTGACCTACTGGAATCTATTCCTCCTATTTGTATGCATGTGTCATTGTTGTACTTGAAGTTAGAAATACTGACTGTGTACTTGCTTGATTTCCATCGAGAAAGGAATGTGCAAATTAAGTGCCCAATCAAGAACCGCTTAAGCCAACAATGAACTCAAAGACGCCAGTCCACATCAGAGCTTTCCAAGCAATGTGGCCTGGCTGGTAAGAAACTCTGTCATGCATGAACATGTGACTTTCCCATGTAACTCCAAAACTCCATCTTAGAGCTTTGCATAGGCGAGAGGAGGGGGTCTTCCCCCACAAGGGAAAGTCTATTTAAGCCTGTTGGAGACTCCTCCATTTTGTCTTCAACTGGCTAAAGAGAGAGCCTCTCCTCCCCCAAGGAAACCTGAAAGGAACTGGAACAAAGGACAATAACCACAAGGGGTGTGAGTGATTGCTGGACCCAGACTAGAAGGAGACTAGTCCGTAAAAGGAAGCTTAGTGGAACTGGTGAGGTTTTAACTGTATTCAGTTTTATCACTGTATTAAGCTTAGATTTGCGTGTTTCATTTTATTTTACAGGGTAATTCACTTTGTTCTGTCTGTCACTACTTGGAACCACTCAAATCCTACTTTTTACACTTAATAAAATCACTTTTTGTTTATTAATTAACCCAGAGTACATGATTAATACCTGGGGGGCGGGGAACAGCTGTGCAGAGCTCTCTGTCAGCGTTATAGAGGGCAAACAATTTCTGAGTTTACCCTGCATAAGCTTTATACACGGTAAAATGGTTTTATTTGGGGTTTAGACCCCACTGGGAGTTGGGCATCTGAGTGTTAAAGACAGGAACACTTCTGTAAACTGCTTTCAGGTTAAGTCTGCAGCTTTGGGGCACGTGGTTCAGACCCTGGGTCTGTGCTGGAGCAGACGGGCGTGTCTGGCTCAGCAAGACAGGGTGCTGGAGTCCCAAGCTGGCAGGGAAAGCAGGGATAGAAGTAGTCTTGGCACATCGGGTGGTGGCTCCCAAGAGGGTTTCTGTGATCCAACCCGTCACAGGGGCGTAGTCGAGCAGGGTCTGTGCACAGCTGATTGCTTAGGTGCTGGTAGTGATTTTAGTGAGTTTTAGGCGTAGTGGCTGGAGAACAGACAACGTAGTTACTGTTTGTTGTTTTCTGTTTGCTTATTTCGGGTAAGGGAAGTAAGGACAGAAAAGGAAGCAAAATAAGTAAGAGTGAAGATCAGAAGAAGCTAGAACTACACAAGCTGCAAATTGCCCAGAAAGGCTGAACACTGGGCAAGTCTCTGTTAACTAAGAATCCCCTGAGCTGAGCACATCCTGGTTTCAGTGAACTGCAGGGGGTGGCCCAACACAAGAAAGCAGGAAAATGACTATCAGTGAAGCAGCAACTAAACTAGACCTGGCTAGACTGGAAGCAAAAGAGAAAAAAAACTAACATAAAAGACTGATGGAGAGGGAGGAAGCTGCCCACAAGAGAGCTAGGGAGGCCCAGAGGCATGAACTGGCTGTAATGGAGTCGAACAGACAAAACCCTCTACCTGCTGGCTCCACTTCCCCAAAAATCCACAAATGGGAGCAACTAGGGATAACTCAGTGGAGGGGGAGGGACAGCTCAGTGGTTTGAGCATGGGCCTGTGTTATGGAGTCCCTGGGCGATGCTCTGGAACAGCTCCCCACAAAGCCAGGCAGGACTTTGGGGAGCCTCTTCTACCTCAGAGCAGACTGTTTTCAGGGCAAGAAGCTCATGCGTCTTCACCTCCTGGGTCTCTCCTTGGAGCATTCAGCATCCTCTGCCCCTCCGTGTGCTTCCCACAGCGAGCCCACCCAGGCGGGGTCCTGGGGAAGCCACAGGGTCCTGCACCCGCACTTTGCAGTCAGACGTGACTCTCAGCCAGCCAGTAAAACAGAGGTTTATTCGACGACAGGAACAGAGTCTAAAACAGAGTTTGTAGGTACCGTGAACCGGACCCCTCGGCCGGGTCCATTCCGGGGGCAGTGAGCCAGACCCCCATGTCTGCACTACACTCCTCCTCCCCAGCCAGCTCCAGACGGAAAACCCCTCCAGCCCCTCCTCCTCTGCTCAGCCCCTTTCCCTAGGCCAGGAGGTCACCTGATCCCTTTGTCTCCAACACCTTCAGCTGGCACCTTTGCAGAGGAGGGGCCCAGGCCATCAGTTGCTAGGAGACAGAGGGTCAGGCATTTAGGTGCACTGGCCCTTTGCTCTGCAGCAATCACACCCCCTTATCCCAACACCTAGATATTAAGAACTGCAGAGGGGACACTGAGCACTAACACGGTATTCAGAGAAAACATTAAGAACATTCCCACTTTGTCATGGCCTGCTAAACCCAGGGTTGTGAGTTCAATCCTTGAGGGGACCACTTAGGGGATCTGGGGCAAAAATCAGTACTTGGTCCCGCTAGTGAAGGCAGGGGGCTGGACTCAATGACCTTTCAAGGTCCTTTCCAGTTCTAGGAGATAAGTATAGCTCCATTTATTATTTTTTATTATTATAGTATGATGAATCCAGCGATATTGCCAAATATTTCATCACCTTCGAGAGACTGTGCACCCTCCATGCCATCCCTGAAGATCACAAGATGACCACATTGATAGCAAAATTGACTGGCAGAGCTCTGGACATATTCAATAAGGTACCTATTGAGATGCTTCAAACTATGGTAAATTTAAGGAACTGGTTTTGAAACAGTTTCAGGTTACACCAGAAACCTACAGGGTTAAAATCAGGAGTCTTAAGAGGGGTTCTGGATTGAGTAATCTGTTTTATGTAAATGAAATGAGAGATTGGTAGATAAGGGGGTGAGGAGCAAAGGCATTACAAGCTTGGAAGAAATGTGTGATTTGATTACTCAGGAACAATTCCTGAATATGTGCAGTGATCATGTAAAACAGTATTTGTGGGACAAAAAGGTGGATGCAGTGGGTGGATTAGCTGGGTTTGCAGACTCTTATGAGCAAGCACAAGCTGCAGCTAAACATAAACCACTGCCAGAGGGGTACAGGGTTGGAGGAAAGCAGAATCACCGGTTTACCCCTGGGAAAAAGGAGGCTGGACGTTCACCTCCCCATTCTCCTGTTACTCATCTCAAATTTCCTGTGCAAGCAGAGGAGCCCAAGAGGTGCTATCATTGTAAGTCCACTGAGCACCTGAGGAATAAATGTCCCTTGCTGAGTGGGAGCAGACAGCAAGTAACACATGAAGCTTTTGCTTCTCAGAACCAGGCTGCAGCCTCTTTCCACACAGGATTTGTAAAACTTGCTTCTACCCAAGTAAGCAGTGAGCAGATGCATGCTGTTAAGTGAATTGGAAAGTGCTTCTTGGATTAAGAGTTATGATCCTGGAGGGACCTGATCCAGGAGGATTTGTTGCCAGGGAAAATGGCAGAATTAGAACTGGTCGGGGGTTACAAGGTTCTTGCAGCTTTAGCTAAAGTACACATGCAAACTAGTCATTTGCAGGCTGAACTGACTGTTGCAATGGCGGCACACAATTTTGCACCATTTCTACTGGGGAATGATTTCTTTAATGTGGCAGAATCTGGCCCAGGGCTGGTTAGCAGTGAGACAGAAACTTGTGCTAACAGCCCCAGAGGTGGGGGTGAAATCACAGGGACTGCTGGAGGAATAGGAGAGTGTCACTTAGGCCTTGGCTACACTGCAGAGTTGCAGCGCTGGTAGGGGCTTTATAGCGCTGCAACTTACTCCCCGTCCACACTGGCAAGGCACATACAGCGCTGTATCTCCGTGGCTGCAGCGCTGGTTGTACTCCACATGGACGAGAGGAATAAAGAGAACAGGGCTGGTGCTGTGGCGCTGGAGTGCCAGTGTAAACAGCGATTAATCTTACTACGCAGTAACTGACCTCCGGAATTTTCCCATAATGCTTTTAACTAAAGAACTCTCTTTGTTTTGTTGTGAACTGGGGCTCCGGGAGCTGCTTATCTAAAAAACAAACACAGCTCCTGTTTGCTTGAGCAGAGGCAGGCAGGGAATGTCCAGAGCTAGTGTTTGCTTGAGGAGACAAACAGCAGGGGGTGGGAGGGGGGAGTCTGTGGGAGCAGCTGCTTATCTGGTCTGAAGGCTATTTGCATTTAAGAGTGAATGACAGAGGGGTGGAGGAAGTGGTTGGAACTTGCAAGGCAGCTGCTGACACAGTGTCGGCTCCAAAAATCCACTCTCTCTTTCTCCCCCATGCTTCCTGTCACACTCCACCCCACCCCCCTCTTTTGAAAAGCAGGTTGCAGCCACTTGAACACTGGGATAGCTGCCCATAATGCACCACTCCCAACGCAGCTGCAAATGCTGCAAATATGGCCACACTGCAGTGCTGGCAACTGTCAGTGTGGCCACTATGCAGGGCTTTCCGTACACAGCTGTATGAAGACAGCTTTAACTCCCAGCGCTGCACACCTGCAAGTGTAGCCAAACCCTCAGATTCCTCTGTAGCAGTAAAGAATGCAGCTCTGGGGGCAGGGATGGTCATAGCCAGTTCCTGTAGCCCCGGAGCTCAAGGCAAGTTCCAGAGGGAGGGCCTGTCCCGTAATCGTCTCCCCAAGGGAGGGGAATGCACCACCTCGTAGCAGGGGGCACGACCTGCCCTGGGGTGCACAGAGACGTGTGTCCCGAAGGTGGAAGTTGAGATTCTGGTGACCGCTGCGGTGGGAACAGACTCCAAGGACTCTGTAGCTGGAAGCAAGCCCAACCTGAGTGAAAGGGGGGGAATTTTGCTGGCCAGTGAAGGGTCTGCCATAGCTGGTAGCTGTAAGCCCGCAGCTGGACCAGGGTCACCTTCCCTTTTGGGGGACACAGGAGTGTTTGACCCAGAGTGGAAAGCCCAGACGGAAGGTGAGGGAGGACCGGAGAGGGGTAGGGAGGATCTTTCCCAGGGGGAGGGTGAAAAGTCTGCATTTAAAATGCCAGACCCCTCTTCTGTGGATCAGGTTTTGAGCGAAAACTGGGGGTCAGATCACCCGGAGGGGAGCACCCTACCAACTGATCTGTTGGGAACAGAAAGTGGGGTGTCCAAAGGGGTTTTACCAATCTAAGGCACTGCCTCCCTCTGGCCAACAACCTGCCCTGCACATGCCTCCCCTCCCCCAATATACTGCCCAGCCACCTAGTGCAGCCGTGGCCTCTGGTGGTGCTGGCCCCCAGAGCAGCTCCTCCAGCAGCAGGGATTCCAAGCTGGCTCCAGACTCCAGCTGCCTTTACTGATGCCCAGGCACTTTGCGGCCAGGGGGAGTAGCTGGAGCAATGCCGGAGCCCGCAGCACCCTGGGCAGGAATGGCTCTCTCAGCCTGGGGAGGCTGCTGCCCATCGGCCCAGCCATGACATGACTTGCCAACAGGCTGCATCTCAGGGGTGCGGCAGGTGGCTCCGTGCCTCTCCACACTGCAAGGGCCCTGGGACAGCCAGCTCCAGGAGCACCAAGCCCTGCAGCCCTCTGGATCCATGGACAACGCCCCAGGGCCGCTTCCCATTCTCAGCAGCGCGGGGAGCAAAGCCAGCATCTGGTGAGCTCCCCAAGCTGGAGCCAAGCAGAATATCACACATTCCTATGGGCCCCCCTCAGGCTCCAGGACCTCAAGCACTGCCAAGCGAGGGACCCAGAGCACCCCTCCACTGCAGTCCCCTCCGGGGAGCAGCCGCTTGGCCCAAAGCAGCCTACACAACAGGGAGGGGGAGGATCGCTGTAGCCAAGGGCTGCGGGCAGATGGGGACTCGGAGCCAAACATCTGAGCTGGGGGAGCACAGCTCGGTCTGAAGGGCTGCTGGATGACCCCATCACCCCCCACCACACTGTAAGCCACTCCCCGGTGCCCCGGGCTTCAGGGACACTGTGCCCATCTTGCACAGCACCAGTGGGTGGAGCAGGTCCCAAGCCAGAGCATTGTCCAGCTGCTCGGCAACCACCCGATTCTCCCAGAGGATGCACTGGCTGGGCGCTGCCCAGTCAGGCTCCAGGAACGTCCCCGCCACAGACTCTATGAAGGGAGCCGACGCGGACCAGGAGTCAGCGCAATGCGTCAACAGAGCAGGGGACAAGGAGTCTGGATTCTCTGCCCCTTTCTTGCATCTAATGCCGTGAGCCCCCTGTGCGAGGTGTCACGAAGATTCCTGCTGAGCGAGTTAGTGTCAGGGGAGGGGCACCACGGCACATGCTCAGGCTGCCCGATGCCCTGCCCCTGCCAGCAGGAGCCAGCCCCCGGGCCCTACCTGAAGGCCTTGTCCTGGATCGAGTTCACACCGGCGAAGGACTGGCTCCTATTGATCCTGGCCGCAAGGGCGCGCCGCTGGGGACGCACAGAGAGCGACATGGTGGAGTGCGACCTGGAGGGCCTCCCTGCGGGGGAAGGAAACGACATGGTGAGGACAGGGGACAGCTGGGTGTGCTGGGCTGGCACAGGAAGGGTCAGGCTCCTGGGGCGGTGGCAGGGAGAGGGGCCACCTCGACTCAAGCTCCAGCATGGAGTCCCACTCTCCCAACACCGCTGGCTGGGCCCTGCCAGCTCTATGCCTGGTCCTTCCCTGGCACTGCTGCCATGCCAGGCTGGGTGTGAGCCAGGCCTTCCAGAGCAGCATCACATGCCAGGTAGCAGGGCCCCAGCGCCGTCGTCCCGAGCAATGGGGCCAGGTGCTGGTCTGAGAACTGGGCCCAGAGCTCCAGCAGGCCACCTGGGAGCAGAGTGTGTGTGGCACACAGCTCTGGGACCCAGCACAACTCCTGGCTGCCCCTGGAGACTGGTGCCCTGGTGCTCCCCCCTGCCCTATCCGCTGACCCATGGGCCAAGCAACTCCCCACATCCCAGCCACCCGCACTCCCTCTGGAACCAGCCAGGCACCAGCAGAACAGAGCACGTGGCAGGGCAGGCGGCAGGGCCCAAGATGGGGAACCCCTCCACTGTAAGTGCCGGGAAGGACAGGCATCGGGGGGAGGTGAGCCAAAGGCCCTAGACAGCAGGAAACACTCATTGTCCCAGGCGCGCCAAGCCTTCCCGGAGCCCAGCTTCCCGGCCTGAGGACAGCCCAGCCCAGGAGCCCTGCCCAGCACAGGCCTCAGCCGACTGGCAGGGGCTGCAAGCAACCCCCCCATCACTCCCTGAGACACTGCTCCCGTGCCCCAAAGATCCCTCCCCCAGGGAATCACAGCCTGCCCCTTAGCAAAGCATGCCACTCCCTGCAGGGGGCGCTACGTGACCCCACAGCTCCCCACGCCCTGCAGCTGGGGGCACATGGCATCGTAACCATGATCCCCTGGGGTGGAAGCTGGCTGCCCCCGCTTGGGCAGGTGGATGTACCACCCCACGGACTTGCACTCAGCCAGGTCTCTGCGGATGCAGCAGGCACCAGGGCAGCGCTGGGCAGACACAGGAGCATTTCGGGGGCGCTCTGCTGGGAGATCGCAGAGCCCAGGCCATCCAGGCACCAGGTCAGGGCAGCATTGCCAGCTCCCAGCCCCCGCAATCCGCTAAGGCCCCCGCCTTCTGCACCAGCCGCCAGGAAGGAAGCCCCAGGACAGCAGAGCCTGCTGGAAAGTCCCCGACCCACCCTGCAGCCGGAGAGCCCCCAGGAGCTGCTCTGGGGAAGGAAAGGGAGTGAGGCAGCTGGCTTCCCGGCCCAAAGGCCGGGCCTGCCTGGGAAACACCGCATAGGGAGGGCCCAGCATTCTCTGCAGGGCTGATCCACCAGGGCTGCCCCCCAAGTCCTGCTCGGGTGCTACATATTCCACAGATAGCCAGTTCCTGGGAAGAGGTATGTACTAGTGGCTGGGAGCCAGGACCTCTTAGGCCTTAAGCCCATCCCTGACCGCACTGTGACTCAGTTTCCCCCTGGGTAAAGAGGGGGAGAGGATATTGACCCACCTTGCTCTGACAAAGGACATGTGCTCTGCACTGCTACTGCCCCCTCCTGCTCCCCACACTGCTCAGAGCCCCCTCCTGCCCACTGCCTCTCACTCCAGCTATCCCTCCCTGCAAACTTTCCCCCTGCCCCCTCTGCACCGGGACAGCCCCGCAACTCACAAGCTCATGCACCCTCCTATAGCAGCCATCCCCAGGGCTGCAATGATAGAGCCACGAGGGCCCATGCCACTGGCTTAGCCAAGTGTGTCAAAGTCTGTCTGGCTCTTAAGTCCCAGGGAACAACCCCAAACCCCGTCTAGCTCTGCGACGTGGCACCAGCCAGCGGCTCTCCGCCATCCCCTGACAGGGAAGGGAAGGGAACATGTGCCCCCAACCCCTCTGGTGCCTCCCTGCTGCCCCAGGCTGGCCAAGGAGCCATATCTATTCCCAATGCAATGATCCATGCCCAGCACCTCACAAGGTGTGTGTGGGGTGGGGGGGATGGTGCCAAATCCAGCCATAGCCCGGTAACCCCAGAGGGGCTGGAGGACCCCCTGAGTCTTTAGGGGATCACACAGACCTAAGAACGGCCACACTGGGTCAGACCAGTGGTCCATCTAGCCCAGGGGTCGGCAACCTTTCAGAAGTGCTGTGCTGAGTCTTCATTTAGTCACTCTGATTTAAGGTTTCGTGTGCCAGCAATACATTTTAACTTTTTTAGAAGGTCTCTTTCTAGAAATCTTATAGTATATAACTAAACTAGTGTTGTATGTAAAGTAAATAAGATTTTTAAAATGTTTAAGAAGCTTCATTTAAAATTAAATTAAAATGCAGAGCCCGCTGGACTGGTGGCCAGGACCCGGGCAGTGTGAGTGCCACTGAAAAGCAGCTCGCATGCTGCCTTCGGCACCCGTGCCATAGGTTGCCTACCCCTGATCTAGCCCAATATCCTGTCTTCTGACAGTGGCCAGTGCCAGGTGTTTTACTGGGAATGAACAGAACAGGGAATCATCAAGTGATCCATCCCGTCACCCATTCCCAGATGCTGTCAGTCAGAGGCTAGAGACACCCAGAGCACAGGATTGCATCCCTGGCCATTTTGGCTAATAGCCATTGATGGAACTCAGCATGCCCCAGGCCACCCACTAAGCATCAGGACAAGGCAGATGTGGCCAACCCGCAGATTGCAGGAGGGCTGGCTGGCCACATGGCCGTATTCGCAGCAGACACACCGCCACACTGAAGGAGCGGCCCTCTGGGGAGCCATCTGCCTTCCCTGGGGTCTGCGGAGACATGGGCTGGCCACTGGGAGCGGATGCCAGAGGGAAGCTGAAAATACCAGGCCACAGCAGACAACGTTGGCACAGCCTCCTCCTGCCCATCAGTGGGGCTACGCAGGGGTAATGCGCAGAGAGCGCAGTCACACCCCGGAGAACTGCTCAGGGCCTTGAGTAACTTGGGCACAGCCCCTCTGCCACACTGATGTGCACGCATTGCCCAGGCGGTCACCGTACCCAGACCCCGCCATGGTCCAAGGCTCAGTGCGTAGAGTTACACAGACATAGGCCTGGAAGCACCTCGATAGGCCACCTAGGCCAGGCCCCTGCACTGAGGCAGGATCACACGTTACCTAGACCAGCCCTGAGAGGGGTTTGTCCAACCTGTCCTTAAAAACCTCTGGTGATGGGGATTCCACAGCCTCCCTCGGAAATTCTCCCTGTGCTCAACCACCCTGACAGGTGGGACATTCCTCCTGATGTCCAAGCTAAAGCGCTCGCTGCAATTTGAGCCTGCTGCTTCTTGTCCTGTCGTCAGTGGCTAAGGAGAATTTATCACCTTCCTCTTTATAACAACCTTGTACCCACATCCCCCTCAGTCTTCTCTTCTCCAGATTCAACAAACCCAATTGCTTCAATCTCCCCTCACAGGTCATGTTCTCTAGACCTTTGATCAACTTTGTTGCTTTTCTCTGGACTTTCTCCAGTTTGTCCATGTCCTTCCGGGGTGTGGTGCCCAGAACTGGACACAGGGCTCCAGCTGAAGCCTTCTCAGTGTGAGTGGAGTGGAACAATTACTCCTCGTGTCTTGCTGTACAGCACTCCTAGGGCTGGTCCACGCTAGAATCACTACAGCTGGTAGTGAAGACGCTCTGGTGGTAGCTCTGTTGGTGGGAGCGCTTCTCACCCTTCCACAGCGCTGTGCACACTGGCGCTTGGGTAGGTGTAACTTACATCGCTTGGGGGGTGGCTTTTTCACAAAGGGGTCTGCACCTCCATTCAACATTTTGTAGGGGTTCGCAAATGAAAAAAGGAGGAAAACTACTGTTCTAGTTCAACCCAGCGAGCGACCCGTGCCCCATGCTGCAGAGGAAGACAAAAATCCCAGAGTCTCTACCAATCTGATCCGGGGAAAATTCTTTCCCTCCCCCAAATACAGCGATCAGTTAGACGCTGAGCATGTGGGTGAGACCCATCAGGCAGATAAAAGGAAAGAATTCCCTGTAGTAACTCAGAGCCCTCCCCAGCTAGTGTCCCATCGCCACTGGAGATATCGGCTGACAGCAGTTGTGGATGGGGATCTATCCCAGAATGACATTTGGTTTTTTTGCAATAGTACGTTGGTGATTCCTATTCAGTTTGTGAACCACCATAACCCCAGATCCCTCTCTGCAGCGCTCCCTCCTAGGCAGTCATTTCCCACTCTGTATGTGTGCAACTGCTTGGTCCTTCCTCAGTGGAGCACTCTACATTTGTCCTGTTGATGTCAGACCATTTCTCCAGTTCAACGAGCTCATTCTGAATTTAATCCTGCCCTCCAAAGGCACTCCCTCCTGGCCCGCAGGCGTTATGAGTGTGCTTTCGATGCCCTAATCCAAATCCTCTGTGAAGATAATGAACCGAAGCGGAGCCAGGACTCCCACTGGCAGCCACTGCCCTGCTGAGGAGTGACTGCAAGAGTCTCCCATCTGTTACAGCAGCTCAGAGTCACCTTAGCGAGTCCAAGCAGGAGCCCGCATCTCACAGGCCCCTCAAGCCCACATTCCAGGAGGCCAAGGGCTGGCTCACCATCCACCCTCCAGCAGGGTCCCACACGCAGCCGTGCTGCCTCCAGCAGGAGCCCTGGGGTTTGGCGGAGGTGCACACTCTGCTCGCCATGTCAGTGCCCAGGAGAGGGGACACTCGCTCCTGCCAGAGAACAAGGCCCCGGCTCACCCCATGGTATGCTAGTGCCCAGGTCGCGGTGTCTGCTGGGCAGGCCAGCTCCCCCAAGGCAGTGGGGGAAGGCGCAGGGGACGGCAGCTCACACTCACCTCACGGCAAAGCAAGGAGCCCCAGAGGGAGCCGCAAGAAGGAAGACAAGCCCCGAAGGGCAGCGTGGCTGTGGCCAGAGCCTGGCAGAGCTGGGTCTTGCCATGAGATTCCTGTTTGTCTAGAAGCTGCTGGCACCGACGGCCCCTTTCACCCCCAAATGACTCCATGCAGGTGAGTGTCCAACCCGACCTGAACAGCCACAGGGTGGAGGAGGAGCCCAAGCAGCCGCAGCCTGGAGGGGAAGGCTGGCAGATCTCCTCCAGGAGGGGACACAACTCCCTCTCCTGGGCGCCCACCTGCTCACAGCTGTGCAGGGAAGGCCAAGGCTCCAGCAGCAGAGGGGCTGAACAGATGGGGCAGGGATAACGTGCTGAGGGGGCGGCGCTCAGGGCCCCGCACAGGACTTCTTGGCTCCCTAATTGGTTTATGCAGCATTTCCTCCTCTCTTTAGTCCTCTCGCCCGGGGGGCAGCCAAGCAGCTAGGTGCATGGGCACAGTGCCAACTGGGAGGAAGGCATGGGGGGTCAGCTACCCATGACACTGCCCCTCGCGCAGCAGCAAGTGCGATATGGCAGTGCCAACCCTCCAGCCACTGATGGGGCCAGCCACTGGGGCCTGCCTGGCATGGGGGCAGGTCCTCAGCACACCTGGCACACTGCTGCCAGCGGGGTGCTCTCCCTGGGCTCAGCCTCTCTGACAGCGACAGCTGAGCAACGACATCCCAACGGGGCTGCCTGAGCAGTGAGCTCAGAGCATCCGCAGGAAGCTGGTGTTACGGAGTCTGGGGGTTCCAGCCCTGCACCCCTCTTCCTGGACCCCACAGTGACTTTTATCCAGCCAGTAAAACAGAAGGTTTATTGGACAACAGGAACACAGGTTACAGCAGAGCTTGCAGGCACAGTCAGGACTCCTCCATCCAGTCCTTCTGGGGGTTCAGGGTGCTTGGATCCCAGCTAGGATACCCTGAATTCCGCCCCACAGCCCCAAACCCAAACTGTCCTGCCTTTCCTCCCCCGGCCGGGGTCCTTTGTCCCCTTCTTCTCCACCCAGGAGCTCCCTCCTCCCCCTGGCCGGGCTCGGGTTACAGGCTGATCACCTGTCCCGCACCTAAAGAGATCCCCCTGCTTTTCCGTTCCCCACACAGACAGTCCCTACTCCATCACACCGCTCCCCCCTTCGAGACTGAACTGAGCGGGGTCACTCTGCCCAGTGACCTGGGGAAGTTCAGGGCCCCCTCTCCGGGACAACGCGTCCGCTATCAGGTTGGCACTTCCCTTCACATGGACCACATCCATGTCATAGTCCTGCAGGAGCAGGCTCCACCTCAGGAGCTTGGCGTTGGCTCCTTTCATCTGGTGCAGCCAGGTCAGGGGAGAGTGGTCGGTGTACACGGTGAAGTGTCGCCCAAAGAGATATGGCTCTAGCTTCTTAAGGGCCCACACCATGGCCAGGCATTCCTTCTCGATGGCCGCGTAGTTTTGCTCCCGGGGTAGCAGCTTCTTACTCAGGTACACAATGGGGTGTCTCTCCCCATTTTCATCCTCCTGCATTAACACCGCCCCCAGTCCCGTGTCTGAGGCGTCGGTGAACACCATAAAGGGTTTGTCAAAATCTGGGTTCGCCAGAACTGGGCCACTGACCAGAGCCTCCTTCAGCGCCCGGAAAGCCTCCTGGCACTCCCGTGTCTGAGGCGTCGGTGAACACCATAAAGGGTTTGTCAAAATCTGGGTTCGCCAGAACTGGGCCACTGACCAGAGCCTCCTTCAGCGCCCGGAAAGCCTCCTGGCACT
The DNA here is from genome assembly GCA_026122505.1 of Aldabrachelys gigantea. NCBI lineage: Eukaryota > Metazoa > Chordata > Testudines > Testudinidae > Aldabrachelys > Aldabrachelys gigantea. Next base: position 389,886 of record JALNIE010000042.1, on the reverse strand, counting down.
GCTCGGTCCAGATTACCTTGTCTGGCTTCCCCTTTTTGCACAGTTCAGTGATGGGGCCGGCTATGGCGCTAAAGTGGGGCACGAACCTTCGATAGTACCCCGCCATCCCAATAAAGGCCTGGACCTGCTTCTTGGTTTGGGGAGCAGGCCAGTCTCTGATCACCTCCACCTTGGCTGGTTCCGGCTTCAGGCAGCCGCTCCCCACCCGATGGCCCAGGTAAGATACTTCAGCCATCCCCACCTTGCACTTCTCAGCCTTTACGGTTAACCCAGCCTCCCGGATTCGATCCAGGACTTGTGTAACCTGGGACACATGGTCCTCCCAGGTCTGGCTAAAGACGCAGATGTCGTCAATATAGGCCACGGCAAAACTCTCCATCCCCCTCAGTAGCTGATCCACCAGGCGCTGGAAGGTGGCTGGCGCTCCCTTGAGGCCAAAGGGCAGGGTCAGAAACTCGTAGAGCCCCAGAGGGGTGATAAAGGCCGATTTCAGCCTGGCATCTGCATCCAGCGGCACTTGCCAGTAGCCCTTGGTAAGATCCATGGTGGTGAGGTACCGAGCACCTCCCAGCTTGTCTAGGAGCTCGTCAGGCCTGGGCATGGGGTAGGCGTCAGATACGGTGATGGTATTGAGCTTTCGATAGTCCACACAGAACCGGATTGACCCATCCTTCTTGGGGACCAGCACCACTGGCGAGGCCCAAGGGCTGGAAGACGGCTGGATCACCCCCAAAGCCAGCATGTCCCTGACCTCTCTTTCCAGATCCTGGGCAGTTTTACCAGTGACCCGAAAAGGGGAGCATCTTATAGGGGGATGTGACCCGGTCTCCACCCTGTGAACAGTCAAATTAGTGCGTCCAGGCTGGTTGGAAAACAGCTGTCGGTATAGATGCAGCACCCCTCTGATCTCAGCGTGCTGGGCCAGGGTCAGCTGATCAGAGAGGGGAATCGCCTCCAGGGGGGAACCCGCTTTTGTCCCAGGGAATAGATCCACTAAAGGGTCATCTCCCTGCCCCTCCCAGTGTCCACACACGGCCAACACCACATTCCCCCTGTCATAGTATGGTTTCATCATGTTCACATGGTACACCCGCCGGTGATGTGCCCGGTTTGACAGCTCCACCACATAGTTTACCTCATTCAGTTGCTTGATTACCTTGAAGGGTCCTTCCCAGGCGGCCTGGAGTTTGTTTTTCCTCACGGGGATGAGAACCATCACCTGATCCCCGGTGGCAAAGGCCCGGGCCCGGGCCGTGCGGTCATACCAGACCTTCTGCTTCCTCTGGGCTCGGGCCAGATTCTCCCTGGCCAGGCCCATGAGCTCGGCCAGTCTTTCCCGGAAGGTCAGGACATACTCCACCACTGATTCTCCCTCGGGAGTGGCCTTCCCCTCCCATTCATCTCTCATCAGGTCCAGGGGCCCCCTTACTCGCCTCCCATACAACAGTTCGAAAGGCGAAAACCCGGTAGACTCCTGGGGTACCTCCCTGTACGCGAACAGCAGGTGAGGTAAGTATTTGTCCCAATCCTGCGGGTGCTGGTTTATAAATGTTTTTAGCATCATCTTCAGCGTCCCGTTGAACCTTTCCACCAGCCCGTTGGACTGGGGGTGATACGCTGAGGCCCAGTTGTGCTGGACCCCACATTTCTGCCATAAGGACCGGAGCAGGGTCGACATGAAGTTGGACGCCTGATCCGTTAAGACCTCCTTGGGGAACCCCACCCGGCTGAAAATTGTCAGCAGCGCATCTGCTACTGTGTCTGCTTCAATAGAGGACAAGGCCACCGCCTCGGGGTAGCGAGTGGCAAAATCCACCACCACCAGGATGTACTTCTTCCCGGACCGGGTCATCTTGCTGAGAGGTCCCACTATGTCCATGGCCACCTTCTGGAAAGGTTCTTCTATGATGGGTAAAGGCCTCAAGGCTGCTTTTCCCTTGTCCCGGGCCTTCCCCACCCTCTGGCAGGGGTCACAGGATTGGCAGTACTGTCGGACATGGGTAAAGACCCCAGGCCAGTAAAAGTTCTGTAGCAGCCTCTGCCTGGTACGCCGGACTCCCTGGTGTCCTGCAAGAGGGATGTCATGGGCCAGGTACAGCAGCTTGTGGCGAAACTTCTGGGGAACCACCAGCTGCCTCCTGATCCCCCATGACTCTACCTCTCCTGGGGGAGCCCATTCTCGGTACAGGAACCCCTTCTCCCACAGGAACCTCTCCTTGCAACCTCTCCTCAGGGTCTGTTCCGCACTAAGGTCAGCCCGGTCTCTGGGCTTCCGCAAGGAGGGATCTTTCTGCAACTCCGCCTGGAACTCAGCAGCTGGGACAGGGATGGGGACCAGCTCTCTCTTGCTGGCGGGGTCTGAGGCCACAGCCTCTCTGAGCTGTGCCCCTGGGCGCTCCCCGCCCCCCAGGTTAGGGTCCTGCACCTCGGGCCGAGTACCTTCCCCGTGGTCGGGGTGCAGTGCCCTTCGCCGACTCTGACTACGAGTCACGACCAGGGCACTCTGAGTGCTACTAGGCCAGTCCTCAAGATCCCCTCCCATTAACACGTCTGTGGGCAAATATGGGTGTACCCCCACGTCCTTGGGGCCCTCCTTGGCCTCCCACTTCAGATGTACTCTTGCCACGGGCACCTTGAATGGGGTCCCGCCCACGCCCATCAGGGTCAGGTAGGTGTCGGGCACCATCCGATCTGCGCCCACCACCTCGGGCCGGGCAAGCGTCACCTCTGCACCCGTGTCCCAGTACCCAGTGACCTTCCTCCCATCTACCTCCAGGGAAACAATGCACTCTTTCCGGAGGGGCAGCCCCGCGCCCACCCGGTAAACTAAGAACCTGGAGGCTGGAGCTTCCAGCCCCCCAGAGGAGCTGACCTGGGGGCCTCCTCCCTCCTTCGCAGGTGGTATGTTGCCAGCCCCCCTTTCCCGGGAAGGTAGCCCATCTTCTGATTGGGTTTTTACCCAGTCCACCCTCTGCGGGTTGGGTCTGCTTGGTCTGTCCCTGAGCTTGGGGCACTGGGCCCGTATGTGGCCTCGTTGGCCACATTGATAGCAGCCCATGTCTCGTGGGTCCCCTTGAGTGGGTCGTAGGGACCTGACACTGGATGTTCCCCTTTTGGGGGGGTTCTCCATAGGGCCCCGCTGGGAGGTCCCATGATGACTCTCTCTCTGCGTTGAGGCAGGCCTGCTCCTTCGAGACTCCTCCCTGCCATCCCCTGCCCGATTGTCCACAAATTGGTCGGCAAGTTGGCCTGCGTGCTGCGGGTTCTCCGGCTTCTGGTCCCTCAACCACAGCCTCAGGTCAGACGGGCACTGCTCATACAGGTGCTCCAGTATGAATAGGTCAAGCAGGTCCTCTTTAGTTTGGGCCCCAGCTGTCCACTTGCGGGCATACCCCTGGGCCCGGTTGACCAGTTGTAGGTATGTGATCTCACGGGTTTTACGCTGACTCCGGAACCTCTTCCGGTACATCTCAGGAGTCAGCCCAAACTCGCGGAGCAGGGCCTGTTTGAACAGTTCGTAGTCCCCTGCCTCCGCCCCTTTCAGTCGGCTGTACACCTCCACGGCCGTGGAGTCCAGTAAGGGGGTGAGAAATGGGATCCTGTCTGCAGGGCCAACCCTGTACAGCTCGCAGGCATTCTCAAAGGCTGTCAGGAAGGTATCTATGTCCTCCCCCTCCTTACGCCGGGGCAGCCAGCGCTTATCAAAGTTCGTTGTAGGCTTGGGTCCCCCCTCACTCACCGCAGCCGGGGCCTCACGGCTCCTCAGCTGGGCCAGGTCCAGCTCATGTTTACGCTGTTTCTCCTTCTCCTCCAGCTCACGCTGGCGCTGGTTCTCCTCATGCTTACGCTGGTTCACCTTCTCCTCCAGCTCTTGCCTCTTTAACTCGAGCTCCTCCCGTCTCAACTTCCTTTCCTCTTCCAGCCACAGCTGCTCCACAGATGTCGAGCGTCGCCGGGAGGATCCCCTGCTGGGGGGTGAGCTTCGCTGCCAGGATCCCCTGCTGGCCGGGGGGGTCACGGTGCCCTCGGTATTCGCTGGGCTCCTCCCCACCCTTCCCCTAGGCCTAGGAAGGGGGGGTCTCGGGAAGCCCTCATCCGCCGGCTGACCACTCCCAGCGGGGACAGACACTGGTGCCTGCGCTGCATCTGCCAGGCTGCTTCCCTCAGAGACAGGGCTCCGGTCTCCCTCCTCCAGCCGGGCAATCAGCTGGTCCTTGGTCAGCCTCCCTGTGCGCAGCCCCCTCTGCTTGCACAGCTCCAGCAGGTCACACTTGCGCCGTTTGGCGTACATCTTCCTGCTGGCCACTCACAGGCCGGGGTGCTCACCGCTCCCCACGGTTTCCAGGGGACCCCTAGTGCACCAGCCCTTCTTGAGATCACCACCTCTCTGCCAGGGTCGAGCTGCAGACTCCTCCGCCCCTGGGACCACTCGCTGCAATCCCCAGGGGGACCCTGTTACTGCAAAGTCCTTCTCACTGGGCACACACTCCCCGAGGTTATTCACCCCTTCATTTTACTGCTCCCCAGTCACTTACTGCAGGAAGCGCCGTCCACGGGGTGCAGTATCTCCCGCCACTGCCACCAGTTGTTACGGAGTCTGGGGGTTCCAGCCCTGCACCCCTCTTCCTGGACCCCACAGTGACTTTTATCCAGCCAGTAAAACAGAAGGTTTATTGGACAACAGGAACACAGGTTACAGCAGAGCTTGCAGGCACAGTCAGGACTCCTCCATCCAGTCCTTCTGGGGGTTCAGGGTGCTTGGATCCCAGCTAGGATACCCTGAATTCCGCCCCACAGCCCCAAACCCAAACTGTCCTGCCTTTCCTCCCCCGGCCGGGGTCCTTTGTCCCCTTCTTCTCCACCCAGGAGCTCCCTCCTCCCCCTGGCCGGGCTCGGGTTACAGGCTGATCACCTGTCCCGCACCTAAAGAGATCCCCCTGCTTTTCCGTTCCCCACACAGACAGTCCCTACTCCATCACAGCTGGATTCAGCCTCATCCCTGCCCTGGGATGCCAGCACCACTGCGCTGCACTGGGCACCCCACTCTGGCTGCAGCGCCCTGTTTCCACCACAGCTGCTCACAGAACCAGCCCCGCCCCAGCTGCTGGCTCGGCCCGGCGCTCTCTGGGCTAGCCTGCTTGACCCCGCTGCGCGGTCTTTCCCCCAGATGGAGGGCCTGGCCTGGTGGTTAGGGACCCTGGCTGCCTGCCATGGTGGGAGCATTGCCACGCAGCGCTGAAGGGTTAACTGCCAGTGCTCCCACCGGCGAGCAGAGCCGGGCAGGACGGGTTCCCAATGCCCAGCCTGGGCAGGCTGCTAACACGACCGAGCTGCCTGGTCCATTCTCCAGCGCAGCACCAGCCCCCTCCAGTCTCTAGGGCAACGCTGGCCCAATTAAGCTCATTAAGGAGGAGCTATAATCCCAAGGAGGCTGGCTCACCTGCAGGGCCCCAGATTACCCTCTGGAAGCCATTTAAACGGCTCATAGCAGAGTGACCCAGGCTGCTGCCGCCCGAGGTTATTTACGTCCCAAGCTGCAGGGAAGGGGGTCTGGGCATGGGACGAGTCTGGCTCCAGCCCCACCTCCTCCTCCAGGGGCCACGACAGCAGCATGGCTCCACCGACAGGGCTGCTGGCAGCCCATCATGCCCATAGCACAGCCAGCTGCACAGTACTGGGCTGGGGTGGCATGAACCCGTCACCTGCTCCCGCAGACCACAACAGGGCACAGCCAGTCCCCCCCCCTCTGCCAGCTGCCTGGGCAATGTTGCTAGGATGCCCGCAAGAGTCATTCCAGATGGGACTGCTGCTTATCACAGCAATCAGTGGGCTCCATTCTCCTCTGCCCCCAGCCGCCTGCTGTACCACTTACTGCCCCTTCCCCTCCACTGACACTTTGGGGCAGTAGCTGCCTCTGCTCCAGGTCTGTCCAGCACTGAGCACAGTGGGGCTGGGGCAGCTAGGTGCTCACAATGCAACCAGAAAATCCCCATCATGCAGCCCCTGCTGACCCTCTCCTCTCAGCTCTGCTTCAGACGCACTGCACCTCCACCCTGCTCTGTCCCCTGGCCCTGCCAGCTGGGCCATGTGCTTTCACTCCAGCTGCCCAGACATACCTCTCACGCCCAATGTTTACCCAACTGAGCTGATGCCAGCTCGGTGGGGGTGGGAATAACTCCCACCTTCCCCCAACCCCTTCATCTAGACCTGGCCCTGGCCCCCGACTTGCCAGAGCTGGGCTCCAGGCTTGGCAGCCATACGCACACCCTGGCTCCAGCAGGGTGCTGTGTGCTCTGGGCCCACGTAAACGTGCCCAAGAATGGATTGCCGGCTGCACTGTGTCTGGCTGGGGCTGGGGCCGCCCCTGGAGCACTTGGCACTGAGCAAAGCATGGGCCAGGCATGTTTCTGGAAGGTATCGAGGCCAAAGCTCAGATCAAAGCACCTCAGTATCAACACTGCTCACCCTCCCATCTGCCCCTGAGCCAGCACAGGAGCGACCCAACACTGGCACAGCCACTGAGACAGCGCGGAGCCAGTCGGCTCCACTCTCCCCCCGCCGCCCCTGCCACAGGGCACAGCTCACAGTCAGCCAGCACAGGGCTCCCACCAAGCTCTGCCAAGGAGGCAGCGATCCAAGCCACGAGCAGGTGCAGACTGCAGCCAAAGCCTGAGTCAAGAGAGGGCCCACATGGCATGGGAGAACCCAGCAGCCAGCCAATCTAGCAGGCCGCTCAGGGCCTGATGGGTGTCAGCCTGTCCCCATTTGCCACCAGTCAGTGGGACAAACGGGTACAGCTCAAAGCACCTGGAACTCTGACTCTGCTTTTCACGCCTTCTCCCCATGGCAGACACATCTCCCCCACTTGGTGCACACGTGGGGCCAGGTCTCACAGGGAGGGCTGCAGCCCAGACAGGATTCTTCTCCTCCCCACAACCTAGGGCCCCCCCAGCTCCGACACGGCTCCCTCCCTCAGATGCCTGTGATGAACTGGGACTGTTTTAATGTTTGCTCTGAACACTGTGTTGGTGCCTCAGTGTCCCCTAGGCAGTTCTTAAGTATCTAGGTGGTGGAATAAGGTTGCTGCAGAGCAAAGGGCCAGTGAACATAAATGCCTGGCACTCTGTCTCCTAGCAACTGATGGCCTGGGCCCCTCCCCTGCAAAGGTGCCGGCTGAAGGTGTTGGAGACAAAGGGATCAGGTGACCTCCTGGCCCGGGAAAGGGGCTGGAGGGGGGGTGAGTTTGGAGCTGCCTGGGGACGAGGAGTGAAGTGCAGACATGGGGGTGTGGCTCACTGCCCCCCAGAATGGACCCGGCCGAGGGGTCTGGTTCGCTGTATCTACAAGCTCTGTTTTAGACCCTGTTCCTGTCATCGAATAAACCTCTGTTTTGCTGGCTAAGAGTCACGTCTGACTGCCAAGTGGGCGTGCAGGACCCTGCGGCTTCCCTAGGACCCTGCCTGGGCAGACTCGCTGTGGGAAGCACACGGAGGGGCAGAGGATGCTGAATGCTCCAAGGAGAGACCCAGGAGGTGAAGACGTGTGAGCTTCTTGCCCTGAACAAGTCTGCTCCAAGGGAGAGGAGGCTCCCCAAAGTCCTGACTGGCTTAGTGGGGAGCAGTTCCAGAGCATCGCCCGGGGACTCCGTGACAATGCCCACACCCACCGCACCCTCTGGGGCTGGCGCGCCCCCAAGAATACCAGGCACCAAGTGCCACACTCTGAGCCAAGAGTGTCCTCAGCTGCCTGGCGGCTCAGCCTCCAAGACAGACCCTCTCCCCTGTCGGGGAGAAGGGCTTAAAACCCCGAGGGGGGGTAGTCACACTTCCCGGGGAGGCCAAGGGGTTGCTGGGAGTTAACGGACGCATGCAGGGCTGATGTGGGACTGCATGGGCAGGGGCCCTAGCGTCACCGGAAATGCCCCACAAGCAATGGGGGCATGGAGGGAGAACATTCACAGGGTCACCCAGTCCCATGCTCCTACCTTCCCATGCAGCGCAGCACCCAGGCCAGTCAGCACAGCAGGGCTAAGCGATCCTTTGGTGCCATGTAACACCTGCAGCCAGTGTACCCTGGGCAGAGCTGCACCCCGAGGTCAGGCATTCCCCGTGGGGAGCCGCTCAGAGCGAGCCATGCTGGTGGTGCAATACCAAGGGGAGGGAGGCCGTGAGCCCTGAGTCGCACACACACAGGTGTGCCCAGCCAGGGGATCCCCCTGGCGCTCGGCTCCTCCAGGGCTGGTCGGACACATTCCTGACATTGCAGAGAGAGTCAGTGACTGGTACTGCTGGGGGAGGGGCGGACTGGCAGGGCGGACACAGACGGCAGCCCCCGAGGGCCTCACTCAGCTCTTCCCAGGGGCAGGAGGGGGCTGGCAGTCAGACACCCTTGCCCTGCCCTGGGGCACAGATGCACACACAGGAGAGAGGGCACCACTGGCAGCCAGTCACCAGCTCTCCCCCTAGCATTCAGAGAACAGACCCCAGCACCCACGACTCAGGGGCACAGCCCAGAGCTCCATTCTGCCCTGCATATGCCCAGCAGAGAACTCTTCAGACACCACCTTCCCCAAGCCCCAGTGCCCTGATCACACTCCCGCCGGTGGCTGCCCTCCCTGTGCCCTGCTCTGGGCATCCATCGCCGCCGTGCCCAGGTGCCACAGTGGAGGTGATGGTGCCCAGTCGCAAGCAGTGTTTGCGCTGTGTCCCAAGCCCACTGGCACCGAGGGAAGCAGAGAAGCCCAGGGGCCCAGGGCAGGGAGTTGCTGGCACTCCGGAGCACTTCAGTTCTACACCCAGACGTGGCAGTGACAGCTAAAGCCTTATATGGCACCTGGGGCACAGGGTGGGCACTCGTGTCTCAGTCGTAAGGGCCGTCTTGGGCAGAGAGCAGGGCAGTGACAGGAAGGTGGTAACCAAGATGCATGGCACAGGCTGGCCTGGCCCCTCATCCTGGGGCCCCAGTGCTTCAAAAAGCTTCACACCCTACGGGGGTAAGTGTCCCTCCTGGGGGCTGCAGTCAGTTACTGGGGAGGCGGGGGTGGCAGTGTTGCCTAGCAGCCACAGCACTGGACTGGACTTCAGAGACCTGGGCTCTAGCTCTTGCTCCGCAATGGACTGCGGGGCAAGTCACTTCCCTGCTCAGTGGCAGATGTTACCAGCCGGCTGCACGGCCCCAAAGGGAGGAACTGAACAATTCCCCAATTATTTCTTCCAGTGACCTGCCTGAAACAAATGCTCCTCGTTTACAACCCCCAAGAGCTCCATGAGCTCTCCCCCAGCACGGAGGCATGGATAAAAGCCAGTCTTCTCCCCCTACAGTGTCAAGAGGAGACGCCGTTCTGATGCCTGGTGCGTCATGCAGATGACTGGGTCAGGAAGAATGCTGAATCCAGTGTACTTCCCAGCTCTCGGCGGGTGGCAAAACCAGCTGGATCAGTCTCAGCTGGTTTCTGTTTCCGACTCCCAGGCACTAACCCAGGCCTGCTGCAGCCAGATTTATCAACAGCGCCGGGAAAGCGCCTGAAGTTTGAAATCCCTTCTTGACATGAAGGATTTTTCCGCTCCCATGAGGATGTTCTGATGGGTTGCGGGGTGGGGAGCCTCAGATCAGTCCCCCCTCCCGCCCAGCTTCCCCTCTGCACACATGCTGCCTGCCTCTTCAGTTTCTGCTTTGCTGCTGTTGCCCACCCTCTGGCTGAGTGTGACGGGAGTTCCCCTGCACGGTGACACACACGTGAGATGGCACCATGCTCCCGTGGCTGGAAGTGAAACTGCACACTTGGCCTGGCTCCGCACTGTTCTGTGCAGAGTAAACACAGAGAGCTGGCATGGAAAGGGGCATCTCGTTTCTGATCTCGCTAGTTTCAGCCAAGGCACAGCACCTCAGGGGCAGATGTGTGTCCTGCGGGCAGTGCCCTTGCAGCCCCCGCTGGGAGCTCATTGCCCCATGCCCCCCTTGGCATGCTTAAAGAGACACTTTTGCTTGCATCACTCCTCCCACGGGAAAGAGCTGGAGGAAGCGTCCTTAAATCTGGGCCCTAAGCCTCTTGCCCGTCTCAGCCTTCACATCCTTGTTTGTGCAGCTGCATGGAGGTCAGCGCAACCCAGGATCTAAGCAATATACACACTCCAAGCCCCCAGGCCAGCCTCTGACGCAGCCCTTGGGACAGCGTATCCAGCGAGGCCAGCTGCAAGAGCACACGACATGGTTTGCTAGAGTCGCTCAGGAAGTGGAGCTGCCCCCCCTTCAGTCCTGATAACCAGGATCCAGGAACTACTGCCTGGTCACAGAGGGCTGGGGAGCGACAGATCCCACCCTGGCTTCCTTGAGAGGAGCAACCCCCACACTTCCCTCTCCAATGCACAAGATGGGGGCAGAGGAGAAAGTTCTGCTGAGTCAAAGAAGAGTCACAACTGCCTAATAAAATCCAGGCCGTTATCAAGGATCTCAGAGGCCCCAGATACTCCCTCCCAGAGATGGGAGATGCTGGGGCTGTGGGCACTCAGGAGTGTCTCCCACGAGGAAAGGGCCCCCAAAGAACACAGGGCTTTCTTTGCCAGCGGCTCAGGTGTGTGCAGACGTTGGGGGAGGCTGAGACGCAGCACCCCATGGCACTGTCTGGCAGGAACCCTCTGCCTCCCCCATGACCAAACTTCACCCTATGCCCTCCTTCCCCGCTGAAAGTGGTGAGAGGCATCTCTGCCATGACACGGGAAGACACACTCGCAGCCACTGGCGCCTGCGACCCCAGCTGGGCTCTGGGCGTGAGGTCACAAGCTCACAGCCACGGCATCAGCGGCCCACCCTCGTGAGCTCACAGTTCACCGCCCTGGCAGTGATGAGGCCGGAAGGGACTCCACCCAAGCAAGACACCCACTGCCGCGACCTGCTCAGATGGGGGGTTGACAGGAGTGGGTGCAGCAGGCGGTGCCCGAGGTCCCCGCCTTCCTGTTGGCGTGGGCTCGTGGCCGGTCACTCAGGCCACTGACGGGGAGGTGACAGGAAGGGGAAGGAGCACCGAAACTGAAGAATTGGCGGAAGTGCTTGTTTACCCCTCCAAGCAGCTGCGCAAAGGGCCACGCCAGGCCAAGGGCTGGGCCGCACACTGCACCACGCCCGGAGCAGTGCGCACAGGCTGGCAGCAGCCTCCCGCTCCTGGCACCCTGCTCTCTGAGCCCAGCAGCAGCTGGGCACTGGCACTTGAGTTAACCAACAGAGACTGGGCCCCGCTAGCTGGGCCCCCATCCCGAGCCCCCTCCCACTCCACTCTCTGCGACTGTCCTGCAGCCACAGCCCCCTGCACCCACCCTGCTCCGAAACCAGCCTGGCACCCCGTGCTGTGACCCCCGACTGGAACCCCGAGCCCCACGAGCAGCAGCCAGGGAGGAGGGCCGAGGTGGCAGCAGTGGGGGACGGGATCTAGAACCCACACGGCTGCACACGGAGGGAGCTGCGGGGAAGAACAAGGTGGCAGCCATGGGGGGAGGGGTGGTTTCCAGATTGCCAAGGAAACGGTCTCTGTTGCTCAGCTCTGGCCCATGCCCACAGTTGCCATGGTGATACTATCTGTGTTTGCATCCGCTCAGCGAGTGGGTTTCCCCGTGGAAGGCAGCGCCAGCTGCACACACACACACCGGGGACTGCGCACCGGCCCTTGGGGGTGGTTCTAGGTCCTGCCTATGTCGCCTCTAACCTCCACCCACTTCTGCCCTGTAGGAGCCAGCCTGCCTCAGCCAACCTGCCTCGCCCGTGGGGCACTGCTGAGAGCCAGGGATTCCCCTCTGCCGGGACATGCACAGCAACCCCCCCACACACCCCGCAATGAGACAGACAACCATATGTGCCTCCCCAATGGAGACAGACACCCGCAGCCCCCCCACCCCCTGGACAATGGAGACAGACATCCACAACCCCTTCCCCCCGCCAATGGAGACGGATACCTGCAGCCGCCCCCTCCCTCGGCCAATGGAGACAGACACCCGCAGCCGCCCCTCCCCCTGAACAATGGAGACAGACACCCGCTGCCCCCCCTCCCCCTGGACAATGGAAACAGATACCTGCAGCTGCCCCCTCCCTCGGCCAATGGAGACAGACACCCACAGCCCCTCTACCCCCTGGACAATGGAGACAGACATCCACAACCCCTTCCCCCTGCCAATGGAGACAGATACCTGCAGCTGCCCCCTCCCTCGGCCAATGGAGACAGACATCAGCAGGTCCTGGCCCCCCCCCCAATGGAGATCGACACCCGCACCCCCTTCCATGGAGATTGACACCTGTATGCCCCAGCCAATGGAGACAGATAAACAGACACATATGCCCATCACTCCCGTAAAGACATACACACTCCCATGCACCCCCAATGCCTGCAGCTGCCAGGAGAAGATGTTTTCCATGAGGTGACTTGCAAGGACCCCTGAGTAGCCCTGGGATCTGGGTCTGAGCCCTGCAGGCAGACAGAGCTGCCAGCTCCCTGGGTCACAGAGCTGTCATGGAGTTGGTGTGAATCCAGCCTGGCTCATCCCCTCCCTGAGCATTGCTGAGACCATGCTGCCCGTCCGGAAGAGCCTGCCCTAGGAAAAGCTCCAGCTAAGCCTGCTCTCGGCACGATGGAACGCTACCCCCACCCCACCTGGGGCACCAGCCCCGAGTGCCACCACCACCACAGGGAAAACCCAGCCCCTGCCCCTCCCTGGGCCCAGCAGCCACGGCACACGGGGGACCCAGACCTGTTCTGTGCCCAGACCATCCTTCCAGAGGGTGAGCAGAGAGAGCTCAGAGAACTTCTCTGTCCCCACAGCTTACCCCGGCAGGGTGGGCTGGGAGAGGCACTGCCACCTCCTCGACGGAGCCCTTAGCATCCCCCCCACCCCTCGCCAGTCCCCCATCTCAGCCCACCCCACCTGGCTGGTACCTGGCAGTGGGCTGCCACTTGCTGTCTATGCCATGAAGCTGACACTCAGCAGCGCTTCTGCTCTCTATACCCCCAGCTAGGGGCCCTGCTGCTCTGCTCACTGACCCCCAGCCCCCCAAATGCACCTCTCCAGGCTGTGCAGGGGTCCCAGCAAGGAGGTCTCCTCGCTGAGGTGCCCAGCGGAGGGACAGACTACAAAGGGCTATCGGGGGGCAGTGGGAGAGACCTACCCCAGCCAACAGCAGTGCCAGCCAACCTCGTGGCACCACTGCAGCTTCCAGCCTACCCCCCACTGTCTATTTCAGGGCGCTCACTACCCATAATGAGTGATTTACTTGGCAAAGTGACGGCGGGGGGAGGGGCGACCATCACAGCATTGACTCACCAAGGTGAGAGACCACAACACTGCAATTATAGAAACAACGCTATGCCACAGAGCTGCCAGGCGCTACGCCACGGAGCCGCTGGAAGCCCAGCCAGCCAGACGCTACGCCACGGAGCTGCCAGGTGCTACACCACAGAGCTGCCGGGAGCCCAGCCCGCCGGGCGCTATGCCACGGGGTCACCGGGAGCTCAGCCCGCCTGGCACTACGCCACGGAGCCACGAGGCACTATGCCACACAGCCACTGGGCACTACGCCACACAGCCACCGGGCGCCTAGTCCGCTGAGCACTACGCCACAGAGCCCCTGGGCGCCCAGCCCGCCAGGCACTATGCCACGGAGCCGCTGGGCCGGGCGCTATGCCACGGAGCCACCGGAACCCCAGCCCACCGAGCGCTATGCCATGGAGCCGCCAGGCCGGGAGCTACGCCACGGAGCTGCCGGAAGCCCAGCCCGCCAGGCGCTACGCCAGGGAGCCTCCAAGAGCCCAGCCCACCGGGCGCTATGCCACGAAGCCGCCGGGAGCCCAGCCCACCGGGCGCTATGCCACGAAGCCGCCAGGCACTACGTCACAGAGCCGCCGGGAGCCCAGCTTGCCGGGCGCTACACCCACAGCCGCCAGGAGCTCAGCCTGCCATGCACTACGCCATAGAGCGGCTGGGAGCCCAGCTCACAGGACGCTACACCCACAGCCGCCGGGAGCCCAGCCTGCCGTGCACTACACCATGGAGCTACTGGGAGCCCAGTTCACCGGGCGCTACACTCACAGCTGGCAGGAGACTGACATACTGGCAGAGCTGGTGCATCTCCCAAGCCCAGTACCAGGAGCTGGTCCAGAGCCTTATATCACAGTATCCCGGCCCATGCAGTATCACTCTAGTGTCACGCACAGCCCCCTCCTGCAGCCAGCACCTGGCTGCCCAGCACACACTCAGCACCCCAGCCCAGCCATCCTGCCCCAGTCCCATGAGGCTCTAAGCACCTCGCAAACAACGAACGGGGCCTCCCTGCCCCCACAAACTGAAGTATGATTATGCCTAGGTTACAGTGGGGAAACTGAGGCACTGACCAGGCAGCAACTTGCCAAGGCCACAGAGAAGGAGCAGACCCCAGCTCTCTTAATCTAGAAACAGGACCATCGTCCTTCTCTGGCTTGTCCATATCTCTAGGGAAACCTCAAGCCCCACACACACACACTGGACCTACAGCGCAGGAGCACGGGGGCACGTCAGGTAGCACAGGCCACACTCCTCCCCTTGCCTTGCTCGCTCCTGTGTCTGGACTGGATCACTAGACAGCATGCGAGGAGGAAGCCCCCGGCCTGGGCTGGGCCCCCCGCTGCACGGAAGCCGGGCACGGCGGGTTCACAGGGCGGAGGGGGCTCTAAGTGGGCATGGTACCTTTGTATCTGCCGTTCATCCTGAGGCAACAGTGCCAGGGAGCAGCAGCTGCTGGTCCCCTCTCTCACCGGAGGTTAAGCCATCTGGGGCTGCCTGCTGCAGCCAGCTCTGTTCCGCACTCCCCAGCCGGCTGAGCCGGGCCCAGTCTCCTCCCACGCTTCCCCTGCTCGAGGCCTGACATCACCGCATGGTTCCTGCTGCTCCCAAAGCGGTGAGTCAAACCCACGCCTCCGAAGGGAGGGGAGCGCCCCGCCAGCGCCGACCACACCGCCGCCATGGCCAGGGGGCTGAGACAGGCACCAACGGTGCCCCACAGCCCTCTGCTGCTTGCTCCAGCCTCCTCCAGAGTGTACCCTTCAACCTGCCCCCCCCACCTCCCCCGTAGGATGTTGGGGCTCTCGGCAGAGTGCACACACCTGGGCACACGATCCCTGAGCTGGGTGGTTTCCCTTCCCCTTGTGCACGGCGCCGCCGTTTGGCGCCAAGCGTGAGTGGGAAACGAGCGAAACCAGTCGAGCTCCCGGTGCAGGGCTACCTCAGGGGAAGCCCGCTTCCCCATTCCCCAGCACCCCTGAATTCCTGCTGCGGCAGCCAGGGCTGGAGTCTCTGTGAAAGCTACCATGGCTCTGCCCATCTCTGGTGAACGCCTCCCCTCCAAGGATCTCAAAGCACTTCCCCCATCGCTGAGCCTCACAGCCTGGCAGGGGGTGGGTGGGAGGGGGAAGTGGAGCACTAGTCTGGTTGTATTGCCCTGGAAAGCAACGCACGGGCACAAGGGACTTGTCCAAGATCAGACGGGGAGCCAGTGCCAGAGAGCTCCAGCACGTGATTCCCAGGCTCCGGCACTGATCAACAGACACAAACACTCTGCCCATGGCACGCGCCGCATCGGCAGGGCCAGCACGTGCCACGGGGTTGTGTGCAATGGCAGCTGGGAAAGCCCCACTTTCGGACGGACCCCTGAGCCAGAACCTCCACTGCTCGGTTCCGACAGCCTCCTGGGGCCCGTGCTCCATCCTACGGCATCCGTTGCAGCTGGATGTCTGGGTCCCACACACAATGGGCTGCACAGGCTGGGTCACCTGCGAAACACTACCAACCCCAGCAGTGAGCTACAGCTCCCCGGGGGGGCAGGGCGAGACCCTCCTGCCAGGCCAGCCTTGTGAGGGGAGGTCCGGCCCACAGCATGCAGCTGTGTCGACTCCAGCAGGGCCCATGGCAGGGCTCCATGGGCCAGCACCTTGCACCCTGCAGGATGAGGCCCATAGACACAGGTTCCTCAGCCAGCACAATTACAGATATCCCTGGGGCTGAGAGCACACAGAGCAGGGGAGCAGGCTCCTCAGCACCGTCTGTCCTGCAGCCAGCCAGGAGGGGCCAGACGGGCCTCCAGGGCAAAGGAAAGCAGAGCTCCTGGATGCTCCGGGACATGGGCCCCTGTAAGTGCTGAGTGAGTTTGACATGAGCCGCACAGAGCTGGGGATGGGGTGAATGCCTCTTTGCCAGCCTTCCACAATCATGAGAAACAGCCTCCCCCTGCTCTGCAGCTAGAGGGGCCTACAGGGACAGGGCAGGAAGGGGTTAATGGGTAAATCAGTCCCCAAGGGGTTAATGCACCTAGCATTGCAGGGCTAACTTGGTTAATCCCCCCCTGCAGGTGCAGGGAAGATGAGACAGGCCCTGGAGAACACCCAGCTCAGAGACCATCTCCTCTCCCGTGCTGATCCCCGCAGCACCCAGAGATGGTAACATGGGCCCCCACCCAGGCCTGGGCTGCTGCAATGGAGAGGGGCCTGGACAGAGTTTTCCCTCTGTCCCTGCTGGTTTTTCACCATCTCCAGCCCATGTCTTGCCTTTCTCTGGGCTCGTCACAAGGGCACCGAGCGCCTCACCTGCTAATGAAGCAGCCTGCACGACCCCCGCCATGCAGTGCCCTGGTATCTAACCACGCGGCCGGCGTACTCGTGGGAAAAAGGAGGTCTTGATTACAGAACCAGCGCCCCTGCCCCTTTAACCCAACAGCTGTGAGGAGCATTCCCCGGTGTGGCTGCAGGAGTGCAGACTGGAAGGTCTCACATGCTGCCTGAAAGGAGCAGGGGACTGGATCTTTACACAGGTTCCTTCTCCCACCTGCTCCTTAAGCCCCAGAGGTAGACAGGTGCTAACAGAAACACTACAGCCTTAACAGCTGTCAGACTGAAACAGTCAACTTCCCATCTGATCTCTCAGGATCACTAATTCTCCAGTCAAGAGACAGTCTCCGGGGCCACCTGCCCTACAACGCTAAGGCAACGCACGCAGAACACACAGGCCATCGTTGAAACAAGGGAAGGGCACAGTCCCGCTCTCCCCCAGGCCGGACACGCGACAAAATGATGGCATTCCACATCTCCACCCCCACAGCGAGTCTGCAAGGGGAACCGGCAAGGGGGCAGCTGCTTCCTTGTCTGCATTTCACGAACACCCTCTCCAGCACCAGGGAACGTAGCTGGGTTCTGTGCAACTTAAACGGGACCTTGTCCTCCAGGAGCCAACCGAGGCGCGGAAGTGAACTGGGTCTTTGGGAGCGCTCCTCATGGCAGGAGGGCGGGAGATGAGGGGAGGGGCAGCGACTGAGCCCACCTACCCAGCTTGTTGGGGAGACAATGAATGTCTCCAAAGTAAGCAGTCTGTGACTCAGGTACTGAAGAGAGACGGGGTACTGGTTTTTCTGAGCAGAACTACCCTATAACTGAACTCAGAAGGATGCAGGGGAGAGGAGGCAAACATCTCTAGATATTTTAGATATGACTTGTAGTCTCTTAATGGACTTGACATCTGATTCCATGTGGAAGCAGAGGTTGGTAATGGACAGACAAAAGAACCTTGAGTCTAACATGCTAGTGAAAACGGACGGTATCTCTTTAAGGCAGAGTCCAGCCTTCGAACTGGTAACAGTTGAGGATCTGAAAACTGGCTAGTGTCTGTGTTGATGCAAATTACCTGACTGACTGGGGGGACAAAGACTTGCCTGTAGCTGTTAGCAAAAAGGACACGCCCAGCCAGCCAATGGATTCTGTTACACCAAAGAGTTCAGATTTTCACCCTACTGGATAGGGAGGAAGGGAAGGAGTAAACCTTGCAAATAAAAGCCACAGGTTAACCCTAAAATACCAAACCCCTGTTAGGCCTGAATAAAAATATAGCAAACAAAACCAGGTATGCCAACCTGACCAAAGTCAGGCTAACAAAGGTTTGTGGGTAATCCCTGAGTGAAAAAGAACTGAAAAGCAGCATGTCTCACAAAGCGCTAAAAAAAAGTGAACTAAGGAAGGGGCTGCATTCCTGGTATAGTACCAACTGTGCTGTGTTACAAACAGTTCCTTTAAAAAACTAATAAAAAATCCCAGCCTCCCTGTTTTCACTCCTTAGTTCAGTTCTCTGTCTGTTTTGACTCCCCTACATTCCTAACTTCTGGTGCTTGCTAAGATATTGTTAATCACCTAATGCTGTAAAACATATATACTAAAAGTGTCTAGTTTCGAGTTGTTAAAAAAAGGGGGTGGGTTGCTCCAGTAAATAATTTATAACGCGACAAAACTGTCTATATAGGCTTATACTAAAATATAAAGGGCTGGCTGGTTCTCTCTAAAAACGAGCTGCTCTCTATTAATGCGTGCACTTGTCAATAAAAAGCTTTTAATCGAACCTTGCTGGTGTTGCCTGTCTCTCTCGCGGTCAGACAACAAACTTTGCCGTCTGGGTTAGAGTCCCTGACACCCCCAAGGAAGTGGTTAAACTGAAAGCCTATGTTACGGAAGACCCTGAGGTCAAGAAAAAGCTACAAAGATTCAAAGGGGATATGGAACAAGCTGACCTAAAGAATGATTTGTCGATACCAAAGGCTTGGCATGACAACAACGATTGTAAATGTACGGTTGTGAAAATACTGATGTTATTGCTAATGACTGTAACTAACTTGCTGCTGATCCCAAAAACTGTAAAAATGTACAGTGTGCATGTTTTAAAAAAAAAACAAAAACCCTTGAACATGTTGGGGGTGAAACATAAGAACTCATTATGTTGTAAAAGCCTTCATGGTTATACTGTTTCATTACCTGACAACACACACTATGTTAAAAGGCCTGGTGATACTGATATTTCACATAGTGCCTGCATCTGATCTTGAAACTGTACACAGCAGAAAAACCACTACAAGTTTGAATTGCTGTGCACAAAGGGAAACTGAGGTACAACACCTCCCCGCCTTCATGGCTGAATGCCAGATAAGTGCTCTCTGCAGAACATTCATTGCTATATTAAGTTAACACATAGACCAAACCCTGGAATCACTAAAGTGTTTCACAAAGTACAGACTAAGGTTTTGGCTGGGGCCAAAGCAGGCATCAATAATTTGGCATTACAAAAAATTCAGTGTAAACACAGCTCATTGCAATAATGGAAGGTACTTAAGCTGTATCAGGAGCTCCAATTTTGCCCTTCCACACCAGTCTCACGTTGGGGGTGTGACACATGGCTAGAAAAGTTTAAACATCCTGCAAAATGAATAACCCACAAAACACATGTGGGGAGATAATGTTTTTGTGTGTTTATACATGTATGAGTAGGGTGGACAATGTAATCAACAGTCCCTGTCCATGCTGTATTCTGATAATTCAGAGGCCAAAAGAAACATCTGATCATGTAAATGAATTGTGAACACAGGATCTCTCCGTATTCATCTCTCTTTGAAATGTACTGGGAATGGTGGAGGAACAAGCAAATGTCCTTATGTTAATCTGTAAGTGAGGGATCTCCTTCAAAATCATCCTAAAGGGATGGAGAGGGCGATAGCTCAGTGGTTTGAGCATTGGCCTGCTAAACCCAGGGTTGTGAGCTCAATCCTTGAGGGGGCCACTTAGGGATCTGGGTTTAATTCAGTACTTGGTCTTGCTAGTGAAGGCAGGGGGCTAGACTCAATGACCCAAGGTCCCTTCCACTTCTAGGAGATTGGTACATCTCCTATTATAATTACCTTTTGTTCCCTAAGGAATCCCAACTTGTCAAAAGTCAGGAAATTGGATAAAAGATCCTTGGATCCTGATTCTGTCATCTCAGATCTGCTTAGACTTCATCAGGGGAAGTTTGAGTTGCAAGACTGAGGTCCCAGTTCTGCTGGTACCATCCTGAATATGAGATTTCGACATTCAACCATGATCTATGACAGCCCACAGGATTGCCACCCCCATGGCACTGTGGGCCCCACGCTGCACCCGAAAGCAACCAGCACCACTTCCGGGGCAGGGAGGGGGCCCCGCACGCTGCCCTCACTTGCAGGCACCACCCCTCACAGCTCCCATTGTCTGTGAATGGGGAACCGCAGCCAATGGGAGCTTCGGGGGAGATAGCCGCAGGCGAGGGCAGCATGTGGAGACCTCTGTCCGTCCCCCCTCCCCCAGGGGCTGCAGGGAAGTGGTGCTGGCCGCTTCCAGGAGTGGCACGACGCAGAGTCAGGGCAGGCAGGGAGCCTGTCTTAGCCCCGCTGCCACCCCAGAGCGACTCCAGGTAAGTGGTGCCGAGCCAGAGCCTGCACCCCAACCCCCTGCCCTGATCCTTCTCCTGCACCCCAACCCACTGCCGAGCCCCCTCTCACACCCCACACCCTTCTGCACCGAGCCCCCTGCCGCATCCCTCCTGCACCCCAACCTCCTGCCCTGAGCCCCCTCATACAGCCCACACTCCTACACCCCAAGCCTTTGCCCTGAGCCTTCCTGCATACCACATGCCCTCCCACACCCCGCAATCCCTCCTGCACCCCAACTCCCTGCCCCAGCCCTACAATGATGGCCCTGCATGCAAATTCCCCACCCAGATGTGGCCCTCGGGCCAAAAAGTTTGCTCACCCATGACCTATGAACTGAATTCTGAAGGAACTCTTTGCAACTACAAAACTCCCCATCTCTGCTGTGAATCTGAACCTCAATTAATTGAACTCATGTCTGTATGTATATTGATCTTTTAGCCAGTCTCTCTCTCTCTCTCGATTTTTTAATAAATTTTAGTTTAGTTCACAAGAATTGGCTGTAGTGTGTATTTGGGTAAGATCTGAAACGTTCGCTAACCTGGGAGGTGATGTGTCCGATCATTCGGGATTGGTAGAACCTTTTCTTTTACATGATGAAATAAGATTTACAAAAATTGTCGCCATATTTGATGTGGGTACCGGGATGGAGGCCTGAGGCTGCATCACTTTAAGGGAACTGTGTTGTTCGGATTTCTGAGTAACCAGTGAGGTAATAAAGAAGCTGTTCTATGCTGGTTTGGTGAATCAAAGTATTGGAATATCCAGCAGCTTCTGGGGTTTGGCTGCCCCATTCTTTGCAGCTCACCCTAACTGAGTGACCACAGCTGGCCCCCACTAGGACCTCAGTAACACCCCACTCTAGGGTTGCCAATTTTCTACTCGCACTAAACTGAACTTTGCCACACCCTCTACCCCTTCTCTGAGGCCCTGCCTCTGCTCCAACCCTTCTCAGAGGCTCCACCCCCCGTTCACTCCATCCTCCCTCCCTTTGTCACTCACCCTCTCACTTTTCCCTTTTTCACCAGGCTGGGGCAGGGGGTTGGGTTGGGGGTAAGGACTCCGGGCTGGGGATGAGGGGTTTGGGATGCAGAAGGGGGCTCCGGGATGGGGTTGAGGGCTAATTGAGTGGGAGGGGGATCAGGACTGGGGCACAGGAGGGGATGAGGGGTGCAGGCTCCGGGCAGCACTTACCTAAGGCATCTCCCAGAAGCAGCAGCATATCCCTGCCCCCAGTTCCTATGGGGAGGTGCAGCCAGGCAACTCTGTGTGCTGCCCGGTCCGCAGGCTCCGCCCCTGCAGCTCCCATTGGCTGTGATTCCTAACCAATGGGAGCTGCTGAGCTAGCACTTGGGGCGGGGGCAGCAGGTAGAGCCCCCTGGGTGCCCCTACGCATAGGAGCTGGAGGGAGGACATGCCGCTGCTTCTGGGAGCCACATGGAGCCATGGCAGGCGGGGAGCCTTCCTTAGCCCCAGTGCACCGCCAACTAGGGTGACCAGATGTCCTGATTTTATAGGGACTGTCCCGATTTTTGGGTCTTTTTCTTATACAGGCTCCTATTACCCCCCACCCCATCCTGATTTTTCACACTTGCTGTCTGGTCACCCTACTGCCAACGGAACTTTTAATGGCCCGGTCAGTGGTGCTGACTGGAGCTGCCAAGGTCCTTTATGACTGGGTGTTCTGGTAGAAAACCAGACACCTGGCAACCCTACTTCATTCCCCGAACGGTGCCCCCAGAGAGGCCTCTGGATGAGGGCAGGAAGGGGTCTAAGCAGTGGGGACTTTCTCCTTGAACAATGCCAAGGTAACGGAGGTGTCCCTAAGCAGCGGCACCCTAACAAGAGCCCATCAGCAGCCTACCAGGACCCTGAAAGCTGCATCACTGCAGCAGGGCACAGCCAACCTCCTGCTCCCATTTTTAACAGGGAGGTGCGGCCCACGGGGACTACAGGTCCCAGCATGCACTGCAGCAAGGGCTCCAGCTCAAGGAGCACTGTACTATGGGACTTGTAGTCCATGTCAGCTGCACCACCATAACAAAGGGTGCGGTTGAGCCAGCTGCCTCTGCTCCCATGCCCATGTTGGGAGCATGATGGTGGGGCACATCCCCCATGTCTCAGCCTCCCCCAGCTCTGCCCCCACAGCTCCAGAGGGGAAGGCCCCAAGAGGAAGAGCCCAGGCCCCAGCCAGGAAGAAAAGGAAAAGCTGCCTCCCTCCCGGCTCCTTTCCTGTTTGCTGCTGTTTTTAGAGCGGGGCGGGGGAGGAAGAGTGCAGGAGGCACAATGCGTAAGGGGAACCTCTCCCGCCAGGCTGGGGAGAGCAGGCCCCAACCCCTCCTCAGCAGGGGCCCGAAGGCTAAATGTTGTGGGCAGGACCCCAGCAGCAGAGTCGTGTGGGAGGGTCAGGCTGTCAGCACCACAGGCACCGTTGCCCAGGCAGCCCCTGCCCCATTTCACTGCTGGCAGAGGCACGCCCCAACGCCTTTCAAGCCAGCCGAGGTCTCCCAGCCCTTCCTGGAAGACGAAACTGGGGCTGCACCCTTGCGCTCTCCCCGAACCAGAAACCCGGCATCCCATGGACAAGGCACAGTCACGTCCGTGACCCTAGCTCTGCTCAGGAGAAGGGCCCCACTGCCCACGAGCGCCTCAGCCACGGCCTCCCAGCGGCAGCACTACAGCTCTGCACACAGCCGGCAGCTCCCAAACCCGGCAGGCCGCCCGACAGGCCCAGGCCCAGGCCCAGCTAGGCAGTCTGAGGAGCACCCTCTTCCCGGCCTGGCAGCAGCCCCGTAATCAGCAAAGCCACTGACTCTGGGGAGTCGCAATTAGAGCGAATGGGCCAGCAGCACAAGATGCAGCCCAGTTAATTAGCCAGTGGGATCCCAGCACAGCAAAAGCCCAGGCAGCCTAATTAGCTTCCTGGCGGAGTGAGACTGAGCCCAGAGACAGCTGGCCAATGGCGCCACCTTCAGGAAACAAGGGCGTTAGACTTGGAAATGGTCTAGTAACCCCCGACTTCCCCCCCGGCAGGGCCGGCAGCATCATGGACCCACACGCCCACTCCCCAGGGCCTGGAACGTCTCCGGGGCATCTACAGCAGGAAAAGTTCCATCAGCCCGTGGGAGCAGGAGCCTCTGACCTAGTGCTTCCCACCAACCGTTCCCTCCAGCCAGGCCCTCTCCGGCCTCCCGGCACTGCGGCCAGGCTCGCTCCACGGGCCAGGGCTTCCCCATTTCCCTGGGCCTGGGGAGAATGGTCCATGCTGAGTTCACTGCCAGGAGCTTCTCCAGTGAGTCAGCTGGATCCCACCCGCTGCTCTGGCTATGCCACTCCCTGCGGGCTGTTCAGACCCTGCAGATAGTTGGCAAGCTGCTCTCATGGGCCCCTGCAGTATGCAATTAGCCACACTCCTGCCAACCCTCCTTGGCCCTGGGTTCTGGTCTCTGAATCCATCACTGGCGTCTTCCCATTCCAAGCTGAGCTTCCCTGGCGTGGGGAGAATCTGCACCAGGCAGCATGCGGCTGCTCCCTGTACCAGCCCTTCAGCGTGTGGCACCAGCACCGGCCTCGGAAGAACTCACCCTGCTGTGGCGCAACCCAGCTCTCCTCTGGGCCTGGCAGGGGCCTGCTCCCATTTGGGGGATCCCGACAGGGGATGGGAAGCCCTGCAAGAGCCTCTCAGGGAGCAAAGCAGCAGGGGCGGCACAAAGCAAACTACAGTGCAGCTGTGACCCGTGCAAACGTGAGGAATGGGGAGGTACCCAGGGAGTGAGTACCTTCTCCCCCAATTCCCCAGGACTCGCTGGAGCCACTGCTTCATACAGCCGTGCCAGGAACTGTGGGATAGGTACCAGAGGGCTTGCAACAGCGTCACGGAGATGGTACGGATGTCGGGCAGGACTGCACGGGCACACTGCCCCGGTGGCACTTCCACCAGCGTTCTCAGCCATGGCATGGGTCTCTAGGGCATGGGCAGCCCCTTAGCCAGGGTGTCATGGAGTCACTGGGCAATGCTCTGGAACTGCTCCCCACCAAGCCAGGCAGGACTTTGGGGAGCCTCCTCTCCCTTGGAGCAGACTGTTTTCAGGGCAAGAAGCTCACACGGCTTCACCTCCTGGGTCTGACATCGGAGCATTCAGCATCCTCTGCCCCTCCGTGGGCTTCCCACAGCGAACCCACCCCAGCAGGGTCCTGGGGAAGCCACAAGGTCCTGCACCCGCACTTTGCAGTCAGACGTGTAGATACAGCGAACCGGCCGGGTTCATTCTGGGGGGCAGTGAGCCAGACCCCCACATCTGCCCTCACTCCTCGTCCCCAGCCAGCTCCAGACTAACAACCCCCTCCAGCCCCTCCTCCTCTGTTCAGCTCCTTTCCGGGGCCAGGAGGTCACCTGATCCCTTTGTCTCCAACACCTTCAGCTGGCACCTTGGCAGAGGGGGGCCCCGGGCCATCAGTTGCTAGGAGACAGAGTGCCAGGCATTTAGGTGCACTGGCCCTTTGCTCTGCAGCAATCACACACCCTTATCCCACCACCTAGATACTAAGAACTGCCTAGGGGACACTGAGGCACCAACACAGTATTCAGAGCAAACATTAAGAACATTCCCAGTTCGTCACACACGGCTTCTGCGCTGCCCCCACCAGCGCCCAGTCCCCTCCGGCGCCCCCCGCAGGCCTCAGTCACCCCCGCCAAAACCCAGTCCCCTCTGGCGCCCCCCGGAGGGCTCAGTCACCCCCGCCGAAACCCAGTCCCCTCCGGCGCCCCCCGGAGGGCTCAGTCACCCCCGCCGAAACCCAGTCCCCTCCGGCGCCCCCCGCAGGGCTCAGTCACCCCCGCCGAAACCCAGTCCCCTCCGGCGCCCCCCGCAGGGCTCAGTCACCCCCGCCGAAACCCAGTCCCCTCCGGCGCCCCCCGCAGGGCTCAGTCACCCCCGCCGAAACCCAGTCCCCTCCGGCGCCCCCCGCAGGGCTCAGTCACCGCCGCCGAAACCTAGTCCTCTCCGGCACCCCCTGCAGGAGTTAATCACAATGCTGATGGCTTTCCCTACACCTAGGCTGAGCCAACACTGAACAGGCGAGATCCCCCACAGCCTGGGGGCCATCGTTTTCATCCTGCTTCCCAAAACATGGTCCGGGACAGGGGGAGGGGCTCTATGACAAAACTCCCTGAGATTCACCTCCACGTCAATTGCCTAATAATAATCCCTAGCGCTGAGCTAGACCTTTCCACCATTTCACAGGGAGGGAAATTGAGGCACATAGCAGGGAAGTGATTTGTCCAAGGTCGCCCAGCCAGCCACTGGACCTGGGTTTGCCGAAGCTGACACTCTCACCCTTCATGCCTGCCTGCCCAATGCGAACGCTGCCCCCAGTACCAGGCCTGCTCAGCCTGGACCTGCCAGAGCAGCACCATTCAGGATCCAGCTGTGCCCTGCCTGAGGAGACCCAGTGGAGAGATGCCACCCACCCAGCAGGGGCAATTGGAAGAGGAAGCATCTGAAGTTCACAGCCCCTTTGAAGTGGAGCTAATAGCAGCAGAGCCAGGCCCTGGCTGCGTATCACTAAGGAGGTTTCCAGGGCACTCAGCCTCCAGGGAGAGGCACCCACATAAGGCTGAGGACAGACGGAAGGGAGGTGTTTCTAAAAGACCATTCCACCAGTCCCTGCTTGTATTAACCATGGCTCTGGCCCAGGCTGGCAATCCAGGTGCTTCAAAAGGAAGGTGCAGACAGTCCCAGGGAGCCCCTAGCTCAGCCATTGCAGTTAGAGGTGAGCTGGGGCCCAGAGGTGGGAGAAGGAAGAGCCCTTCACAAACTATTGGGGGTTCTAAATATTTACTGTAACCAGCTGTTCTTGTTCCCAGTCTCAGCGTCTAATCCCTCCTGACGCCTGCTGAGCTCTGGGCCACAATATCATGTGGCAGTGAGTTCCACAGGCCAATTGCGCACTGCATGAAACAGCATTTCCTTTCATCAGTTTTACAGCTGCTGCTATCAGGGTCACTGACCAGCCCCTGCTTGGCATCTACATGCCCGGGGCCATCTCCTCTCTCAGAGAACCTTCACAGGAGCATGGCTCTGCACGCTGGTGAGCAATGCCTCTCAGGAGATCCACGCCACGCGTACAGACAGCGCTCCAAGAGATAGCACACGTGGGAGCTTAATGCCTAGCACAGAGGATGCAGCGGTGCATAGAGCACCTTCTGGTTCCTCTGGGTCTCTCATTGGATAGCAAGAGCCTTCACTAGTGCACGACAGTGGGAGCAGGTTTATTTATGCGGCTGGAAATACCTAGGTCATTTGGGTCACATGTGGGAGGACCAGCATGGCTGGGAGTTAAAGGTAACCTGGGGCGGGGGGGAATCCTGGGCATCGTCCCCTTTTACATCTTTCCAAGACAGAACAGCTGGGAAAGGGCTGGGGGCAAAACAACAGGGTTATTGCTCGTTTCCTGCTTTAGAATTAAGAACATAAGAATGGCCAGAGTGGATGAGACCAAAGGCCCATCCAGCCCAGTGTCCTGTCTGCCAACAATGGCCAGTGCCAGGTGCCCCAGAGGGAATGAACAGAGCAGGGAATCACCAAGTGATCCATTCCCTGTTGCTCATTCCCAACTTCTGGCAAACAGAGGCTAGGGACAGCATTACTGCCTGTCCTGGCTAATAGCCATTGACGGACCTGTCCTCCAGGAACTTACCTAGTTCTTCTTTGAACCCTGGTATAGTTTTGGCCTGCACAACTCCTCTGGGAAGTCCCACAGGCTTGGGAAATACTTGCTTTTGCTTTAAATCTGCTGCCTGTTAATTTCATGGAGTGACCCCTTGTTCTTGTGTTATGTGAACAAGTAAATAACACTTCCTTATTTACCTTCTCCACATCAGTCACGATTGTACAGATCTCTACCATAGCCCCCCTTAGTCGTCTATTTTCCAAGCTGAAAAGTCCCAGTCTTATTAATCTCTTCTCTTATGGAAGCTGTTCCATACACTCATTCATGCCCGTCACCCTAATCGGGGTATGGGCCGCCAACCACAGATCTCCAGAGTCCTCTATCCTGGGCCATTCGCTCTAGCTGGTTCCAGGTATAGCCCATTTTTTTGCTATCAGCCTGAAGGTCGCATCGCCAGGTGTTTCTTGGATGGCCTCTTTTCCGCTTGCCTTGGGGGTTCCACCGCAGTGCCTGTCTGGTGATGTTAGTCGGCTGCTTGCGTAGTGTATGTCCTATCCAACCCCACCTTCTCCTTCTGATTTCTTCCTCTGCTGGGAGTTGACGGGTCCTCTCCAAGAGGTGGATGTTACTGATGGTGTCTGGCCAGCGGATCTGGAGAATCCTTCTGAGGCAGCTATTAATGAAGGTCTGGATCTTCCTGATGATTGTTTTGGTTGTCCTCCAGGTTTCAGCTCCATACAGTAAGACTGATTTCACATTGGAGTTGAACAGTCAAATTTTTATTGGCAAAGACAGCTCCCTGGAGCTCCAGATGTTCTTGAGCTGTAAGAAGGCTGCTCTTGCCTTACCAATCCTTACTTTGATGTCTGCGTCTGTGCCACCCTGCTGGTCAATGATGCTACCTAGGTGGGTGAAGGACTGCACTTCTTCCAGGGGGCTTCCATTCAGTGTGACTGGGTCGTTGCTGATGGAATTAATCCTAAGGATCTTGGTCTTGTCCTTGTGAATGTTGAGGCCAACCTGTGGTGACGTGGCTGCCACTCCGTTGGTCTTCTCTTGCATCTGCTGTTTACTGTGCGAAATGAGTGCTAGGTCGTCAGCAAAGTCCACGTCACCAAGCTGGGTCCACAACGTCCACTGGATTCCATTCCTACGCTCGTAAGTGGATGTCTTCATAATCCAATCGATGACGAGGAGAAAGAGAAGTGGTAACAACAAGCATCCTTGTCTGACTCCAGTTCGCACCTGGAAGCTGTTAGTGAGCTGCCCTCCATGGATCACTCTACAGTGTATACCCTCATATGAGTTCTTGATCAGGTTGACCACCTTTGCTGGGATGCCGTAGTGCCGAAGGAGCTTCCAGAGGGTCTCTCGACCCACGTTATCAAACGCTTTCTCATAGTCAACAAAGTTGATGTACAACGAGGAGTTCCACTCCATAGACTGCTCGACTATGATGCGAAGGGTTGCTATCTGGTCCGTGCATGATCTATTCTGCCGGAAACCTGCCTGTTCATCTCATAGCTGTGGATTGGCGGCATCCTTCATTCTCTCTAAGAGGACTCGGTTGAAGACCTTTCCTGGCACCGACAGGAGTGTGATTCCTCTATAATTGGCACAGTTGCTAAGGTCTCCTTTCTTGGGGATTTTGATGAGATATCCCTCTTTCCAGTCTGCCAGAATCACTTCTTCTTCCCATATCTTCTCAAAGAGGGGGTACAGCATTTCCACTGAAGCATCCAGGTCTGCTTTCAGGGCCTCTGCTGGGATGTCATCAGGTCCAGCCGCCTTCCTGTTCTTCATCATGGTGATGGCTTTTCTGATCTCCTCTCTGGTTGGTTTATCGCAATTGATTGGGAGGTGTTCGTTGGCTGGGTTGATGTCTGGTGGATTTGGTGGTGCTGGTCTGTTCAGGAGTTCCTCAAAGTGCTCCGCCCATCTGTTCATCTGTTGTTCTACTCCTGTTATAGACTTTCCCTGCTTGTCTTTAACGGGACGTTCTGGCTTGCTGAACTTTCCAGACAGTCGCTTAGTAGTATCATACAGCTGTTTCATGTTACCGCTGTATGCTGCCTGCTCCGCTTCTGCTGCCAGTTCATCCACATAATCTCTCTTGTCCTTCCTAATATCCCTCTTCACTACTCTGTGGGCTTCAGCATACTCTTTTAGAGCTTTGGCCTTTGCTGCTCTACTCCTAGTGCTGTTGACTGCTGCCTTCTTCTTCTTTCTGTCTTCTGTCTTGGTCAAGGTCTCTGCTGTGATCCACTCTTTCTGCTGATGTTTCTTAATTCCAAGCACTTCCTGGCATACTGACCTAAGTGTGTCTCTCATTTTCTGCCATCTGTTTAGTACACTGTCTTCCTCCTCCACACCCATAATCATTTTTGTTGCCCTTCTCTGTACCTCTTCCAATTCCAATATACCTTTTTTGAGATGGGGTGACCTCTGGTCTGCAAGCAGTATTCAAGATGTGGGGGTACCATGGATTTATATAGAGGCAATTGAGGTGTTGTCTCCCTTGGAAGACTCTAGGGTGACTGGAGAAGGGGGGACATGACATCACCCAGACACAGCCAAGCCACCGCTGTTATACAACAGTCCCGCCCAGCGGGAAATCTGTGGGCCAGGCAGGAACCGAACCCAGTTCCCCTGGGTTCCAGTCCAGTGCCCACTTCCCACCCCACGCCTCTCTCAGCATCCATCTGGTGACTGAGCAATGCAGGGGTACTACAGCACGGAACCATGGAGTTCACGACTGGATCACAATGCACGTGCACAAGGGGCAGAGTTAAGGTTGCCTGGGCAGCCTTAATACTAGCATTTTCTAGCTTCTGAGCACTCAGCTCTGCACACTGACCAGTCTGAGGATCAATGTGCAAAGGGAAGCCTGCCCTAAAGGAGTGCTCTAGGGCAGTGGTCTCCAAACTTTTTTGATCGTGCACCCCATCAGTAAAAAACTCTGAGCATGCAACCCCTGGCACCCTCTATCATTTTTGCCGCCCCAAGAAAAAAGAAAGAAAGAAAGAAAGAAAAAAGCCACCCGAACTGCTGAAGCGGTGCTGCTCCGGCAGTGCTCCTCCTGCCGCACACCCTGGAGGAGCCTCACGTGCACCTCAAGCCATGGGGACTGTGACACAGCAGACTCTTGCTTCCCAAGACCACAGCACTGGCACGTCCCCTTGGGCGCTGGCCCCGACGGGGAAGGTGCAGGACAGAGAGCTGCTGGACTGGCTGAGGCTGAGACGCACGCGGCCAGTGACCTTTACACAGGTCTGATCCCCCCAGCACAGGATAGGAGGGGAAAGAGGTCAATTCTCCCTGCAGCCTGGCCATGCGGAGCCGACACACAGCACGTGCCCAGACAGGGGCAGCAGTTCTGTTCTGGGCCGGCTTGTTTGTTCTCCTTAAATCTTGACAAGAACACCAGGCTAAAGCAGATGGAAAGGGCATGAGGGATGAGCGATGGATCCTCCCTGCTGCCCAGCTCCCAGAGGGCTGATGCAGAGGCCCCCGGCTGTCAGGAGCCCTGGGACCTATCCAGGGCCTCTGCCTTTCACTTCTCCCTCCCCCCCGCAGGTTCCTGTTAACCCCTTGGTGACCGGCAGCCCACACTCAGTCCAAGAGGCTCTGATCTCTGCACCAGGCTAGTTGGCAAATTCCCAGCGAGAGTCTCCTTCGGTTGTACCCCAGGAAGTGTAGGATCCCAGAGCCCAGAGCCCAGACTCCAGCCTGAGTGGCTGCACTGCAGTTCACAGCCCCACCGCCCAAGCCTCGGGCCATAGAGTTCAAGGCCAGAAGGGAGCCCCAGAGCATCCTTCCTGACCCTCTGTATAGCACAGGCCCCAGCACCCACACAACAACCGGACTGAGACCAAGCGTTACAGCCCTCAGGAGAGGACGGCCCTGTGCCAGGCAGAGAATGCGGAGTGAAGCTCACCAGTGCCCGGAAAACAACACAAGAGCTACACCCCAATAATCCTGTCAAATGACCCCCACCCGCTGCCGAGCCGGGCAACAAACCCCCACGTCCTGCCAACCTGACCTGGGGGAAATTCCACCGGCCCCACAGTGAGCCCCGACCCTGTGAGCAGGAACCAGCCAACCAACCCCCGAGGGGGAGAGCTCCAGGTGCCACCCCACAGCCCTGCCGCCCCTGCCCAGTGGCCCAGCCCCAGCCCTGGCCAGACCTGCTGTTTCAGGAGGAGACACTGGGGGTGGAGGGTGGAAAACCCCTTCCCCACGCTGAAGCCCTGCAGCATGAGCTATAGGAACATCAGAGAAACCGGGAGAGACCCAGAGCTGTCCGGCCCCTGCCCTGTTGCTGCAGAAGGAGAGAAGCCAACACAAAACAGATCACGCGGAGGGAGGAATAAAAATCCAGAGTACATGGGGGGATCCCTTCCTGCCCCCTGCCGGTGGCCGCCTGCAGCATGAGCGAGGGCAGCGGTTCTCAAAGGTTTGTACTGGTGACTCCTTCACAGAGCAGCCTCTGAGTGCGACCCCCTTTATACATTAAAAACACTTTTGATATATTTAACACCATTATAAATGCTGGACACAAAGCGAGGTTTGGGGTGGAGGCTGACAGCTTGCAACACCCCCTCCCCCCCCATGTAATAACCTCGCAAACCCCGAGGGGTCCCAACCCCCCTTTGAGAACCCCTGAGTTATAGGAACATAAGACAAAGCAGGACTGAGCCCCTGGGCTGCTGAACCCCGCTGCCTGCCACAGAGCCTGAGCAGACGCTGACGCAGGCAGCAAGCCGGCCGACCGGCCAGCGAGACAGGGACAAGGGGCACCAAGGGCTGCCCTGCTGGAGGTGAGCCCCTCGCCTGACTGCTCCCTTCACCAAAGAGCAAAGTCTTGTTCTCCTCAGATGGGATCCACAAACCCAGATCAGACAGTACCGGTCCTAGGACTCCCTGCAGAATCCTATCCCAGCCCTCGAGAACACTTCCCCACACCGGAAACCCCCACTCCGCCTCCTGCGCCACAGAGCCCCCCTCACCCTGCCCCTGCGCCAGAGCTGCCCTTGCCCCACCCCTGTGGCAGAGATCCCCCTCACTCCACCTCCTGCGCCACAGAGCCCCCTCTTCGCCCCACCCAGTTCCCTGCACCAGAGACCCCCTCACTCTCTCTCTGCACCAGAGCCCCCTCGCCACGCCCCGTGGCAGAGCCCCGCCTCACCCCACCCCTGTGCCAGAGCCCCCCCTCACACCGCCTCCTGTGCCACAGATCCCCCCTTCTCCCCACCCTGCTCCCTACACCAGAGCCCCCTCTCCGCCCCGCTCCTGTACCAGAGACCCCCTTCACCCCACCAAGCCCCCTGCACCAGAGACCCCCTCACTCTCTCCCTGCGCCAGAGCCTCCCCTCACCCTGCCTCCTGCACCACAGAGCCCCCCCTTCATCCCACCCAACTCCATGCACCAGAAACCCCCCTCATTCTCCCTCTGTGCCAGAGCCCCCCTTTCGCCCCACCCAGCTCCCTGCACCAGAGACCCCCTCACTGTCTCCTTGCACCAGAGTCCCCTCGCCACGCCCCTGTGGCAGAGATCCCCCTCACCCCACCCCGTGCCAGAGCCCCCCCTCACCCCGCCTCCGGTGCCACAGAGCCCCCCCTTCGCCCCACCCAGCTCCCTGCATCAGAGACCCCCTCACTCTCCCCCTGCACAGAGCCCCCTCGCCGCGCCCCTGTGGCAGAGCCCCCCCTTCACCTGACCCCGTGCCAGAGACCCCCTTCGCCCCACCCAGCCTCCTGCACCACAGAGCCCCCCTGCCCTGCCCAATGCACTGGCACTAAGAGCTGGGGCCAGCGCAGGGCAGTGCCTGCACCCTGGAGTGCGTGCTCCATCTCTTGCCCCTGGGCAGGGAGGATGGGACCTCATCCAGGCTCTTTGGTGCACAGCTCGTGATCCACCCTGCAGGCATGTGAGCAGTGCGCTCGCCCCAGGCGTTGGCAGCCATCTCCTGGGCAATGCAGAGCACCCGACCTGAGAGCTCCCTGGCCTTTGCCTTCGTTCACGCTGGCTGCTGATCCCATGGCACCTGGCCCTAAACATGCCCCAGGCTGGAGCTCCTGCCCCACGCTCAGGTTGGGGTAAACATGTTGCACACGGACCCATGCCTTCCCCAGAGACACCAAGCACTCTGGAACTGCTGGGCCAGCTCACTTCCTGGCCAGACAGCGCACATTTGGCACCCCTGGGTACATCTGGCCTCCCTCTCCAAGGGGAGCCAGAGGCCACAGCCTGGCAGGACAGAGCATGCAGGTAATTGAGTTACATGAATATCCACCCCCGGTGCCTCCTGTGCAGAGCAGGGCGCCAGGAAAGGGTAGGAGCCCAGCCCCGTGGGGAAAGAGAGGCAGGGGACAGTGGGAGGGCTGCCCGATGGAGGAAGGTTGGAGGGGAACACAGGTCGGTTGGTGGAGGGTGGGGGAAAGGGGGCAGGGACACAGGTGGGGCTGGTGGGAGGGATCGGAGCCACTGGCCAGGGCAGCAGCCAGGTGCAAGCCAAACAGCAACTGGAGTTCATACAGGGCTCTCCCCGGACCCTGCGAGAGGACCCAGGCTTTATCCCAGCCTCGGGCTGGCAGGCCTGGCCCTCCCTCAGTTAGCGCTGCCTGAGCCCCCACAAGATGGAGACCAAAGCCAGCAGCAGGAGGCTGGCTCAGGTGCCCCCCATGGGGAGCTGTTCAGGTGCAGAGCTGTCCGCCTGGAAGCGTCCCGTGCTGCTGGCAGCCCCTGCAGCTGCCAGAGCCACCTACCAAGAAACGGCCTTGATGCAGAGGGCAGGTGCCATGGGCCGCACCGATGGGCTGGCTCCAATGGGGCTGGTGCAGGGACCCAGTGGCCACCTCACAGTAATCAAGAGGTTAAACTAAGTGCAGCCCAGACGATGGGGCTGATGGGGGGCTCTCTCTGCCTCCTCCCCTCTCAGCTCAGCCCCAGCCTTTCAGGGCACAGTTCCCAGAGTCCCCCTTGATGGCCTTGATCCACTCACCCGGCACAGCCACCCTGGACGTCCCCTTCTGCCATCTGTCAAAAGGCCCCACCTTTGTGCCCTGCAGAGGCTTGCCTGCCCCACAGCCCTGCCAGCTCCCTGTCAGCCTGTGGGCCTCGGCTGCTGGCTCTCCCCACGGTCCAGGAGATCAGGCATCCAGTAGGTGGAACCAGCCGGCCCTTGGCCTGCTGCAAGGGGCATAGCACCTGGGTCAGACAGGGGCCTGCCCGTGCCCACCCCCGACAGGCAGGACCTGCAGCTGGGCATCAGGGGTGGTGGCAGGAGAGCTAGGCAGGAAGGTCACACCCACATCCTCACCTTGCCCCCGACTGAGTCCAGCCAGCTGTGCCTCACCTGAGAGATCTGCTGCCCCTCCTGTCACCCAGGCAGCAGAGAGCAGCCACTCAGGACGCTGACCCCAGACGCCTCAGGAACAATCAACACAAGAGACCAGCCACCTCCAAAGACTGGGCTCAAGGACGAACAGCTCCCGTGCGAGAGGCAGCCTCACAAAATCCACCACAGTTGGGACAAGGCAGGACTGAGGGGCACCAGCAGAGTCCAGGGCTAGGACAGGAGAGGGCTGTGGGTCAGGATCGAGGGGCAGCAGCCAAGCTGGGGGGGACAGGGCATGGATAACAAAGAGGGGCTGAGGGTCAGGATTGAGGGAGCACCAGCAGAGTGCAGTGTGGTCGGGGCAGGGGACACCAGCCTAGCATCTGCCCAGACTGGCCTACCAGAACTATAAGTCTCAGTTTTACTAATATGCACTGCACCCCCCACTCCCTCTCTCCTCCTGCCCCACAAGAGCAATGAAGGCTTCATTTCCAGCCCCCTTTGCACCCCTTGCTCTGAGGTCAGTGCCCTCCCACGGGAAAGAAGGATGACAAACCAAGGGTGCTAGAGCGGGCAGTGTGTATCCACTGGGAGGGGCCGAGGCACGGAGCACGCAACACTGGACCTAGCACAGAGTTTGGGCGAGGGTGGAGTGGGGGGCCCAGGCAGGCAGCCCCACAAAGCCACCATGAGACAGTCCAACCCCAGGGCTTCCCGGAAGGGTGGGGGCTCACCAACCCAGAACAGAGGGGAAGGTCTGAATTTGAATGGGCAGGTACCAGCTGATGCACCTGCCACTAGCAGGCCACAGGGTGGCAGCTCCTTCCCCCCGCGCCCCGCCCCACGCTTCCTCCTCCATCCCCACCCCTGCTGGGCCTGAGGAGGAGACCCCATCAGCCAGAGGGGACTGGAGCAGCCTAGCAAGGCCACTCCCTTCCCAAGACCCAGCGTGCAGAGCTAGAGGGGCCATGGCAAGTCCTGCCGAGGAGTGGCTGCTAGGCAGACAACCCCCAATCCCTTACTGCACACCCTGCCATGATCTCTACCCAGGCCACCTCCCCTGGGCATGCCACAGTCCTGCCTCTGCACCCAGCCACGGGCTGCCCCTTCCAGGCCTTGCCCAACACTGGGTGCTCCCACTACCGAGTGAGCACTGCCCCCTAGAGCCGCCCTGGCACAACCCCCACCAGCTCCCGCACCCCCCAGCCTGCCGCTGCCGACACGGCGCGGGGCCAGAGAGATTTAACACGGCCCCATGCAGCCGGCCTCCGCTGGGGAGAGGCTCACGGGCACGAGGAGAGCCTGAGCGGGACAGAGACAGCGAGGCAGCTGCGTCCTCGCCCCAGAGATCCAGCCCCTAGGACCTCACCCCACACGCTACTTGGGCTATGCTGCCCAACGGCCCCTCACCTCTGCAACTGCACCTCAACCCCACCCACCCTCAGAGGGGTCGATCACACAGCTGCCCTACCCAGACCCAGTCATTTGGGTCTGTGTATCTGGGCCCAGGGGGTTCTAGAGGGTAACCATGGCAGACCTTGACGTTAATATGGGGTACAGCCCACGGGGACTACAG
The DNA here is from genome assembly GCA_026122505.1 of Aldabrachelys gigantea. Taxonomy (NCBI): domain Eukaryota; kingdom Metazoa; phylum Chordata; order Testudines; family Testudinidae; genus Aldabrachelys; species Aldabrachelys gigantea. The sequence continues at coordinate 354,039 of JALNIE010000042.1, read as the reverse complement.
ATCCCAGCATGCAATGCTCCATCTCAATGTGATCCGCCTCAAGACAAAGCATTGCATGCTGGGATCTGTAGTCTCCATGCCCTCCCACACCCTTACTGGGCCAAAATGCGACCAGCACTCCCAGAGCCTGGTCTCAGAGTGTCACTGTCTGTGCTGAATTGCCAAGTCCAAGGAGAGGCCTGGAAGAAGATTTGGGTTTGAACCATCAGAGTTCAGGGAGGGAGGGGTTTGTAGAGCATTCTCCCTGCACCCCGTAGAAACCCAGAAAACAGCTACTTTATTTGCCTGTGCCACTTAGGAGCTCTGTAGCCCGGATCCCACCAGAACCAGAACCGAGGAGCACAGCCAGCCATTAACTCCAGCACTGGAATGCTGCTAGCTGGAAGGAGCCCTGCACTTCGCTCGCTGAGCAGGCCAAAAACCCCGGGCTGCTGCCATTCTTCCCAAGCTCTGAAGCCAGGTGGCCCACCCCACACGCACAGAGCAATCCCTCTGCAAGATCAACAAGGAGTGTGCTTGTGCACATGCATGAGTGCAGACACACACGGGTCTTGGTGACACCTTAACCAGAAACAGATGACAGCCAAGTGCTGTCTGCAGCAGGCGCACAGGTGCCCTGGCTAGCTGATCGAATCACTTTGGTCTCACAGCTTTGCACAAGTACTCCAGACATGGCTGACACGATGCGCGTGTACAGACTTGCGTGGCGTGCTCTGTGGCTGTCTGGAGCAACGTGCAGAGTGTTGCATACACTAGCCCTGAGGCTTAACGCAATGTAAGGCTTTCTGATGAGACGCAGCCCTGGCCTGTGCTGAGCTGTGTAGGTTTTATGCCAATCCCGTGCCACCACTTTCAAGGATTTGCTCTGACAGGTGAAACCAGCTGTGCCCAGAGGGCTCACTCTGCCAGGCAGACCCTCCCAACTCAGCACTGCCCATCCATCCTGAGCACAACGCCAAGGAAGGGAGAGCAAAGGGAATTCGGCATGAACATCAAGATCTCCCTCCCTGCTTTCACTGACATCAATGGCAAGACTGCTGCTGAGGCACCAGGATCAGATCACAGTGGGGTTTGGGACCTGGGGCCTTCCCTCAGGGAGCACCCCACTGACAGACAGCTGAGTGCAGCAGGGGATGCACCACATGTCATGCAAGAGCCACAACAATGCCACGGCAAGTCTAGGCACAGTCTGCAAAGCCACGCACTTCTCACCCCTCTCTCCAGTTCCCAGAACCTCTCATGAGCAAAGGCCGCCAGCCGAGCAGGCCGGATGGAACGAAGCTGGTTTCACAGGGCTCTCATTCTGGATTCTGAAGGCTGCTAGCAGGCTCTCAGACCCAAGATGTCCCCTTCCGATCCCCAAAATGCTCCCACAAAAATGAACTAAATATCGCAGTCCTGCCCTACCCCAGGCAGCGGCAGATTGATAGATAACCCCCGGGTGGGTCTCCCAGCACTTATTCCTTCCCCTTCCTAGATTTCAGCCAGTCTGAGCGCCTGTGTCCTCCGGCCACTGAACCCCACCCAGACACCCCGCATGGAGCTCAGTGATGTTTGACAACGTTTCTGTTCTTGGGAGACTAGAGCATTGTGTGTCACAGGCAGAGAGCAGCAGGGACTGAGGGGCCTCGGAATGGCAGGGACTGATGAGGTGAGATGTGCCAGGTGATTCCTGGAGAAAAAACGTGCCCCACACTGCAGAGGAAGGTCCCAGTCAATCTAACCTGGGGGAAAATTCCTTCCCAAACCTGGTGATCAGTTAGATCCTGAGCATGGGAGCAAGCCCCAAACATCTAGACAGAGGAGTCTGGACCACCCACAACACTGTCCTGTCTCCAGCTGTGGCCAATCTCAGATGCTTCAGAGGAAGGCAGAAAATCTCCCCCAAAACATCTGACCAATTGTGCATCTGTGATTCCTTCCTGACCCAATCACCAATTATGATTCCTTCCTGACCCCTGCAGGCACCTGTCTGAAGCCTGAGACTTGATTACAGTTATTGTCTTAATGCAGAGCTGCAAGCATCATGAGCACGCTGAGGACAATGCAGGTGCCTTGTTCTCTCCAGGTCCCATAACAAAAGGGGATTCCACGACCAGCCGCCTCATCCCCTGCACACCTAGATGATGGAACCCATCCCAGAAGCTGGATTACAGCATGTCTGACAGAAAGCAACATAATCTCCAAGCTCTGGTGAGTCCACCAGCTCCCTGGTTAACCGTTCCAGTGTCTAATTCCCCTCACTGCTAGGCTCTCATCCCATCTCCACTCTCCACCACCTGTCACTCCCACACAGCTCTGGCCTCTCATGATCGGGGCTCCACCAGGCACTGTGGACTTTCTGCTCTGGCTTTTCCTCTCACCTGAGTCCCTGGTTCTCTTTCGGAAGGTTCCATTTCTAGTTCCCTCCCCAGGGATGAAGATTCACCGCTGCTCTCCAGGAGCCATGGGAGCCAGTCCCTGCAGTTAGATTTCGTGGTCAAAGCCTCAGGAATCTGCTAATCAGTATTTTCCAGGCAGCCCTGAGCCCTTCCTTTAAGAGTCAGAGATTTTTAAGTCACCCAGGAGACAAATTCTGGCAGATTTCTCTATTAAATCCTCTCAGATGATTTAAAAGCCACAGCGGAAGGACACCCTTCTCTGTTAGGCTCTCTACGTTTCTAGAACAATTCCCCTAAAAGCCCCGTTAAATGGAACGCAGCCTGATCGGTTTCACCCACACTCAACAGGGCAGGACTATTCCACGGGGTGCATTGCTTTGTCGCTTTTGGCTCAAGCGCTTCGGCCACCACTTGCCCTCTGCCAATCCTTGTGCTAGGAGACAGGGCTGATTTGACTGCCCGTTGTGGGGAAAGGTGTAGGACAGGGGGATAAGCAGTCTTGGCACAGGGCACCCTTAGACCCCTGTAGCTGTGTCCACACTAGGGGCTGCACAGTGTAGCTATTTCAGTGTTTAAAAAGTTGCCCCCAGAAAAGCAGTGGAGAGCAGCCCTAAGAGCCAGGCCCCAGGGAGTCAGTGGGGACACAGGGGTTCTCCCACCAGGTCAAAGTCAGATCCCCGTGGAGCAGGGAGAAGGCAGGTCCACGCAGCACTCAGCACTGAGCCCTTGGGAGCAGGCCAAGCCAGGAGGGGCTCTGAGGCACAAAGAGGATCAGCCCTAGCAACCCCCTTCCCCCTTCGCTTCCCTGCATCTCCCTCAGCAAGACAGAAATAGAGCGGATGTTAACAGAGTCCCTATAAATAGCCCTGAGGGAGAGGCCAAGGAGGAAGGGGACAGTGAGAAGACCTGGCCGGGTGCCACTATGGGTCCTGCGCCACCAGAGCGCCTCCCTGTTCCCGGGCCAAGAGGGGACCATGGAGATCCAGGGATGCACCCCCTGCATCCTGGGACCTCTCACGGGCAGGCAGATCTGCCCCCCAGCACCAGCCACCCCCTCTCCAGGGTGCTAGTGGGGAGAGGCCCCTAAGGCAGGAGTCAGTGCCCTGCTGGAGGAGCGGCGCTCGCTCAGACACTCCTGCGCCCCCTCGGCACTTCTCACCCTTCCTCAGCACTTGATGGGCCTGTAACCTGGGTCCTCTATCCCTGAGGACGTCGCCCGCCTGCCCTGAAGCTAGGCGCTGGCAGCTCTGCAGCACCAGGGCATTCCCACCGCTAGGGCAGCCCGCGCCAGGACAGTCGCCCACACGGGCTCATCCACATGAGGTTTGGGTCAATTCCCCCCCTGCCCCTGTCCGCACTCAGCCTAGTTAGGGTAGCCAACCCCTCAGCACTTGCCCTGCAAGGGTGCTAGCCAATATTACGTTGTGGTAGAAGCACTAATCCAGGTTTGCTCTGCCCCACACCCCTAAGGCATGTGGGGCCTGGTATAACTTTTGCTCCCAGCTCTACTGGTCAGCACATATTGCCACCTCAATCTGTGACAGCTCTGAGCACCCCATCAGTCACCCGCCACGGGATGGGAGTGTATGGTTAATTAGGTGTTATCTTTGCAATTCGGTTGTCACAATGACCCCCCCTCCAAGGGCACAAGCCAAGAAACACTAGAGAGGGGCCGGTGGGGGGACATGCACGTCCTTTGTCAGACAGCAGCAAGCTAGGGGCCAGCATGACAGACGGGGCTTCCAAGCCGAGTCGGGGCAGAGCCCAGTGTCCCCATCCACCCCCAACTCCTTTCCAACTGGCCTCTGGCTAGCGGGTGGCTGGTAACATTTCCCAGGCCTGGCCCAGCCGCCTGCCCATTCTCCAGGCACCATCCGGCTCACGGCAAGGCTCTGGGGTAAACCGGGTCTAGCCTCCCATCAGGACTGACTGGGAAGCAGGCATTAATTCCCCCCGTTTTCTTGGCAGGCGGCAGCCAGGCAGGAATATATGGGAGTAGCCAAGGCAGCAACAAAGCAAGGTTTGTCCTTTCAATTCCTTTAAGCATTCCTCAGCCGTCACAATAGCAGAGAGAGGAGAAAGCACTAACCCAGCAGGACAAACAGCCATTGACCGACAAGCAGTGGGTGGCCTCCCCAAGTGCCCCACAGCCTGCCTACGTCAGGGGCCCCAGCCTCCAGCCCCAGGGGTTCCTGCAGATCCCTGCGCTGAGGCACTGGGAACCGGATGCAGCCGCAGGGGCAGGGTGGGGCATTGCGAATGACATCGCCCTCCAGCAATGCTGGAGCTAGCAGCTGGCCCTAGACTGAATCGCCTTCAGCAGCCCAGCGACTCTGGGGGCCACACACCGAACCCACCAAGACCCAGGCAGGGGGTAGCTTGGGGAGATTCTTCTGTGGAATGACTTAGCTTCCAATTAGTCCTTTCCAGTTCTCCCGGAGCCATATCCTACCCCGACAGGAACAAGCAGGGTTTTGTCTGCTATCAGCCTCCATCCACGAGGCCAGTGGGCGCTTCGCCACCAACTCAGTGGCCGCGTGGTCAGCCCCAACCGTCGGGTGCTTGCAAAGATCCACGTGACCGAGTGCCCGCAGGTCGGTGTCTGCATGAAACAGGCCGTGGGCAGCACCAGGGGATTGAACCCAGTCCCTAGAGGACACAGCAGCTGTCCATTCAGCCCAGTGACACTCATGGACACTTGCTCTGCAGAGACCAAGGCCTGAATATCTCGGAGAGGGTCCCTACAGGGCCCGTTGGCCTAGCAGCAGGGATAGGGGCTGCCTGTCCTGGGCCCCGGGGACATCAGTCCAAACCCCTGGATTATGACTATTGTAAATACCCAAGCACAAGGCTGAAGTTGAGAACAACAGGGCTCAGGAGCAAAGCCCTGGCCCAGAGAGCAGGTGTGGCCAGGTACGATGCTGGCAAAGCACGGCTGGTCCATGGCACGCAGAGCAGCCAGCCCCCCACTGCAGGGAGCTGCCCTGAGGCTCCGCGTGCCCTGCCGTCAGAGGGCCACGAGCCAGTGCTCAGACCAATGTCACCGCGCTAACCAGAGACCACCCCCCAGGCAGCACCACCCAGATCCCACAGAGCCCAGCCCAGGTTTGCTGGCCCGGCTCTGGGCTGCGTCCCCAACTCGGCACAACATCTCCCCTACAGGGCTGCTCAGCAGGAAGGAAATACCAGGGGTGGGGGGTCCAGTCCTAAACTAGCCAGCAGCCCCCCACCCGGCCCCCTTCCGGCACTGCCCCGCCGCACACTGGCACTCACATGTCCGGTGCCCAGGCAGAGCGACCGCACAGAGCGCGAGGCCGGTCACTCGCCTTCCCTTTGTTCCACTCCCATGGACAGAAGGAAAACACTGAAGTCTTAAAGGCACCCGGGAGCCCACCCCCTTCGCCTTCTCCATGGAAACTGGCTCCAGCCATGTGATTCAGACAGGAAACTACAGGGATATCAGCTGCAAAGAGCTGGGAACTCCTCCCCCGGCCCCCGCCACCCGACAGGGAGAGCCCAGCGCTGCCAGGCCGGCACTGGGTGAGGGGGGCAAGCCAGGAACCTGGCGAGAGTCTGGGCTTAGCTACCTGCTCCCCAGCGAAGAGCCACTCAGAGCCTGCTGGGGGCAGCCCGCGTTCGGTGGGGGGCTGGAACGCGGCGATTGTACCGCAGCACTCACTGGCCCCGGGGAGACATGCCAGGATCAGGCCCAGCTGGGGGGAGCCCCCAACAGAGGGCACTACTGGCAAGGGCCAATTGCACAAGCCCTCCATAGACCCATACAGATGGGGGGCCCTCGGCAGAGACTCCAGTCACACTGGGTCACAAGGGAAAGGGGTCTGGGGCCGGCAAGACTGACCAAGGCCCAGGGGTGGAGCACTCAGGGGTGGGAGCTGCCAGTCAGGACTCAGCCTGGGTGAGCCCCCAGGACCGGAATAGCAGGGCCCAGTGGGATGCTTTCCTGAAGCTCCCACTTGCTCAGTTCCACCCCACTGAGGCCAGCTCTGCCCCTGTGGTCAGTGGAGGCAGAGCTGGGCTGAGGTGGCCTCTCTTATGCCAGTCAGCATGAGTAGCCAACAGGAATGGCAGACGGGGGTAAGGGTGCCAGCCATTCCTCACTCGCCCACGCTCTATACAACTCAGGCTTTCACAGGTGAAAGTAGCATGGACTAGTGCACAGGACCCCTGGGCCCCATTCCCAGCTCTGCGACTGACTGCCTGGTCCCTTGCCCTCTCCGCGCCTATGTGTAAAGCAGGGCTGACCACACTAGCCCCCTATCCTGGACTATTCCACACCCCCCCCAACACACCCATCCATGGGTCTCCCAACGTAATTAAGAGGCAGCAGGTCTAGAACCAACACATGGAAGTTCTTCACACAGCGCAGTCAACCTGTGGAACTCACTGCCAGGGCATGTTGTGAAAGCCAAAAGCATAACTGCATTCAAAAAATAACTAGATACGTTCATGGAGGATAGGTCCATCAATGGCTATAAGCCAGGATGGGCAGGGATGCAGCCCTATGTTCTGGGTGTCTCTAGCCTATGACAGCCAGAAGCTGGGAATGGGCGCCAGGGGCTGGATCACTTGATGATTCCCTGTTCTGTTCATTCCCTCTGGGCACCTGGCATTGGCCACTGTTGGAAGACAGGATACTGGGCTAGATGGATCACTGGTCTGACCCTGTATGGCTGTTCTTATGTTCTTATCCACTCTGTGAGATAGCACCAACCCGTGGCTGACCCCGGGTCATGCCCCACTGTGGCAACGCCATCAAGACCACTGGAGAAGGGTGAATGAGCCAGGACAAAGGGCAGTTTTGCTCTGGATGGAGCTGGCGGCGTTTTGGTTGCGTCTCACACCTCGGCAGATGGTCCCATGATCAGATGAGTCCCAGCAGCAGGGATTACCACTGAATCCAGGCCCTACCCCACCCACTGTCTCTGAGGCCAATGCCACTGCACTCTGACCTCGGAGGGAACATGTCTCACACACACACACGCTGCAAACTTACAAACCCAGTGTGGAAATCAGAGCCCGGGTAGCATGAGGTGCAGACATGAGGGCACAGATGGGGCTGCACTGTCCGCTCCCCAGGAGCCCCAGGGCAGCACCCAGCTGGCACGTGAGGGGGCAGATTCCAGCCATCTTCATCTCTACCGTGGGCACGTCGGCCATGAAATGACCCACCCCAGCCTGAGTCGCTTCTCGCTGGGCCTTTACCCTGGGCAACTACATCTGTCCCCCAGTGGGTAGTGAACCCCCTTTGCGATCAGCAGTGAGAACACCTTGACACTAACACTCAGCTCGTCCAGACAGATTCCCGTCCAAAGGTCTCAAAGCACCTTGCTGCAGCAGGCGAGTAAAATTACCCACATTTCACTGATAAGGAAACTGAGGCCCGGGCAGGGGAAGCGACACACCCAAGGCCACCCAGTGAGCCAGCGGCCGAGGCAGGAACAGAACCCAGAAGTCAAGACTCCCAGTCATGTGCTCTAACCACCAGACCTTGCTGCCTCCCCTGCTGATTTAAAGAGCTTCATTCTGGAGGGTGGAAGCCGGAAGCTTGAGCTCAAAGTTGCCTCCCCCTAAAGACACCGCCTCCTAGAGGGGAGTCAGCTCCAGGCAATGCGGGCAGAAGCAGTGAGGGCAGTGTGCAGGAGGGGCTGGGCCCAAGCCAAGACACACTAGCTACAATTGTGTAACAGTTCCGGGGTCTCCCCAACTTCCAGGATGCCGTGCAGTCTGTGCAGGTGCAATGCTCCACACAGAGGCTGTCTGCAGCCAGGCCTGGTCAGAGGGCGAGAATTCCCACATTCCAAGAGCCTGCGCGTCCTGCCCCCTGCTGCACTCGAGGATGGAGATACAGCTGCATCCCTGTGCACACACAGCCAGCTGTGTACAGGCTCTGGGCGAGGTGCTGCATGGGCAGCTGCACCTTTCTCCAGCACAGACCAGGCAGGTGGCTCCTCTCCAGCTAACCAAGGAAACCAATGAAGAGTTTGGATCATTCTTGCCCCCACCCACAAACCCTCTTGTACCAAGGCTGCAGAACAGCCCCACACTAGCCACATTATGCCAGCCGCCCCCTGGGAGAGAACTGGAGTCAGAGCTCACAGGGCAGCGTCAAGCAGGAGGCTCCGCATGACGGGAGCACACTTGGGCTGTTGCCCTCACAGTTTGCAGCTGTAGGTAGGTTTCTTATCCAGGGGTGCTGTGCGCAGCTCCGCTCAGCGCTTGTGTCATGAGCTACAGGTCACCGCCCAGCAGACTTCAAAGAGCAAATGACTCTAGTGCTGTCAGACTAGCCCCAGGCTGGGGCAGTCACTACACGTCAGACTACAGCTCGCGGGCTGGCTGATCTAACAGGGCTCTGCCCGTCCAGCCCCAAGGACTCAACCGCTCTAGAGTTCAGCAGGGAATTGCCACGGCCAGCTTTTGAACAGGCAAGAACTGGCTATGCCGGGTACTGACCCAAGCTCCTGCTCCACGCTCTGGGGAGACCTGTGCTTCGGCCTCAGTTCCCATACCTGTCACAGGCCGGCAGAGCTGTGAATCCACTGGGGTGAAGATAGCGCATCTCCAACCATCACTGAAGAAGCAGAGCTCACTGGCACGGTTGCACTGACCCCTCCCAGCTCAAAGATCTGCAAAGTTCCCCCACTCTCATGCCTGGCCTAGATTTTGCAGGATTGCCCTAGTTTGAAATGGGCCGAGCCAGTCCCAGGCCCCTGTGGACCGTCCCATCATTCGGAGGAGAGGCAGGATGGTCTGATGCAAGAACACTAAATCACACTTTATGTTCAGGGTTTGCAGAATTGCAATGAAGTAAGCAGGGCAATGAAGCAGAACAACAAACAATGCCGTGTGCTGAAGCACTGCTCCTGCAAGTCTCACAGGGCGTCCCACTGCTCACCGGAGCAGTGTCCCCAAACACAAGCCACTGATGCACTCAGGCAAACGGACTGCTCCGAGGTCACACAAGGAGTCTGTGAAAAAGCCAAGATGAGAACCTGCAAGTCCCAGCTCCTAGCCCCTCTACACACTGCATCACACAGCCTCCCGAACATGCAGAATAAGTCGTCCTGGCCTAGGAGATGCAGCTGGATCACAAAGAACCTCAGCAGCGTAGAGAAGGAAGAGAACAGGCCACCTTAGAATGATCACTAGGGAATTAAACTGAAATAGACACACCAAAGCTGAAGCACCACAGAGATGCCACAAAACACACCCAAACAACCCCCATCCTCTCAGTGTTCTCCCCAGCATTCCCTCTGCCCCCCCCCTCCCCCGCCCCGTTACATCTGAGCAGGAGGCTCCATCTGGCAGTCCCATATCTGTCTTTATTCCCCTGGTCAGGGAGACTCTGGGCAGAAGAAGGGCAGGAATGACAGTGAGGGCGCAAGACAGGCCGTTAGGTCATCCGGTCTTCCCTCGCCTGTAGGTCTGCAAAACACCTGGAGCAGTTATCGTGCCACTCTTCCCACCAGCTGTACGCTCTGGGGGCTGTCACTGAACATACTGACGGGGGAGGTTCCAGTGGATGCACCTTGTTCTGTCTGATGGTAGCTGGATCCCGTACCTACTGCCGGACCCGGGGACTTGTATCATGCACCCTTCAGCACCGTACTAAGCCCTCACGAGTCAGCAGCCCCCCGGGAATGCAATCAGCTAGACAGCCAGACCTTGGATTTCCAGGGCAGAACAACCCTCTGTCTGGCCCAAGCTAAACGTACTGACTTCAGGTGTCCTCTCTGGATGGTACCCCATGCCGGGGGGAGTGTAGTGGCACTCTGCCCACAAAATGAACCCGCTGACTAGCGACTCTGCTCTCAATATGGTGCAGGTATTCACAATATAATCACACGCCCTCTCCGGCTCTGCTGTGCTCCTTGGACCTGGATCCCCTTTGGCAGGGCTCAGATACCCTGTTGGCTTCCCCTCCTCAATTGCGGAGGGGGGGGTGGAAAATAAGGGGCAGTCTCTTCCCCCAGCACCCCCAGCCATGACACCAAGCTGAATGGTCTCTCAGACTGTAGATCTTGGTAACCGCACATCTTTTCTTTTCTCAGTGCGTGATGAGAAGCAACATACTTGACATTACACAGCATCACTGTCGCTGTGTCAGTCATTAGTAACAAGGAGGGTCATTACCTCACCCACCCTGTCTACTGAATACTTAACAGTGGCATTTCAAGTATCACTGAGCATTCAAGTGAGTGCCCACTGAGATGGCTTCCCATCTCAGAGCTATGGTTTCAGGCTCTCTGCAAGCTCAGGCAGACATCACTCCATCAGCTGCACATCTGCAAGGTTTTCTTCGCAAACCCAACAGGAGGAGACAAAGGACAGCTGAAGCTCTGGAGCACACGGTGGCAGCTCAGGACATGTTGTGATGAAGTAGGAATGTTCTTAATGTTTTCTCTGAATACCGTGTTGGTGCCTCAGTGTCCCCTAGGCAGTTCTTAAGTATCTGGCAGAGCAAAGGGCCAGTGCACCTAAATGCCTGACCCTCTGTCTCCTAGCAACTGATGGCCTGGGCCCCTCCTCTGCAAAGGTGCCAACTGAAGGTGTTGGAGACAAAGAGATCAGGTGACCTCCTGGCCCCGGGAAAGGGGCTGAGCAGAGGAGGAGGGGCTGGAGGGGGTGGTTAGTCTGGAGCTGCTTGGGGACGAGGAGTGAAGTGCAGACCTGGGGGTCTGGCTCACTGCCCCCCAGAATGGACCCGGCCGAGGGATCCAGTTCGCTGTATCTACAAGCTCTGTTTTAGACCCTGTTTCTGTCATCGAATAAACCTCTGTGTTACTGGCTGGCTAAGAGTCACGTCTGACTGCAAAGTGGGGTGCAGGACCCTGTGGCTTCCCCAGGACCCCGTGGTGGGCGGGCTCGCTGTGGGAAGCACACAGAGGGGCAGAGGATGCTGAATGCTCCAAGGAGAGACCCAGGAAGTGAAGACGTGTGAGCTTCTTGCCCTGAACAAGTCTGCTCCAAGGGAGAGGAGGCTCCCCAAAGTCCTGCCTGGCTTGGTGGGGAGCAGTTCCAGAGCATCGCCCGGGGACTCTGTGACACATGTGCACCCACCACTCCTGGATTCAGCCCTGCTCCCACACTGGGGAATGATCTGAAGAAGTTTAGGCAGGGAAGACATGCCAGATTCAGTCTGTGGCACGCTGGATGCTCTGACCCCATATTTAACACTCACGTAGCTGGCTAAGCAGCTAGCAACAGCTCTACCCAGCCTACTCCGAGATAGTGGCCGGGTACGCCTACCCTTCCAGCAGACACTGCACACCCAGCTAGCGAAGGTGCAGAGAGCAGTGCAGACAGCGAGCCACAGCTCAGGGAGTATGTACCCTGTACAGCTCGCTATGTGCCCAGTCTGCACCTCCCACACCTACACTGCTACACTTAGAATCACACCCCGCTGCCAAGCGTAGCTACAAACTGCCAGGAGCGTGGACACAGCCTGCGGCACGCAGCTACACACAGCCTACAGCCACCGCAAGCAAAGACAAGGTCTTTGGCAGCCTCCCCATGTCTAGCTGTGGGAGTCCCCGGGACTGTATCACCAGCACAGGCTCAGCAGCGTGTACCACCATTGCAGCAGGATGGGCTGCTCTCCTGGGAGAACTCCCAGGTGGCAACTTCACAAGGAATGGGCCACAGGTGAGAAACAAGGCCCTGAGGCCGAGGAGCCAGGTGGAGGGGAAAGGGTCCCTCTGACAGTGGCTCCACGAGAACCCCTCTCATCTCCCCCCCCAGCAGCGGGGCCCACTGGAGCTAGCAATGGTGGCATGTTACGAGAAGCCATACAGGACTAAATGGCTCCAGCTCCCAGGAGCAGAGCTCCTCCCTCCATAGGCCATTTCGCCCCCAGCGCTGCCCTAACAGGCTCTATCAGCCAGGACTGTTCCAACGCCAACAGTTCTCCACCAGGAAGTGCTGCTTCGATGCACCGGAGCTGCTGTGCAGGAAGGTGTCTCCAGGGTTGACACACTGGTGGAAAGGTGCCTGGTTGTCCTCCCTCCTGCCTGCTGGCTCCTTACCAAGCTCCCAGCGGGCCCAACAGAGCTGGCTCTCCAGCCAGGACAAAATCGGCTCCTCACAGCTCAACGTTCCCACCAGGAGGAACATTTTGGTGCCTTGGAAACAGCCTCCCAGGTCTGGGAAACCTTCGGAGGTTTGTGATTTTCACCCCAATGTTGAGGTTTTTTGGGGACAACCCTCCCCAAAAAACCTCAACATCTTCTGCAGCCCTGGGAGCCCACCTGCCACCAACACTAAGCATGGACAGTGTGGAGGCAGTTCCCCACCCGCCACTCCCCTGGGGAGGCAACCCCCCCCCTCCCCACTCCAGCCCCTCTCCACGCCCAGGGAGCTCACCACAGGGGCATGCACTTTTGCTAGGTAAACATTAACTCAGCAAAGGCCCCTGCTCCAAGCTCCCTGGAGCCCTCTCCGCTCAAGATCCCCACATCAAATAGGGAAAACCCTTTCAAATGAAGGGAGGTTTGGTTCGCCTGCCAGCATCTCCGCAGCAAATCCTTGGCGTGCTCACTTGAGGGGAGGAGGAATAAATTCTCCATGCAACAGCATTTCCCATTTAGCTTCAGGGCTGGCACCCGATGGCACTAAGGGGTTAACGCTGACAGGCCAGAACACGACATGCTGTGTCCATGCCAGGATCTAAGCCCTGCGTGCTGCTGCCCAGCAGACCCTACTGTGAGAGAGTCACAGAGCCCTGTTAGGAAGCGAACACAATGAAATTCAATGCACCTCTCTTCCCCAGAGCCGCACCATGTACCCCCTACTGGTGCAGAGACACAGGGCCCACACCTTCGTAAGAGGACTTTGTCTGGCTTTAGGACGGTGCCTAGACGTGAGCAGAGGTGCGGCTGCTCCACCAGCCCTGAATCTGGCCCCTAATGAGGCCCTAGCCCAGGGGCTGTGCCTGCAGGATCTCCGCTGCCACTTAAGAGCAAGGGCCACCCGCAGCCCAACTTCGTGCGGTGAAGTGAGCGCAGCAGAGGCAGAGCCCTCGACCCAAGTGCCACCTGCGTCTTCCTGGAGAGGCTCAGTAACTGCCCGTCAGTTACAGCACATGAAAGCTGCCAGCCATCAGCTGAGTCTGCTCTGCCAGGAGAGAAGGCAAAGGCCGCTCGTGGCCCCCAGGCCACCCCTCAGACAGCTGGCTGATGGCTGTACGTGGCCACACCAAGCCTGTCTCTGGGGCGCCCCAGCAGACTCACCAAGGCTAGAACCATTGTGCTCATTCCTTCCGCTCTCTTTGGACAGACGCATGCGGCCCTGGCTCAGGGCCTTTCCCTCCACGTCACCCCTTGGAAGGGCCGTGCTCCCAGCCAGCAGCTGCAGCAGAACAGCAAGTGCAGGCAGCCAGGCCAGGCAGCAGAGCTCCTGGCCCAAGCCTCTGCCACGCTGCCCCCAGGCCAGCTTCGGGGCGGAGGGGCCAGGCAAGTTCCACAAGCTGCCCTTCAGTGGGAGCTCGGGGGGGCAGCGACCACACGGAGGAGCCTCCAGCTCCCAGAGCCCCTGGGAGTTCTGCACTAAGCCTCCCCCCCGTCCCACACCGACCTACCCCGACAAGGTGCAAATAGTGAATGAGTCTCCCCCCTCATCCTCCCAGCTCTGCTCCTCCCCTCCCCCTGCTCACAGCTGCTTTTCATTTACATGGCGACTCAACAAGGCTAAGACTCATCCCTGGTCAGCCTGCCAAAGGCAGCGCTGTCCCCACGTGGTCTGTACTGCCTCTCCTGCAGGGTCTGCCAGCCCCTCCCCTGGGCCAGTGCAGCTCTGCCAGCTTCACAGCAGAGCCAGGAGAGCGAATCCCGCTCGGCAGGTCCGCACTCAGCCTGGCACTTCCCACTGCGCCTGGTTCAAACCCTCTGGTGCAGTTTCAGTGCAGGTTGGCAGCTCGCGCCTGCAGCAGGAACACAGAAAGGGAAGGGAGAGTGTTTTGCTGCCACAGAGCAGCTTCCCCTGCCTGGGAACTCAGTGCGGAGGGGCCCAATGTACAGCCCTGTGCCAGAGGGACCCCACCCCCAGCTCCGTTGCTGAGGCCTCTGCTGAGCCCATCACAAGGGACAAAGTGCAAGGATGGACCCTGTGCTCATCACCTGCAAGGGGCATGCAGGGCTGCCAGCACGCACAGGGCCGTGCAGACAAAGCAACAGGCAGGATCCCGCCCTACGGTGCTGAACTTGGACAGACAACAGTGCAAACAATAAGAGACCTGGGTAGGAAAAGGAGCTGGAGGGCAGGACAGACTCAGCAACTGCTAGTTCATTCCACATGGCCCAACAGCCACTGGGGGGCCTGGCCCTGGTCACTATCCAAGGGGGTGAGATTTCTAGGCTGCAACCATCAGCCATCCAGTCCCCACCTCCAGAATGACTCCGATCTCAGCGAAGCCCAGACATGTTCCCAGCAGAGCCCCAGCACCACCAGCTGCCACCACCACACCCTCAGCCTGGGGCCATGGGCAGCTGAGCTGTCCCCAGCCGTTCAGCCCCAGCACCACACTGGCTTCCCGCAGTGACAAGCCAGCCCTGCTCCATGCTCTGCGGGTCCGTCAGGGATCAGGGCTGGCTGCCCCGTGAGTTAGGGCTAACTGCAGATGATGCGTCACTGCAGAGGTTTCTAAACGACGCTAGTCGCCTCCACTTGCCAGTGCTTCCTGACAGTCCCAAGGAGAGACTCAGACGCTGCACTGCATGCTTGTAAGGAAGACAACGCCCACACACTACTCAATTCACATTACTGGCCTGAAACCACCAAAGCAATGTAAACCCAGCCTTGCCCATTGGGCCCCAGGTGTGCCAGGTAGTTGTATGCATCACTCGGGCTGCGACACCTAGGGGAGAGCTGAGGATGGAGGCGGAGCCCTGGTTTTCATGGGCTAAATCCAGCCATCAGTGTGAGTGATGGTACAAGGGCTGGGCTACAGAACTCGGGTCAGCAGCCCCTAGGTTTGCTAACCTAGGGCTCCAGCGTCCACACTGCAATGTGCGTCCGAGTCCAGCCCCCATCTCCCAGACTTCCTAGGGCCACTCGGGTCCTATGCTTATGGTGCAGTGTGGGGAAACGCGACTGTCCAGAGGTCACAGAGAGTTGGCCCGTGGGATTTTGGGATACTATTGGCAGATTCCCAGCGCACAGGCCCAGCGAGGTTGCGTCCACACTGCAGAGCAACAGGGCTTGAACTCTGGGTCCCAGCTTACCAGAGGCTCAGAGCCTCCACCCTGTGGGGTGCTAGGACCGGGGGTGAGCACGACACTGTGTGTAGACAGAGCTGGAGTCCAAACCAGGCCTTACTCTTCAGTGCAGAGACACCTAGATCCCAACCACACTAGGAAACTGGCCTGGGGCTGATAAGGATGGTTCCCAACAGGCCCTTCCAACGTGCTGTTGAAAACCATTCAACCACTTGGTGTGGGCAGGACAAACCCATGCTCAGCACTGGTCCCAGAGCCAGGCCCGTCTCGGCAAGTCCCCAGCACACATTCTGCCCCACCCCAGCCCTTTGCAACACCACTTCAGGGGGGTGCTGCCGACAATCACCGACAGCAACGCGCCAGGTTTTAGCAGAGGCAGGGCCTAGGAGAGAGGGTGAGACAAGCCCAGCAGATGCAGGTTCCCAACCACCTCGCTTCATAAGCCCAGAAACAACTCCCAGGCTGAGCTCTGCTCCTCTGGGCCTCCAGGCCCTGGGGCAAATCCACGTGTAGCAGCTTCCAAGCCTGTACCAAAGGGGGCAGAAACACTGAAGCCAGACCTCTGGCCTCAGTCACGCACTGCGAGACAGTCAGACACTGGACTTCCACCCTCGCCTGGCAGGGATGAGCCCCAGGGGGGCCCGGCCTCCACTCCCACTTCTCCTTTGTGTTTACAACCCAATAGGGAAAGGGCCTGTTAGCAACCAAGGTAGCTTAGAGCAGCCCCAGACTTTTACAGCTGCCACAGGCGCTCGGCACTAACCCCCCCAGTGAACAGAACACACCCAGGTGACTGCTCTGGGAGGGGAATCCAGGGCAGGCAGGGGCTGAACTGGACGGAGCCGGAAAACTGAAAACACAGGAAGGTTGGAGTCAGGCTACAGAGCGAGCTGTGTACTGCGGTAGCGCCCAGGAGCCCAGTCCCGGACCCCGTTTTGGTAGGCGAGGGGTGGGCAAACTACAGCCCACAGGGCCGCGTCCGGCCCATCAGACCTTTTAATCCGGCCCTCGAGCTCCAGCTGGGGAGTGGGGTCGGGGGCTTGCGTGGCTCCATGCGGCTCCCGGAAGCAGAGGCATGTCCCCCCTCTGACTCCTACATGCAGGGATAGCCAAGGGGCTTCTCACGCTGCCCCTGCCCCAAGCGTCGGCTCTGCAGCTCCCATTTGCCCAGGAATTGCAGCCAATGGGAGCTGCAGGGACAGCGCCTGCAGATAGGGCAGCATGCAGAGCCCCCTGGCCAGCGCCGCACCTCCACGTGGGAGCCAGAAGGGGGACAAGCCACTGCTTCCGGGAACTGCTTGAGTTAAGCGCTGCCCGGAGCCTTCACCCCTCACCGCCTTCTACGCCCCAAACTCCTGCCCCAGCTCTGATCCCCCTCCCACTCTCTGAACCTCTTAGTCCCAGCCCAGAGCACCCTCCTGCACCCCAAACCCTTCATCCTCAGCATAAAGCCCACACGCCCACCCCCTGCACCCCAATGCCTGCCTGGAGTCCCCTCCCACATCCTGAAACCCTCATTTCCAGCCTCACCCTGGAACCCACACCCCCAGCCCAGAGCCTGTACCCCTTCCCACACCCCAACCCTCTTTCTCAGCCTGAAGCACCCTCTCAAACTCCAAACTCCTCTGCTCCAGCCCCAGGCTGCAGCCCCTCCTGCACCCCAAACCCCTCATCCCTGACCCCACCCCAGAGCCTGCACCTCCATCCAGAGTCCTCACACCCTCCTGCATCCCAACTCTCTGCCCCAGCCTGGAGACCCCTCCCGCACCCACAACTCCTCATTTCTGGCCCCACCCCAGAGCCCTCAACCAATCCCCAATTCCGTGAGCGTTCATGGCCCGCCATACAATTTCCATACCCAAATGTTTGCCCACCCATGCTAGGTGCTGTATAGACCCGGAACAAAGCTGACCCTGCCCCCACTGTGAGAGATGGGCCATTTGGGGGGCAGAAGGAGTGCAGTGGTACCCTGGGAGTTATTCACTCTGCCCTTCCTCCAGCCATCTTCCTCCTCTCCCATCACAGAAAGCAAGTTTCAGGCCGTGAGGGCCAGGAATTCGGGGCATTTTCCAGCCAGTGCTGCAGCTGTCCGCATGCGAGTCCCCCAGGGCAGCTGAGCTCTCCGTATCAGACCCACTCCCCTCCCAGCACAGGAGGAAATGCCTCACCTGAACCCAAAGCAATCACTCCAAAAGTATTCATGACTAATGAGATTCCTGCAGCCTTAAGGCGCTGCCAGACACCGAGCTGGGGAGCAGAGTTTATCAGCGAGAGGGTGACCAGTGTACTGCGTGGCCCACGGAAAGTCACAGCCTTTGAAGGCAAGGCCGTCTTCAGCTGCCTCTCGCTCCCCCACCCCCAAACCTATTTAACGCTGCAGCTCTGGGGGTGTCGCTGCATGCGCAGCTTGTGGGCCCACGCCTATGCTCCCCCAACGAGAGAGGAAAGTGGAGCCGGGCAGCTGGCATCCAGGCTGCTGCACTGGGTGGACTGAAAACATCTTAACGCTGCAAGAATCCCCTTGCCTTGGCCTCACTGCTCTGAGACGTCGGCTACAGTCAGACAGCTCAGCCCACAATGGCTCCTGGGGACCGCTGACAAGACAGGGCTAACCGCGCCGAACCTGAGCAATGCAGCGGTTCAGTAGGCCATACCATCCTTTGTGGGCTAAATCCTTATCCCAGCACCCGGCCCCCAAAGCTGGACTGGCCCCTGAGCAGACGCAAGGAAGCGTAGTCCTGTGACCTCTTTATGAGAGGAGGGTAAGCACAGGTGATCCGAGTATACACAAACCCTCCACTCTATGTCCTGCAAGCACTGCCATGCAGGGATCCTCTGGGGAGCTGAGCTGCGTGCCCATCTCTCACATTGAGGGCGTGCACCCCACACGTTCATCACACCCCACTGGCAAGCAGATCTGTTTTGTACCCCGTGTGACCCATACTATTGCGCCATGGAGTAAGCACTGCTCAGCTTGCTAGGCACCCGAGCCGGTTTTCCCCAAGCCCGGGAGCGTGTGAGAAAGTATTCTTTGCAGCAGTATTTAGAATTCAAGCAGCAAAAATGCTCTTAAGTGGATTAGGAAAATGCAAAAGGACAAACACGCAAGCAAGCTGCAGAGTGACAGGAAGCAGCTCTAATCACCTCCTGTCCCTTCTGGATGGCAGGGGCCCAAAGCGGGATCATCCAGCAGCCACAGAGACCCCAGAAGGAAGTCACGTGCCTGGGGACATGTCATGGAATGACAGTTTGTGAAAGCTCCCAATGAGGCTGGGTAGAGGGTGAACTCAGCTACCCCAGAGCATGCTGAAGCCTGGGGCTCAGGGGGCTCTGTCCTCAGGCCCCTCGGGAAGGCCCCTCTCCAGGACCAGCAGTGACAGGCACCCGATCCAGGGAGACAGGCGCGCCAGCTGCTCCACCAGAAGCCCAGTATTCCATGGGCAAAGGAGAATTCGGGCCCCGCCCCGCCCCCGGCTCTGGCATGCTGCAGTTGCCTGGATGGGTTAGGTTACACACTGTTCCTCACTCTCCTCATCGCTGGGCTCCTCTGCGTGGCTGAGAGAAACATGGATCAGGCTGAGCCAAGGTCTGACAATGGCCTCCCAGCCTGGAGCTGGCGAATCAGCCTCCCAGCCAGGGGCAGAGGGGAAAGGTTAGGAAGGGAGACACACACCCTGCATTAGCCTGAGACAATACCCTGCAGGGACTGTTCTTGCCCTGCCTCCCAGGGAACCGCCAGCCACACTCAATGGGCCTGAGGACATGGCCAGCTAAGCCAGCCATCAGAGGCGGCACTGGCTTCTCCAGAAGGGCTTGGACAAGGCCAGGCAAAGCGGTCACCTGTGACACTTCAACGCAAACCAGCCCCAGCAGCCTGACACCCAGCACTCTGGCCCCCAGCGAGGAGAGATTCCTGCACCCGTCAGCTCCCCACACCTGGGCCTGCCTTGGCATGGGGGGAGATGAGCTCTTGAGGTTTCTTCCAGCCGGACCTTTCTCTGACTGTTGCGATTCTGTGACTGGTTACAGGGCAGGCAGCCGCTTCCAACACAGGCTGAGGGAGGACAGTAGATGAGGCAGGCCCTAAATGGCAAATGGGTGAAAACTCTTCGGGCTTTGGAGCTTTAATAGCCAGAGCTCCTACGTTGGGTGCCTTCTGCAAGTGCCCTCCCGCAGGACAATGAGAAGTAACGCCGGCCAAGGACCTACTTGCCAGAGGACGCAAAAGGCCTTCAAAGCGATCACTGATCAGTTCAGAGGCTGCCTAGAAACATGCAGCCCGCAACACCAAATTCCCCTCATAACTTACAAAGCTTCTATTTATACAACCAAGAGGAAGGAAAGAAAAGAGAAGCCAATGCGATATCTTGTCTGGCCTGGGCAAGTGCCATCTAGTTTAAGGAAGAGTCACCAATTGGTCTCCCAACCTAGCCCCGAATGGGAGGCGAGGGCCCAGATCCTGCGCCCACCTGCACCACGATACAGCTGGAGCCCTTAACTGAGGAATACACCTAAAAGTGAGCTGCAAAGGAAACCCCTCCACACACACCCACACACACCCACACACATTGATTTTTGTCTGGCAGGTTCTCACATCTTGATTTTTGTCCTTATAAATATCAGAGTGTCAAGGCTGATCTTTCCTTTTTCACTGGAAAACTCCAATGTGGGCTGGGAGTTCAGGTAACCCTTTAACAAGGGGGCTGGGACACTGCCTGCTTAGCAAGGAGAGCTTTGGTCACAGGCTTTCAAGGAGTCGGAGTAAATAACACTTTCCATCTCACTTCATTGGGTTCTGCTTCCACCGAAACCCTGATGTCCTAAACCTCCCAGCTCTCCAGTCAGCCACAGAGTCTTCCCTGATATACAGAGCTAGAGCTGGAGATCACACCCCCCTTTCATCTGGAAAGCACCAAAGCTGCTGTGGAGCTCTCTGTAGTCATCAGAAAATGGGGGAAAGCAGCACAGGCCTAATCGCTTTCTCCTGCAGGTCACCTTCCAAGAGGGTTCTCACAGTCGCTGCTTGAAAACGCTCTTGGTAATTGAAAAAGGAGGCTCCCCCTCCGTTGATCTTGCCGGCACACACGGGCTCAGAGAACTGGGGGTCACAGCCCTGCTTTTCCAAAAAAAACCAACCCACCACTGCAATGCTTTTACGGTCAAACCAAAGGCGTCTGCTGCACACTTTCCTCCCTGGCTGGCCTCTGCTACCAGCACACGACCAACAGGCCCAGGATGAAAAGCAAGCCACGGGCTGGGGGCAGGGGGCCGCGGCAAGGACCCTAAACCTTTCATCTGTAACTTACACCCTAGGAAGCTGCGGAAACTCGTCCAGCACCAGCCCCTGAAACCCACCCTGGTTATCACCCAAATAATGCAACTAGCTGGACACCGAGCCCGGCAGGCAGCGAGGAAATCAGAGGCAGCTGCCCCGGAGCTGGCACCTGGTCACTCCTTTCCAAAGGCGGTTACAGTGACCCGGCAATGACATGGAAAATGACGGTTCCCCGTGTCCGCCGGCCCGTGCGCCCCCTCCATGCAGGGGTGCGGGGGTCCCCCGTGCGCCCCCTCCATGCAGGGCTGCGCAGCCGCAGGGGGAGCAGCGCCCGGCGCCCCCCAGCCAGCCCGAGCTGCGCAGCCCGGCCGCTCCCTCCCCGAGCTCGGCCCGGCCCGGCCCGGCACTTACATGGCTGCAGCAGCCGCTCGCTCCGCGCCGCGCCGCGCCGCCTGCCCCCCACGCAGCGCAGCGGCTGCCAGGACCCAGCAGCGCAGCTCGCAGCCCGCAGCCCCCGCCTCCTCCAGCCCCTGGGCGGGGCCCGCGGCAGCGAGTCCCTCCCCCGGCCCGGCCTGGCCCGGCCCCACATAGAGCCCCTCGCTCTGCCCGGGGGATCTGACCTCCCGTCCCATCCCCTGGGCGCCGCGAGCGCGGGGGCCTGGGACGTGGCGTGTCCTGGGCCGGGGTCAGCCCCCGACGCCTGCACTGGATTCGTGGGGCTGCGGCGCGTCCGTGGGGCAGGGGTCACTCAGACCCTGATGTCTGTACAAGCTCCTCAGGGACATGGTGTGTCCCGCCGGGGCAGGGCTCAGCTCCCTGCACAAGACCCCTGGGGACACGGCGCCCACGGGGTTCGAGTTACCACTGTATCAACCCATCTGCCTCATTACTGTGGTTCAACTGGCCTGGGCCCAGGGGCCCAGTGGGTTGACTTGCCCTCCCTTATCACTGCATAACACCTGGCGTGCAGAGCCGGGGGCAGCGCACCAGTGCTAACACCCCCGACCCCCAGCGCAGGCCGGGCCAGTCCAGTGCCAACATGGGCCTGGAGTGGGGGGTGCGGAACGGAGTGAGGTGGATGCCCTAGCAGGGGCAGCTCCAGGCCCCAGCAGGCCAAGTGCGTGCTTGGGGCAGCAAGCTGCTGGGGCGCTCTGTCAGCACCGCGAGGGCAGCAGAGAGGCTGCTTTCCACGGCTTGCCTGCGGAAGATCCTCTGGTCCCATGGCTTCAGCGGACCTCCCGCAGGCGTGCCTGTGGAGGGTCCACCAAAGCCGTGGGACCAGCGGACTGTCCGCAGGCAAACCACTGGAAGCAGTCTGCCTGCTGTGCTTGGGGCGGCAAAATCCCTAGAGCCACTCCTGCAACCTAGCTCTGTCTTTCCTGGGGCCTAAGTGAGATCTGGGCGCTGATCTGAATATAGCTGGTGGATCTAATGAGACCCAAACTACCATAGTGCAGCCAGTCCAACCGTACTCCCACCCCAGCCAGGCCTGCAAACCGGTGACTGGCAAGGGCCAGAGCCAAGAGCGAGTTATGGGGGATAAATATACCTCCTCTCTGCTCCAGCCGCTATTTATAGAACCGGTCTGACCTCTAAGGGTTCGCTTTGTGGTTACTCCATCTACTGCTGTCTGATTTCCATGTTCCGTCAGCCCTGCCCGCACCCCGCCCCGAGCAGCCTGAAAGGCCAGTGCCCAGAGGCAGAAGGAACTGTGTGTTTATTTCATTTTGATGTCAAACTATCACAAGGACAGAGAGACCCGTGCATGCAGCTCTACAGATCCGACCCATCAACTCAGGACTTTGCTCTCCGGGCCAAGTACCCACACGCAGTGGGCAGCGCAGGCAAGAGAAGATGCCCCTGCCTTGCCAGGAAGACTGGTTGCATGGCAAAGCTAATGCAGCCCAGACAGAAGAGGTGGGCAGGGCCAGGGTGAGACCTTACGAAGCAGCTGGGCACACCGGAAAGAAATCATTCAGAGTGCATTGAAATCAGTGCTCCTGCGCCCGGTCCAGTGGAAGCCACGCCCTCTATGAATGGCTCCCTGTGTCAGGCCCTGGGCTTAACTTCCCTGCACAGGACACGCAGGCAGCCCTACGTCAGTGGGTTCTAGCCCAAGGCCCGTCAGAAACTCGCCCTGGCTCAGGGACAGAGAGCGGTGCCCTCCACAGACAGAGAGGAGCAGTGGAGGAGGAGCAGCGATGGACAGAGCTGCTGGTTTGTGAAGCAGAATGGAAACTGGGATTCATTTGCGGCAAATCTACACTACAAAATTAAATCAACAGAAGTTAGGTCGACGTAGAGCAATCGCAGGCATTACTGCAGTGGTTCGTATCCACACGACGCCCCAGCTGTGGGTGGTGCATGTCCTCACCTGGACTGCTTCCACCAATTGAACTGTGTCGGCACTGACAGAGGGAGCCCCCCGCCCTGGGGCTGACAGTCCGAGCTGTCACCCATGCGTGGGACTCACAGCTCTGGCTCAGTCCTGAGGTCAGGGGGCTCCAGCTGTGAGCCCCTTGTAGGGCTGACAGCCAACAGGCGCTGTAAGTAACTCAGTGTCTGCACAGACACTGCACTGCCCTAACTACACTGACCTGAGCACTACCCTTCTTACAGAGGTGGAGTCATGAGCTCGGTGGAGTGGGTGACTTCGATGGGCGGGAGCAACGTTGTCGTGTAGACGCTGACAGAGTTCCCTTACATCGACCTAACTCTGTAGTGTAGACCAGGCCTCAGTCTCCCCCACACAGAATCCTACCCCCGAAATGCCATCAGGTGTAAGTGCAATGAGCCACTCCCCACCCCTTCCTTCGCTGCCGATGTACTGTCAGGAACTAAACAAGCCCAGAACACCTGCCCCCCAGAGCCCTGGATTTGTAGCAATGTCCCTACAATGGAACTCGTTGGGTCGCTGTGAATGCCGCTTGCCTGCAGTGATTTTTGCTGATCAGAACAGGAGCTTGATCCAGTAACAACCAAGTGCATGTTCTCTGACCAACACGAGGGCTCCTGAATGGGAAGGGACAAGTACTGCGAGGGAGGCTTCGGTGCGGCATTGCTTCCAGTACCAACATCCAGCTTGACAGCACCTTGCATCCCTAAGCACTTTGCAAGCTGTCTGCATACATCAGCCCTGAAATGCAGCCACCTCTGGGATGGAAAGACACTGCACCCAGCAGGGGGAGAGGAAGAGGAACTTGCCCAGGGGCCCTGAGGCAAACCCCAATTTGGACAGAAAGTGCTAGGAGGTTTGTAATGGCTGTGCCAAGCAGATGTTAATCTTGCTGTTTAAAGGGTCTTAAACTGCCCCACTGATCTCCCTCCCAGTCCTTCCTGCCTCCAGGCCTGCTGTGCTGGATACTGCCTCCTCTCTTGCATGTGATGTAGCCGCAGTGATTGAAGAGCTCTGTGGGGCTTGAAGCCTGTCTCCCTCTCCAACAGAAGTTAGTCCAATAAACAACACTACCTGACCTGCTGCGTCTTCTTCTCTTGGTCACCACGCTGCGGTGCAGTGCACCATACGGGGCCCTGGGTTAGACGCTTAGGGCTGCAGCTGGCTCCATTGCATAAGGAGAGAGGCAGCGCATGGGGCTCTGGGCCTCACAGCAGAAGAGAGATGTTGGGAAATGCACTGGGAAGAGGGTGATCAGCACCCTGACCCATTCTCAGGAAACAGGGACAAAATGATGAGAGACTGAGCCCCAGCCACCCTCCGCCCACGCTCTGTGCCATGCACTGCCCCACCAGCTCCCAGACAGGCCCGCTATCGGGTTCAAGGATTGTCCCAAAGGTGACAGGTGGCTGTATAGGGCCTAAGACCCAGATCCGCAAAGACATGTAGGCACCTGACTCTCCCTGACATCAATAGAGCTGTGAGGATCTGAGACGAAGCTCAGCAGCTTCCAAGCAGAAGGGCGTTACAGTCAGTCGGATTCACACTCACTCCCCGTCTGGAAAAGAACCACGCTGGCCGCAGCGGGATCACAGAAGCAACCTCTGTGCTATCATGATGCTCCAAGGGGGAACCAAAAGCCAGCCAGCATCTGTGCCACCCGCAGCGCCAGCACACTGGCCAGGATCTCTCTAATGTGCGGGATACAGCTTCTTCAGATGGGCAGGATTAGCAAGGAAAGCTACCTTACTGAGGTCAGAACAGGTAGGGATGAAGTGAGAAAGGCTAAAAGCCATGTAGTGTTGGACCTTGCAAAGGGAATTTAAACCAACAGTAAAAGGTTCTATAGCCCTATAAATAAGAAGAAAACAAAGAAAGAAGTGGGACTGCTAAACACTGAGGATGGAATGGAGCTTAAGGATAACCTAGGCATGGCCCAATATCTAAATAAATACTTTGCCTCAGTCTTTAATAAGGCTAATGAGGAGCGTAGGGATAATGGAAGGATGACAAATGGGAATGAGGATATGGAGGTAGATATTACCATATCCGAGGTAAAACCCAAACTCTAACAGCTCAATGGGACAAAATCAGGGGGCCCAGATAATCTTCACCCAAGAATATTAAAGGAACTGGCACATGAAATTGCAAGCCCATTAGCAAGAATTTTTAATGAATCGGTAAACTCAGGGATTGTACCGTACAACTGGAGAATTGCTAACATAGTTCCTATTTTTAAGAAAGGGAAAAGAGGTGATCTGAGTAACTATGGACCTGTTAGTTTGACATCTATAGTATATAAGGTCTTGGAAAAAATTTTGAAGGAGAGAGTAGTTAAGGACATTGAGGTCAATGGTAATTGAGACAAAATACAACATGGTTTTACAAAAGGTAGATCGTGCCAAACCAACCTGATCTCCTTCTTTGAGAAGGTAACAGATTTTTTAGACAAAGGAAACGCAGTGGATCTAATTTTACCTCGATTTCAGTAAGGCATTTGACATGGTTCCACATGGGGAATTATTAGTTAAATTGGAAAAGATGGGGATCAATATGAAAATTGAAAGGTGGATAAGGAACTGGTTAAAGGGGAGACTACAACGGGTCGTACTGAAGGGTGAACTGTCAGGCTGGAAGGAGGTTACTAGTGGAGTTCCTCAGGGATCAGTTTTGGGACCAATCTTATTTAATCTTTTTATTACTGACCTTGGCACAAAAAGCAGGAATGTGCTAATAAAGTTTGCGGATGACACAAAGCTGGGAGGTATTGCTAACACAGAGAAGGACTGGGATATCATACAAGAAGATTTGGATGACCTTGTAAACTGGAGTAATAGTAATAGGATGAAATTTAACAGTGAAAAGTGCAAGGTCATGAATTTAGGGATTAATAACAAGAATTTTGGTTATAAATTGAGGACGCATCAGTTGGAAGTAACGGAGGAGAAGGACCTCGGAGCATTGGTTGATCACAAGATGACTATGAGCCACCAATGTGATATGGCCATTAAAAAAGCTAATGCAGTTTTAGGATGCATCAGGCGAGGTATTTCCAGCAAAGATAAGGAGGTGTTAGTACCGTTGTACAAGGCACTGGTGAGACCTCATCTGGAATACTGTGTGCAGTTCTGCTCTCCCATGTTTAAGAAGGATGAATTCAAACTGAAACAGGTTCAGAGACAGGCTACTAGGATGATCCAAGGAATGGAAAACCTGTCTTATGAAAGGAGACTCAAAAAGCTTGGCTTGTTTAGCCTAACCAAAAGAAGGTTGAGGGGAGATATGGTTGCTCTTTATAAATATATCAGAGGGATTAATATCAGGGAGGGAGAGGAATTATTTAAGCTTAGTACCAATGTGGACACAAGAACAAATTGATATAAACTGGACACTAGGAAGTTTAGACTTGAAATTAGACGAAGGTTTCTAACCATTAGAGGAGTGAAGTTCTGGAACAGCCTTCCAAGGGGAGTAGTGGAGGCAAAAGACATGTCTGGCTTTAAGACTAAGGTTGATAAGTTTATGGAGGGGATGGTATGATGGGATAGCCTAATTTTGGCAATTAATTTAGCAATTGATCTTTGATTATCAGCAGGTAAGTATGCCCAGTGGTCTGTGATGGGATGTTAGATGGGTTGGGATCTGAGTTACTATAGAGAATTCTTTCCTGGGTGCTGGCTGGTGAGTCTTGCCCACATGCTCAGGGTTTAACTGATGGCCATATTTGGGGTCGGGAAGGAATTTTCCTCCAGGGCAGATTGGCAGAGGCCCTGGAGGTTTTTCGCCTTCCTCTGCAGCATGGGGCAAGGGTCACTTGCTGGAGGATTCTCTGCAGCTTGAGGTCTTCAAAGCATGATTTGAGGTCTTCAATAACTCAGACATAGGTTAGGGGTTTGTTATAGAAGTAGATGGGTGAGTTTCTGTGACCTGCATTGTGCAGGAGGTCAGACTAGATGATCATAATGGTTCCTTCTGACCTTAAAGTCTATGAGTAAGCGACGGGGCACAAGTATTCCCCTGGAGCACATTGCTGTGCCTCATTTCCAGGGCTCCCACACCCAAAGACTGGTCCTCAGTGTGCAGCAATCACCAATCCCTCTAGCTTCCTGTCCCACACCCCCTCTCCAGACATAGCCCTCTCTCCCTGGCACAATCCCCTTGGCACCGATTCAGAGCCAGGGTGCAACCCTTGTCGGATTGTTTCCATGGGAACTCCCAGGGGCCAATGGGACCTGCAGGACATGGAAAGAACAGGGGCTTTGCTTGCCCAGAGCCAGATCCTGCGTCCAAAGGAGAAGCTGTCAGTGCCAGGGGCACTTCTGCATGAAGCGCTGTGATAAAGTGGGACTGTTCTTAATGTTTCCTCAGAATACCGTGTGGGTGCCTCAGTTTCCCCTATGCATTTCTTAAGTCTCCAATGTGCATAAATGCCAACACTCTGTGTCCTGGCAACAAATGGCCGGGGCCCCTCCCCCCTGCAAGGGCATAGCTAAAGGTGAACAAAGAGGTCAGGTGACCTCCTGGCCCTGGAAAGAGACAAGAGCCAGAAAGAAGGGGCTGGAGGGGGTTTCAGTTGGGAGCTGGCTGGGGACAGGAAGTGAGGACAGAGGGGGTCGTATGGCTTTCTGGGCCCCAGAATGGACCCGACTGAGGGGTCCAGTTCTCTGTACCTACAAGCTCTGTTTTAGACCGTGTCCTGTCATCGAATAAACCTCTGTTTTCCTGGCTGGCTGAGAGTCACGTCTGACTGCAAAGTGGGGGTGCATGACTCTGCGGCTTCCCCAGGACCCCGCTGGGTGGACTCACTGTGGGAAGATGTGTGAGCTTCTTGCCCTGAACAAGTCTGCTCCAAGGGAGAGGAGGCTCCCCAAAGTCCTGCCTGGCTTTGTGGGGAGTAGTTCCAGAGCATCACCCGGGGACTCCGTGACAAGCGCCCCCAGGAATGCTCTGGACCGAGTCATTGGGTGGCAAGCCTGTTACTCTCTGGCATAGCAGCATGGCCAAGGCCTTTCCTATGGATTTCTGGCTAGCGCCTCATTAGGAGAATGCTGGACTTACCAGGCACTGAAGAAGTTACACTTTGCCCCAGGAGGCAGGATTGGTTGATGCATCAGAGGCCAGGCAGGAGTCCCAGATCCTCCCACTCCCAAGAGGGTTAACACCCACAGGGGAAAGGGCTGGTCCGGGCTCCAGGGGCAATCGGCGCCTCAGGCAGAAGCCAATGTCCGAATGGCTGTGGATGAGGAAGAGCAGGTGGTTCTTGGCCCATGTGTGGAACTCCATGGCCCCTGCCTAGCGCTACAAACTTCTCCTGGCTGCCCACCCGCCCCTGCCCTGGCTCCAATCATGCCTGCCCATGGCGCTTCAGGGATCGCCCTCTCCCTCCCCCCAGCTCCCCGCACACAGGTCCCTTCTCTGCACCCAGCTACCCCGTTACACTCCTGACCCTGGCATTCGAATACACGATGCAATAATACAGAACGTGCAGTATCAATTATTTCCTCTCACATTGGACCTTTGGGCATTGCTTATCCATCATAAGTTGGGGCCCAGCCAAACTTCCACTCCTAGCTCTGCCACTGCCATGTAACATTTCCACCCTGGCATTTGCCGACCCCACCCTGCCTGCTGGCCTGGGTTGGCCGGCTGCCCCCAGACTGCACATGGGAAGAGCAGGTGATAAAACAAGGACAGGAGAACTCCAGGTGGAAGGAAACAGGGCTCCCTGCTATTACTCACTGGGCTCAGGGCAGCTGCAGCCATGGCCTCATTCCCTGCCAAGGTCCCAGTCTGACTCTGGCTCACAGACTGGGGTCCTGCCCTGATCCCTCTTCAGAGGGACTCTGTGCCTGAACTCACTAGGGTCCATGGTCATGAGCCTCAGGGGGCCCCTAAACCCCCAGGAGCCCAGCTGTGTGGCAGCCCCATTCCGTGCAGCATCCTCCTTGCACCACCACCCAGCCAAGCTGTGCCACGCGCCTACAAGCAGGAACTGACTGAGCCTTGGCAGACAGGCCACTTGGCGGCGAGGCCAACACAGGCAGGAGGGGAAGTGATGGGCTTGAGGCCACGTGGTCACAAGTCAAGACCCCCACTGCACTGGCCCCAGTGTTAATCCCACAGTCTGACTCTCCAGTGATTTTCAGGGAGGAGCGGGAGCAGCACCAACCGCAGGCGGACAGCAGTGCCTGGCAGGGTGTGCACCCACTCGCATGCCTCCAGCACAAGCATGCAGTCTGTCAGGCTGCCCCCCAGCTCTACTCCCCACCATGTGCTGCAGCTTTCAGGAGCCCACGCTGTGTGTGCACATGGATAATTATCATTCCCTCCTGCTGGGGCGTGCGGCGGGATGAGTCATGCGCTTCTCCTGAGTTGCTGCCTTTGCGATACAGCCGGTGTCTCGGGGGAAGGCACAGGCAGCCACGCAAGTCAGGCAGCTTCTTTCTGGTGTGGGGCAATTGTCATAGTTACAGATGCAAAGCGACAACCCGATCTCGTTCCTTTTTCACCTCTCCCAGAAATGTTGGCAGAAGCACACGGGGGTCAGAGCTGGAGCTGCCCTGTTTCCCAGTCAGGAAGCTTTCTCTGCCTCCAATCCCTTTTGACAGGGCTCTGACCAAAGGGAAGCAAGAATCCAGATACTCCAGCTCTGTAGGCAGGGCACCTGGGGCTCCTCCTGCCCTCGAATAGCATATTCCTCTTTGATCAGAGGGAGCAGACCCTGACCTAGGAAGCTGCAGACCAGTTCATCTCAAGCAGCGGTGGCCAAGCTGAGTCTGAGAAGGAGCCAGAATTTACCAATTTACATTGCCAAAGAGCCACAATATTTCCTCAGCAGGCTCAGGGGAGGGGGCAGAAAGGGATGCAGTGGGGGCAGGGCCTGTGGCAGAGCCAGGGGTTGAGCAGTGAGCACCCCCAGCACATTGGAAAGTTGGTTCCTGTACAAGGAGCCGCATATTAAACTTCTGAAGAGCCACGTGTGGCTCTGGAGCCATAGTTTGGCCACCCTGCTCTAAGGTTCTAAAGTCCCCAAGATTGCAGAGGGCTGCAGGGCTCTCCAGCAGACTGTAAATTGAAGGCTAGCACGGAGATTCTCACTCAGATTAATGGAAGACACTCCAGCCACATGGAATGCATCAAATAGGTCTCCTGGATTTGATCGGCAGGAATGGAAGTCCAAGCCAGCAAAGAATGTTCCCGCAAGCCACATGTAAAGGAGAAGTGGCTGAGATACCAGCTGGCTGCCAGAATCCAGTCCTGCTGGCACAGAAATCTGGTGCCAGGCTTTCACAGCTGCTATGTATGAGCTAACGAAACCAGCGCTAGCAGTAAATCAGATCCCATCAGCTTGTCAGGTCACCTGGGTTCTTGTGCCCACCTGGAACGGCTTCTGAGGACAGTCCCTGGGAGACACCTGGGGAGAGCTGTAATGGGGGGAATACTCCCTCTGGGAGGCTGGGTATCAAAGTGGATATATCTGGAGGCCCCTCAGCATCTTGGCACTGTCTTCTAAGCAGTTCCCAGGCAAGGCATCTCTCTCCAGTGTCCCTTGACAGTGGCAGCTCTGCTCTGGGTCCCCGTGTAAAGTGCATCTTTGCTACTGGTTCTCCATTGCTCATAGCGCCTCCCCCAGCCGTGCGGAGTGGGTGCAGCACTCCCTCTCTGACTGCCTCAGAAGGGCTCAGCAGTTTGTGACCTTCAAACGTTCCCCGGCTGGATTCTATGGAGCTCAAAGTGCCCAGCCTGTTCTCCTGAGGGAATAAAGGAGACAATGACCCATACTGCAATCCAGAAGCAGCAGCCGGGTCACTCTGCTCACTCCCTCCAACCTTATCTTTTCATTGTTTGTTTCTGCCCCATCTGAGTCCAGGACTGAGGCCTGGAGAGACTCTGGTGATCCAGGTCCTCTGCCAAGAAAGATATTTGATTTAGGCCTTCTGATGGGGGAACAGAAAACAAAGAGAAACTGCTTGGCGCACCCCCAGTAGGACACAGGCCTGTCAGCTGGGAGCGCGTCTGCTGAGAGCCAGCACAACAGCTCACTGGCTATCTCAGGCCTTGGGACCGATCAGTGTCCAGGGTGGTACGCAGCACTGACGAAGCTGGCTAAGCTATAAAGGGTAACTTTATAAACAATAAGAAACAGGAGCGGTCACATTCCTCCCCAGTGTCACTCCACTGACGCCCACAGAGTGACACCAGAAAGAAATTTGGCCCCAGGAGCTTGAGCTCGAGGGCCAGGCTCCAGTCTCTGAGGGTGGGGTAAAACCGGGAGTGGCTCCATTGCAGTCAGTGGTGTGGAATCTGGCTGAGGATCCCACGTCTTAGCACTCGGGTCAGTGCGGTCACTGCTGTGCACGTGTGAGGGACACAGTCTGCCCTGTTTGCTTGTGCTTTTTTTTTTTTTAATGGATTGGACAGAGCAAGATCCTGTTCCAGCCCTGTTTCAAAAATCAATTTCATATAGAGTCCTCAAATAAAGGACATATCAGATATTAAACTGCTAAGAACAGATAGAACTTAGATAATATTTTAACTTCAAGGTCCAAGAGACACACACAAGGTTTTCATCTCAAGGGCAAAAGACCAAAAACATCAAGACACTTGATCACAGCCTTGGACAGGCCAAGAGACCACTGACACTTGTGTCACAGAGTCCCCGGGCGATGCTCTGGAACTGCTCCCCACAAAGCCAGGCAGGACTTTGAGGAGCCTCCTCTCCCTTGGAGCAGACTTTTTCAGGGCAAGAAGCTCACACATCTTCACCTCCTGGGTCTCTCCTTGGAGCATTCAGCATCCTCTGCCCCTCCGTGCGCTTCCCACAGCAAGTCTGCCCAGGCGGGGTCCTGGGGAAGCCACAGGGTCCTGCACCCGCACTTTGCAGTCAGACGTGACTCTCAGCCAGCCAGTAAAACAGAGGTTTATTCGATGACAGAAACAGGGTCTAAAACAGAGCTTGTAGGTACAACGAACGGGACCCCTCGGCTGGGTCCATTCTGGGGGGCAGTGAGCCAGACCCCCAGGTCTGCACTTCACTCCTCGTCCCCAGGCAGCTCCAGACTAACCACCCCCTCCAGGCCCTCCTCCTCTGCTCAGCTCCTTTCCCTGGCCAGGAGGTCACCTGATCCCTTTGTCTCCAACACCTTCAGCTGGCACGTTTGCAGAGGAGGGGCCCAGGCCATCAGTTGCTAGGAGACAGAGTGCCAGGCATTTAGGTGCACTGGCCCTTTGCTCTGCAGCAATCACACACCCTTATCCCACCACCTAGATATTAAGAACTGCCTAGGGGACACTGAGGCACCAACACAGTATTCAGAGCAACATTAAGAACATTCCCAGTTCATCACAACTTGACCTTAGCTAAGAGACAGCTGAGAGCCTCGTGCTGTTGGGACCAATGCAGCACAGTGGAGATAGGTCCCAACGTGCCTGCAGCCTGCCCAGTGCATCTGCGCTAAGGCTCTTGCGATGGAGGAGCGCATATGGTTTTGGAAAGTAAAAACTGCTACCTAAAAATAAAAGTATAGGACATGGCCTTATTGCTGGGACACAGGGAAATCCGGTTGCACTGTGACTCAGAGCAGGGATGGCTGCCGACGGAAGGGGACGTACACACCCAATGGCTTCAAATAGCTGGACATGAGAAGCCAAGATCTTCATGGAGCCAAGCATCTCCACCGTCGGAGTGGCAGATCCATTGGCCTCCCCTCCCAGGATGATCAGAGATTCCAGTGGTGGAGCTGGGCCTGAGCTTCAGACCCTTTCTCTTCAGAGAGTGGAGGCAGGCAGAGGACTCCCGCAAGAAGCAGGGGGGAATGGATTTCCTCTTTCTCTCCCCCTGCTGTGTTGGGTGCAGTGTCTTTCCGCCCCAGAAGTGGCTGCATTTCAGGGCTGATGTATGCAGACAGCTTGCAAAATGCTTAGGGATGCAAGGTGCTGTCAAGCTGGATGTTGGTACTGGAAGCAATGCCGCACCGAAGCCTCCCTCGCAGTACTTGTCCCTTCCCATTCAGGAGCCCTCGTGTTGGTCAGAGAACATGCACTTGGTTGTTACTGGATCAAGCTCCTGTTCTGATCAGCAAAAATCACTGCAGGCAAGCGGCATTCACAGCGACCCAACGAGTTCCATTGTAGGGACATTGCTACAAATCCAGGGCACTGGGGGGCAGGTGTTCTGGGTTTGTTCAATTCCATCGGCAGTGAAGGAAGGAGTGGGGAGTGGCTCATTGCGCTTACACCTGATGGCATTTCGGGGGTAGGATTCTGTGTGGGGGAGACTGAGGCCTGGTCTACACTACAGAGTTAGGTCGATGTAAGGGAACTCTGTCAGCGTCTACACGACAACGTTGCTCCCGCCCATCTAAGTCACCCACTCCACCGAGCTCATGACTCCACCTCCGTAAGAGGCATAGTGCTCAGGTCGATGTAGTTAGGGCAGTGCAGCGTCTGTGCAGACGCTGAGTTACTTACAGCACCTGTTGGCTGTCAGCCCTACAAGGGGCTCACAGCTGGAGCCCCCTGACCTCAGGGCAGGCTGCTGCAGGCTCTGCTCTAGCCAGACAGAGGAGAATTACCAGTGGTCTCCCCCTGCCCCATGTGGAAAGGGGCCTCGCAGAACATTTACCAGACCTTGCACCAGCCCTAGGATTGCAGGAGTGTCACGCTCTGACCCCCAGCCCGCAATCCTGGTTGAACTAGCACTGCCCAGGGAAGGGGCAGGCTACCCTTGGACCACCCATTGACAGGGGCCCTCCCATCCCAATGCACTGCAACCTAGCACACAGGGTTGCAGCCTGTGATAAATGAAGGCGGGGGGGAGCTCTCCTTTCTGGACCCCCAGCCAGCCAGTTAGCTATAAAATCCCTCTTAGCAGCTGTTCTCTACTTGCTTTACTTGTAAGGGGTTAAAAAGTCTCCCTGCTATGCATAGGTAAAAGGAAGGGAGTGGGCTCATGACCAAAAGAGCCAATGGGAAGGTGTGGCAGGGCAGGGGTAAAACCCCTTGACTACCCTGCTAAAACGCTGGCTAAGCCCTGCTTTCAGGCTGGCTAAGCCCTGCTTTCAGGCGGAGAGGCCAGGGGCAGAGGTACAAAGCAGCCAGCAGGGAGCCCAGCTGCGGGCCCTAACGAGGGCTGGCTCACTGCAATAGACTGAGCTAAGCAGTGACAGCTGGGCTGAACGCTGGGAGGGCTATAAAAGCCCTGAACAAAGTCAGTCAGGAGGCTACAGTGCTGTCCTCTCACCACAGGAAGAGAGTCTCAAGGGCCAGGAGTCCCTGGAATGGGTTGGAAAGGGGACTGCACGGTGGCACTGTAAGATAAAGCACAAGGGTGAAGCACCAGCAGAAGGTGTGAGGACTCTTATTTTACCAGCCTGGGCACAGGGTGAGAGGGCAGAAACCTGTGTGGACCCTGTGACAGAAGGCTTGAACTTTTTAAAATAGATGAGTGAGGGGGACTTGTCCTTTGTCTGTCTGTGGTTGTTCTCTGGGAGAGGCAGACAGGGAGCAACTATGCTGTAAGCAGGGCTGGCTCTAGCCATTTCGCTGCCGCAAGCATGGCGGCATGCCACGGGGAGGCGCTCTGCCACTCGCCGGTCCTGCGGCTGCAGTGGACCTCCCACAGGCATCCCTGCAGAGGGTCTGCTGGTCCCGTGGCTTTGGTGGACCTTCTGCCGGAGCCACCTGCTGCCCTCCCGGCAACCGGCAGAGCGCCCCCTGTGACATGCTGCCCCAAGCACGTGCTGGGGCCTGGAGCTGGCCCTGGCTGTAAGGATCTTGGGCCTAGGTATGAAAAATCATTGGTATTGGGGTGGCTCCAGGCCCCAGCACGCCAAGCGCGTGCTTGGGGCAGCATGCTGCGGGGGGCGCTCTGCCGGCCGCCGGGAGGGCGGCAGGCGGCTCGGGTGGAAGGCCCACCAAAGCCGCGGGACCAGCAGACCCTCTGCAGGCTCACCTGCGGGAGGTCCACCAGAGCTGCCTGCCACCCTCCCGGCGACTAGCAGAGCGCCCCCTGTGGCATGCCACCCTGCTTGGGGCGGCGAAATGTCTAGAGCTGCCCCTGATCGATATCATACCTAGAAACTCCTCATTTGAAATCTCAGATATGTAAGTAGATCAGGAAATGTCTAGAAAGATGCAATTAGGTTTCTCTCTTTTATTTCTTTATGGCTTGTGGACTCCTCTGTGGTAACCCCAGATGCTTCTGTTTCGCCTGTAACCTTTAAGCTGGACCTCAAGAAAGTTATTCTTCATGTTTAATCTTTGTAAGTGGGTTTTTTAATTTAGCAATAGCCTAAGTTTTTTTCAAATGCATTTTCTTTCTTTTTATTTTTAATAAAGTTTACCTTTTTAAAGAACAGGATTGGCTTTTTGTGTCCTAAGGGGTTTGCGCATGTTCTTTAATTAGCTGGGAGCAACAGCTGACTCCCTTTGTTTCTTTCTCAGCTCTTCCCTGGGTGGGGCGGTGAAAGGGCTTGAGGGTACCCCACAGGGAGGAATTCCCAAGTGCACCTTCCTGGGTTCTCAAAGGGGTTTTGCACTTGGGTGGTGGCAGTATCTATGCATTCAAGGTCAGAGAGAAGCTGTAACTGTGGGAGTTTAATACCAGCCTGCAGTGGCCAGTATTTTAGGGCTCCACCTTCTGCACTCAAAGTGCCAGAGTGGGGAATCAGCCTTGACACAGCCCCACTCAGGTTTGGCCCGGCTGCCCCTCCACCTCCATCTATAGCAGGGTGGATGGGCCAAACCAGGGCAGAGTTGCACCCTGTTGTAGCCCCTTGCAGTGCTGCGAGGAAGTGTGCATTCAGCATGGCATCCTGTCCAACCCCCTTGCAGCTTGGAGTGGGTAGGCGGGCTCCTTTCTTTCCGCGCAGGCCTAGCGGGCACGGTAAGCCAGTCTGCGGGGAGCTGGCCCGCCAGCACTCAGGGCTGCCTTGGCACAGCTTTAGCCATGGGAAGGCTCCCTCCCCCATGAGGGGCACTAATGACATCCCTATCGCAGGCCTCACAGCTCCTGGGGGATGACATAAGCATGCGGCCAGCTGTGGCATTGCGCTTGGGCTGAGTCTGGCCTGCTCACAATGGCCTGGCCCCATGGCACAGAAAGGGTCCCTGGCACAGAGCAGTCCCCAGACTGGTCCCTCCTGCTCCCCACTTTGGCTCTCCTGACCTTTTCCCCCCAAGGTCGCTTGCTGTCTTCCTCCTGCCCGGGACCCTCCATAGAGCTCACTTTATCAGTGACCCTTCCCCCCATGGTTCTCTGCTGGTAGAGCTCCCGGTTCTCGTTACGCAGCCTTACCAGAGCACTGGGGTTATCACAGCACCACCTACTGGTCTGGCTTTGGGCGAGATGCTGCCTCAGTTTCCCCTCACTCAGAGGCCTGCCTGCTTCTCTACTACATGAAGTGCTAGCCTGTCTCCCAGCCCATGAAGGACTCTCAATCACACTGAAGCTTCCAGGGCACCATGTTATTAATTCAAACAAAACTCACACCCAGTACAGGCTGCTGGGACCTGGGTTTTTCAATGCCTCCCTCCCTGGGCCCCAGCACTGTTTATTCAGGCTCAGCCTCCCTCCCACAACCCCCTTTCACCAGCGCTGGCTCAGCTCTTTATATCCAACACCTGACCCCTGCCCAGCTGGCTCGGATCAATGTCCAGGCACATCCGGCCCCAGCCCTTCAAAGCGCTGGGCAGTCTATTAAGCATGTGATGGCAGCTGTCAGCATGCGAGAGAGACTCTGGGCTCTGCAAGGCGCAGGGAACAGCTCAGGGCAGACACTGCTGAGCACAGCTGCACACCCCCCTCCAGTGCTCCAGCCACAGAGGCGCTCTGCTCTAGCAGGGCGTGTGAGTCGGGTCCATGCTCTGCTGCCCTGAGCGTAGAGGGCATGGTCACGATACTCCACCTGGACAGCTTCCCTGACGCATTCTCTAACATCCGGGGGGGGCCCACCCAGGCCCACCTGTGGCTACAGCCCAGGTCATGAGTTCTCTGCCTGATGCTCTTTGAGTGTGGTTGGTGGATTGCTGAGAGCCACGCTGGCCAGGTGTCTGGGAGCACCAAGCTTTCCACTCATGGGGAGAAGGTCACCCAGAAGTGACTGTGAATTCCTGGACCCGCTCTCTATGGCCCCCTTTCTGCTTGTTCTCTCTGGGCTGGGGGCTCGAAGCGCACGCTGTGACCCTCACAAGTACAGAAAGGCAGAGGTTGAAAACAAAAACCCTGCCTTCCCCTTACTCCGAGTCAGAATTAAACACCCTCCCCCTTGCAAAGAACTTTTGCCACTGGTTTGGAGCAAGCTGGGAATGCCACGGACCTGAGTCACTCCCCCCCACCCCCACCCCGTTATCCCAGGGGCGGTCTCAGGTGCTTTGGAAAGCTTTGCCCTGGGGATGCAGGAGCCAAGGGACTGAGTCACCTGTCATCTCTGTCCCAAGGCTCCGAGTGCCTAGGTCGTACTTGGGCACCTGCATCACTTGGGTGCTTTTGAAAAGCCATCCCCTCCCCCTGTTTGTAAACCCCTTGGTGCAGAGGACTCGCTTCCCCTCAGGGTGTGTACAGCACCACATTCAGTTCCTGTGTGACACTCACAGAAACAGCCACCTCCTTCACCGCACTGTCCAGCGAGCACCATCATTGGCCTCCTCTCTCCAGCAGCGCCACGGGGCTGAGATTTGTCCATCCCCTGGGGAAAGCCGGCCCTCGGGCGCTGTGTTTTCACCTGCCAGCTCCAGGCAGCAAGCGATCAGAGCATTTCTGTGCTGAGATGACAGGCAGAAGATGTGGGCCTCGAGCAGGGCCTCAAGTTGCAGCCCCCAGCCCCCAGTCTACGGACACAACCAGTCCCCTCTTTCCAAACCCAAACCTATTCTAATGCCTGAATATAAATCAGCAGGCAGCCACATCCGAACCATCTGTGCAGTACTGGTCACCCCATCCTGGCAAGGCTGTTGCAGAACTGCAGGTGGTTCGGAGAGGGTAACGAGTGATCAAAAGCCCAGAAAAGCTCTCCTGTGAAGACAGATTGAAGAGGTTGGGATGGTTACCCAAGGATTTGTCGACACTACCTCGCGTTTAGGACATGGTCATGCCGCCAAAGCTGTGCTGCTAAAAGGCGCGCAGTGTAGCTGCCGTTTGTCGGCGGGAGAGAGCTCCCATGAGTGAGCAGCAGAGTACTCCTGCCCACAAAGCTTTTCATCATTCGGGGTGTGTGGTTTTTTAACACTCCCTGAATGACAAGTTTTGCTGACGAAGTTCCAGTGTACACAAAGCCTTAGAAATGACAAGTGGCGCCACAATAGAAGTCCAAAAAATGCTGACTGGAGTAGAGGAGGTAGATGGGGAGCAGCTGTTCTTTCAGGCTCAGAACAGGGGGGCAGTCAATGAACTTGAAAGGTAGGAAATTCAAACATCGATAAAAGGAAATCTCCCTGCCCTCAACACATAATTAGCCAGTGGAACTCACTGCCACATGAAGTCATTGCAGCCAGGAACTGATCTGATACAGCTACTACAACTAGCCAGGGTGATCATATGTAATGATGACAGAGGATACTGACCCTTCTGCTTTATGGCTTGAGCCAATCTCTGTTCACTAGAGACCAGAAGGGGTCCATGTGTGATGTGGATTATCCAGCACCTGCTACCGTGGGGTTCTTATACCTTCCCCTTCTGCAGCTGGTGCCAGTCACAGCTGGAGATAGGATACTGGGCTGCACCCAGGGTCTGACCCAGTCTGGCAGCTCCTATGTGCCTCATGCTCAGTGTATTCGCCCTGCCTGTCCCCTTGGCTGTGACAGGCTCCAGCTGGGACACTGTCTGTGCCCTCTGAGGGAACTCTCCTGTCATTCCTCTTGCTCCACCTTGAGCCCCACAGGGGCCCTTGTGGGCACCCAGGAAAGTCTGGTGCTTCTCTTAGCGCAGCTGGAGCCTGGACCATAACCAGCCGGAGCCAGAAACTCAGCAGGCAGGGTGCCAGCAATGGCTGCCAAGTCCATTGGTACAGAGCAATGTGGCACAGTGACATCACAACCCCCAGCTGGAGCCGAGAGGCCCGAGCCCCCTCCCCCAAACCCAGGAAGTATGGGTGAAAGTTGACAGCTCCAGCCACCTCCAGCTCTGAGCCGCAGGCTCCACTCCTCTATGGCTTTCAACACCCCACCTGGGGTCTTGGAGTCGTGAGTGATCCCTCCCACCCATGCAGCAAAGACATCTGCCTACCCAGAGACTACAGGGGAGCCAGAGAGACGGGTGGGTTCTGCCCTGGTGCGTGCTTCGCCAGGCATGGTGCAAAAACCAGGGGCTCTGTTGGCAGGGCCTGGGGCAGTCAGCCCGCGAGAGATCCCAGCCCGGAGATCCTGGGGGGCCGGATACCATCAGGCTCAGCATGCACCGTCCCTGCAGAACCAGCAGCTGTACCCCGGCCATCTGGCTGGGGGAAGGGTGCGGGAAGGAGAACCACCCACAGAGGTTGGTATAGGTCTGTGAGGGGTCAGTGCAGGAGAAGATACGTGTCACTGAAACCCAGCGTACCCAGCTGGACCCAGAGACGCGGCATGGCCTGGAATGGAGCCAGTGGGAATGGTTGGGCCTGAGAGAAGTACCCAGACACGGTGGGAAAGGATCGTCCTTGCCCCTGCATTGCTCACACTGTCCGTTATCACGCACACTGGAGGTGGTAGGGGGCAGGAGACAGTCCCACAATCTCCTGGTGGGGTTAATAAATGACAAACAGCTGCGATAAGCATGGTCCAGGCATGGGCGCCGCAGGTTCTGGATGGCCCTATGCCCATCAGGAGAAGGTGTCTAGATGGGGCTAAGCCAGGGCTAGGAGCAGGTGATTGGGTTCTGAAAACTCGCTGAAACATCTCTCGGTCGGTTATTAGCCTGCTGTACCCTATCAATGGGACTGCAACAGGCGGCGCAGTCAGAGAGGCAAAGAGGCAGGGATGCATTCACTGTAAAGCAGGTGCTACTGTTCCACACTCAGACAACTGGGGACACACACGCATGGCAGTGCCCAGCACGTCTCTAGCTCTGCCTGCAGGGGGGCTCCACAGCCCCCTTCCTGTCTACATCCTCAGACCCACGCAGATGGGGGAAGTCACACAGTGAGTCACGGGACTCTGGGACTGTCACGGAGTCCCCGGGCGATGCTCTGGAACTGCTCCCCACTAAGCCAGTCAGGACTTTGGGGAGCCTCCTCTCCCTTGGAGCAGACTTGTTCAGGGCAAGAAGCTCACACGGCTTCACCTCCTGGGTCTCTCCTTGGAGCATTCAGCATCCTCTGAGCCTGCCCCAGTGGGGTCCTGGGGAAGCCACAGGGTCCCGCACCCCCACTTCGCAGTCAGACGTGACTCTCAGCCAGCCAGTAACACAGAGGTTTATTAGATGATAGGAACACGGTCTAAAACAGAGCTTGTAGGTACAGAGAATGGGACCTCTCAGCCAGGTCCATTCTGGGGTCCCACAAGCCAGACACCCACATCTGCACTCACTCCCCGTCCCCAGCCAGCCCCAAACTGAAACCCCCTCCACCCCCTCCTCTCTGCTCAGTTTCTTTCCCGGGCCAGGAGGTCACCTGACCTCTTTGTTCTCCCACACCTTTAGCATCCCCTTGCAGGGGGGAAGGGCCAGGCCATTAGTTACCAGGAGACAGAGGGTCGGCCAGAGACTGAAGCACCCACACAGTATTAGGGGAAACATTCAGAACAGTCCCACTTCGTCCCAGGGACCGACCCCAGCTCTCTGCAGTGCCCCCTCTGGCAGCCTGCAAGGCCGCCTGCTCTTCCAGCCGTAACAGACCTTCCGCGAGGGCAGCTTCTTGCTCAGACAAAGGGTGATGGGCGACAGCTGCAGATGGGCACCCTCTTTGGTACCTGTCACTCTCATCAGCCTCTAAAAGCTGTGACTGTCCTCTGTCAGGTGCTGCCATCTGCTGTCACCCAACAGAAACACTGGTACGGGGCTGGCTCGACAGCATTACAAGGGCAAAACAGAGGGGCTGGAAGCAGCTCAAGGAAGGGGTCAGGACAGTAGGGAGCAAAGTCCACAGCCTGACTTTGGCAGCCGCAGTGGAGTCGCTGCAGGATCTCTGGCCACGTGGCCAAGGCAGCAGCGTGGGATGTTTGCAGACCCAGGGCAGACCTAGCACAGGTCAGGTCTGAGATCTATTACTCAGGGAGCAGGAGTGCTTGTGAGCCGAGACATAAGCATCTGTGCGTGTGTGGACACATACACCCCTCCAGGACTAAAAGAAAAAGGGGGCTACGGGGCAGGATTGAAGGCCACCAACAGAGCTGAGTGGGGAACCAGGACTGGGATAGCAGCGACACCATCAACAAAAATCATTCTTGGACACGCATTTAAATAAAGAACAACAAAACTGATTATCGTTCCCCAAGAGCTCCGGTTGTTAGAACTGAACGGGGCTGGCACGGTGAAAGGCTCTTTACTCACTTTGTTCCCTTTGCATTCAGCAGCACTTTGCATCGTCACTCGCAGCCTTTCCTCCTTCTTCACACCAGAAGGGCCGAGAACCATGCTGTTAAAAAGCAGCGGTGTTGTAACACCCCTCCCACCCCCAAGCTTGGCTGGAGAATGAGGGGTTGGTGTTGTCCCTGTTTTGTTATGTTCACAGCACACACAGTAACATTCATGCTCTTGCTGGAAGGTTGCAACATAAACACAACTTCATTTCTTTGAATCCAGAGCCCTAGCACAAAAACCCCAAGACAGAGCGAGAAAACAGGCTGCCCCCAAGGCACTGAGGCACACTCACCTCACTCGAGGCTGGAGGGCACAGAGTGGCTGCTGCTCCCAGATGTTCCTCACGGTGCCCCTGTTTGCAAGAAGGAGTCAGAACACCCCACCACCACCCACAGGCGGCGTCTACAATTGGAGCCAGGGGTGTAATTCCCAGCTCACACAGTCATACTTGTACAATCGCTCATCAGGCTAGCGAGCTAAAATTAGTATCATGAGCAGTGGAATGGCTAGCCACCCGAGTACAAACTCACCTGGACCCCATGGGTTCGTGGTCAGGGTGCCCAGCCATGCTGCTGCCCAGCCATGCCACTGCCCGTGCTACCATGGCTGCACTACTGATTTTACGACACAAGCTCGATGAGAGCTCCCACAAGTATGTCTGTGCACACTAGGAATTGCCCAGCCCTTGCTTGCAATAGCTTGCAATTCTAGCACAGTCCTCAGCACAGCACCCTTCCACAGAAGATATGGCTTGGAAGAGACCTCAGGAGGTCATTTAGTCCCACCCCCTGCTCAAGGCAAGACCAATCCCCAACTAACTCATCCCAGCCAGGGCTTTGTCAAACCTGACCTTAAAAACCTCTAAGGATGGAGATTCCACCACCTCCCTAGGGAACCCATTCCAGTGCTTCACCACCCTCCTAGTGAAAAAGTTTTTCTAATATCCAGCCTAGACCTCCCCCACTGCAACTTGAGACCATTGCACCTTGTTCTGTCACCTGCCACCACTGAGAACAGCTGAGCTCCATCCTCTTTGGAACCCCCTTCAGGTAGTTGAAAGCAGCTATCAAATCCCCCCTCACTCTTCTCTTCTGCAGACCAAATAAGCCCAGTTCCCTCAACCTCTTCTCATAACCCATGTGCCACAGCCCCTAAATCATCTTCTAGTTCTTTATAGAAAGGGCCAAGGTTTCCATGCAGACAGGGTTTCTTTCCTAAGGGCAGTGGCACCTGCTGTGCGAAGGTTTCAGGACTGGGCAGAGAACTCAAGGCAGTTTGGGTGGAAGTGTCCCGGTGCTGGGTTGGCTCGTGCGGTGTCATAGAATCATAGAATCAAAAGGTTGGAAGGGACCTCATGAGGTCATCTAGTCCAACCCCCTGCTAAAGGCAGGACCACTTCCCCTAAATAATCCCAGCCAGGGTGCGGTCTAGCCGGACCTTAAATATCTCTAAAGATGGAGATTCTACCACCTCCCTAGGTAACCCATTCCAATACTTCACCACTCTCCTAGTGAGAAAGTTTTTTCTAATATCCAGCCTCGACTTCTGCAACTGCAACTTCAAACCATTGCTCCTTGTTCTGTCCTCCGTCACCACTGAGAACAGCCTAGCTC
Source organism: Aldabrachelys gigantea (assembly GCA_026122505.1). Lineage (NCBI taxonomy): Eukaryota > Metazoa > Chordata > Testudines > Testudinidae > Aldabrachelys > Aldabrachelys gigantea. The sequence continues at coordinate 310,653 of JALNIE010000042.1, read as the reverse complement.
CCTCCTCCTTGGAGCACCCCTTCAAGTAGTTGAAGGTTACTATCAAATCCCCCCTTAGTCTTCTCTTCTGCAGGCTAAATAAGCCTAGTTCCTTCAGTCTCTCTTCATAAGTCATGTGCTCTAGTCCTCTAATCATTTTTGTTGCCCTCCACTGGACTCTCTCCAATTGTTCCACGTCCTTTTTGTAGTGTGGCGCCCAAAACTGGACACAATATTCCAGATGCGGCCTCACCAGTGTCGAATAGAGGGGAATAATCACATCCCTCGATCTGCTGGCAACACTCCTACTAATACAGCCCAGTATGCTATTAGCCTTTTTGGCTACAAGAGCACACTGTAGGCTCATGTTCAACTTTCCATCTACCGTAACCCCAAGATCCTTTTCTTCAGCACTGCTACTTAGCCAAACAGTCCCCAGCCTGTAGCAGTGCGTGGGGTTCTTCTGTCCTAAGTGCAGGACTTTGCACTTGTCCTTGTTGAACTTCATGAGGTTTCTTGTGGCCCACTTCTCCAATTTGTCTAAGTCTCCCTGAATCCTATCCCTGCCCTCAAGTGTGTCCACCACTCCCCCCAACTTGGTGTCATCTTCAAATTTACTTAATGTGCAATCTATCCCATCATCAAGATCATTAATGAAGACATTGAATAGAACGGGCCCTAAGACAGACCCCTGGGGCACACCACTTGTTACTGGTTGCCAACTAGAGAGTGTGCCATTGATACCTACCCGCTGAGCCCGTTGATTCAACCAGTTTTCTATCCACTTCACAGTCCATTCCTCCAACCCATACTTCCTTAGTTTGCTGATGAGAATGCTGTGGGAAACCGTGTCAAAAGCCTTGCTAAAGTCAAGGTATACAACATCAACAGCTTTGCCCCCATCCACAAGTCCAGTCATCTCATCATAGAAAGCAATCAGGTTGGTCAGGCATGATTTACCCTTGGTGAATCCATGCTGACTGCTTCTGATCACCTTGTTTTCCTCTAAGTGTTTCAGGATGGATTCCTTCAGCACCTGCTCCATGATTTTTCCAGGGATTGAGGTAAGACTGATTGGTCTGTAGTTCCCTGGATCCTCCTTTTTCCCTTTCTTAAAGATAGGTACTATATTTGCTTTCTTCCAGTCCTCTGGGACCTCTCCTGTTCGCCATGAATTTTCAAAGATAATGGTCAACGGCTCTACAATCACATCAGCTAACTCCCTCAGCACCCTCGGATGCAGTTCATCTGGTCCCATAGACTTGTGCACGTCTAACGTCTTTAAGTAGTCCCTAACCTGACCCTCTATCACAGTGGGCTGCTCTCCTCCTCTCCTCTCTGTGTTCCCCAGTGTAGTAGTCTGGGAGTTGATCCTGCCCGTAAAGACTGAAGTGAAAAAGGAATTGAGTACTTCAGCCTTTTCCATATCTTCCACCACTAGGATACCTGCCTCATTGAGTAAGGGACCTACACCATCCCTAGTCCTCTTCTTGTTGCTTACATACTTGTAAAACCCCTTCCTATTATCCTACACGTCCCTTGCTAGTTTCAACTCAAATCGCCCCTTGGCCTTTCTGATTCTATCCCTGTAGGCCCGAGCAATAATCTTATATGCCTCCCCAGTCATCTGTCCAAGCTTCCATTTCTTGTAAGCTTCCTTCTTTTGCTTCAGCTCACCACTGAGTTCCCTGCTAAGCCATGCTGGGCACTTGCTACGCTTGCTGTTGTTTCTGCACATTGGTATGGTATTTTCCTGTGCTCTTAGCATGGTTTCTTTAAAAAACTGCCAGCTCTCCTGGACACCCATCCCCTTCAGTTCAGCTTCCCAGGGAATCCTGCCCATCACATCACTGCCGCCATCTGAGGTGAAATTTACCACCAAGTTTTATGTTTAGGGTGATTAAAGCAATAGGGCAAATTTTCAAGCACTGTTTACATCTGGATCCCCTGGTACCAGCTCTGGGTTTCTCACTGGCTGAGCCAAAACCACGTGGAGCAAGGTGCAGAGACCGAGGGTACTGCGCTGTCTCTGCACACCGAGACACTTGTTTTGCTGCATTGATTTCCCAGCTTGGCCAGTCTCTTTCCACGTGCTGGGGGTGTGGCCCAGAAGAGGGAGCCCTCACCCCCCTGCCCCTCAGTAGTGCCCCGATGCCTGATCCCGCTCCGCTGGTGCTACGATGTGAATAAGAGGTGTCTGGGCGTAGACAAGGGGCCGGCTCCTCGGCTGGCAACGCTCGGCCAGACTACATGGAAGACATTGCTGCTCCAATCGCATCTAGAGCTGGCCCCAAATGCAGTAGCCTATTTCAAAGGCCGTGAGAGGGCTGCAGGACAGGATGGCTCTGGCTCGTCTGCACCAGCCTCCATCCCAGCGCTGCCTGCGGTGGAGAAGCTGCAGTTCGGAGCAGGCTTGCGGCACTGTGCTAGGGACGTGAGCTCTGCCCACACTACCAGCTTACTCCTGGCGCAGCTGTTGGTATTGGGGACGGATTGTGCTGGTGCGGAACCCCTGGCTGGCTGGCACTGGTATTCCTCGCACCAGCCTTATCAGCCCCCTCCAAATGCTGTTCCCCACTGGCCTCAGCCTGGGGCCACACCTGGCCCCTGACAAGAGCAGTCAGGACCAAGGGTCAGAGCAGGGTTAAAGCCTGTCACACCCACCTGAGGCAGGACTTCCTGTGGGCTGTGTCCTCAGCAGGTCACTGCTCAGACCTGCTGCTGGGCAGCAGAATGGCACTGTTTGCTACCTGGTGACTCTCCAGGCCTGGGTGTGAGACCTGCTAGTCTGTGCACTGCAAACTGCCCTTGTTCATCTCACAGGCAGGTTCACTCTGAAGCCTAATCAGATAATATCAGGGTTGGAAGGGACCTCAGAGGGTATCTAGTCCAACCCCCTGCTCAAAGCAGGACCAATCCCCAGAACAGATTTTTACTCCAGTTCCCTAAATGGCCCCCTCAAGGACTGAACTCACAACCCTGGGTTTAGCAGGCTAATGCTCAAAACACTGAGCTATCTCTCCCTTCCCTCCCCTCCTAATGACATCCAACTCTTAAGTTCACTGGTTACCATTTTAGAAAGACCACGCAGCTGCTCTGGGGCTGTGGGAGCCATCAGAATGGGGGGCACATCAGATACCATGGCGAGGGGAGACCCAAGTCGAGGTCTCTGGGTTACCCAGGGAAGGCCACAAACACAGACCCTCTTCTTCTGCAGCCCTCCGAGACAGGGGCTGGCCACCGTGGCGGAGAGAGCAGGGAGCCCCAGAGGGCACAATGGCTATGGAGGGAGGTGTGGAGAGTTTGCAGAGAGGAACCCAGCATGGTGGCTGGGATGCCCTTGGGGTGGCCACCAGCTCTGGAGTGACTCACTAGACAGGCCTTCGCTGAATGCTCACATGACATGCAGACGAAGCTACTCAGGATGTGAACCAAAGCCACAGGCGCCTTCCCGAGGAGTATTTCGAGTCTTGGCCAACACTAACACAGCCAAGGAAGCACCAGGCTAGAGGCTCTGGCAGTAGGAAGAAAACTGCCCCGGGCTCAGGGGAGGGAGTCCTCATGGCTTGGCAAAGTAGCAGCCCAGAGCCGGGCGGGTTTTCAGCTGTTAGCTGGCCAAGCCTGGGCAGAGCTCTCTCTCGCTGCCCCGCTGCCTGGAGTGCGGGACCCATAGCATGCCTAGGCGGCTACTCAAACCAGACTCATGTCCCATTGGTGTCCCTCAGCTGACGGGGCAGCCAGCATGAGTGGGAAGAATGACCCTTCGTCCTGGGAAGGGTCATGACCTCCCTGGCAGGTGGGGCAGTACATTTGCCTTGGTGTAAGTGCAGTCTTGGAGCTCCATATTGGGCCAGGCCACGGCTGCAGGGGTCGGAGGGTTTGTACCCAGGACTTCGGGGAGCAGTGAATTGTAAGGACAGATCCAGCAGGGAGCGGGCGTGGCAGATCCTGCTCAAGCCCAAGCTGCCCTCTGGGTGATGGAAAGAAGCCTCCAGCCCAAGTGTCCTTAGCTTTGCTGTGGCAGGCTTTGCCCCAGCAGCAGGGAATGGCCGGGAGCTGGCAGCAGCAGGACAGCAGGGCTCAGGCTGGGGAAACAGCCCCCTACCCTTTCCCTGACACCACAACCGGCTAGAAGATCCTACAGCTGCTCCCCTGGCAGGACCCTCACCCATCCAGCACCAGGCAGTGGAGGGGGGACGTTCCCTCACTCCCCCAAGCAGATGGGTGAAGGTACACGCCAGCCGCACTCAGACACCAGGTACCGTGCCCGCAGATCAGTCCCGCAGCTGCCCCCTGCAGTCCTGCATTCCCAGCAGGGCCTTTCCGGTCCCCACCTCTCGCCTTGTGTGCTGGGCCCTTCCTCGCAGCTTCCTCACCCTCCTTCACCATCCACCCCACAGATCCTGCCACAGACAGCTCCCCTCCGCCAGCCCTTTATCCCTTCCCACCTCTCGGAAGGAGGGGCAGGAATGCATATGCTCCTCCCCTCCCCAAGATCCCACCCGCGAGCACCTACCCAGGTCCCTCTCTCCAATGCCCATCAGAGGACTGAAGGCACCTCCAGCACTTGAGCAACTCCACTGAACCCTCCCCCCCGACCCCGGCTGCCCCTGAAGGCTCAACAGACGACGCTGACCCACGCGAGTGTGAGCAGCTGGTGCGTGGCCAAGGTGCTGAGGTGCTGCTCCGCTAACGTACCTGTTTATCCAGAAGCTGCGCCCCTGGCCTCAGTTAAGCAGAATCTGATGCTGACAAAAGGCAGCTCGGAGGGGCCTGGCACGAGTTCTTGCTCTTCAGGCTCCAGCATGGACGAGAGGGCGTGTACGCCAGCAGGGACAGGAAAGTTTGGAATTGTACAGGCGCTGCTAAGGGAAACCAGTCCAGCTTGTCACTCTTTCGCTTTTCTCTGGCGGGCGAAGGCACCTAAAGGGACTCTTCCAAAATGCAATTTTTCTTGTCTGTGGTTTATCCAAGAAGCATAAGGAAGGTGAAATCTGTCCTGGCGTTGCTGGAGGTTTCCCCTGAGGGCCCAGTTATTTGGGAACTTTCTGAGCCCTGAACAGAAGAGGCCAGAGTGTTGCAATTGCCCTCCAAGGAGAGCTTTTCTCTCAGCTGTTTATTAGACATGAGAATGAAATCAATGTAAACAAAGCAATCCAGGTGTTTGAAATCGTCTGGCTAAGAAACACTTCCCCACGCAGTTAGGTGTCACCTCTGGCGGTCTGGGATGTCCTAATCGTCCCAGGGCTCCAGGCCTCCAGAGAGTCCTCCAGGATCAGCAGAGAAGACGAGACCCGAATGTCTAATGCAACGAAGAAGCAGGAAAAAAGAAGCATATGAACCCTTCCCAGCTGCCCTGTGTGCACCCCGCTGGAAAAGGCAAGACCCCCGTTGTTTTCCTTTGCAGGTTGCTTTCCGGGCTGAGGGCTGCACGTTGCCTTTTAAGAGGTGGGACAGAGGGTTTGGCCCACCTAACTGACAAGGAGCCCGTTCCCCACATGGACCTGACGCTTCTTGCTCCCTGTCCCCGACCCCTCAGAACTAGGGTGACCAGACAGCAACTGTGAAAAATCAGGACAGGGGGTGGGGGGTAATAGGAGCCTATATAAGAAAAAGCCCCAAATATCAGGACTGTCCCTATAAAATCAGGACATCTGGTCACCCTACCCAGAACAGTTCTGCTGGGGGAGACCTGTAGCAGCTGGCATGGGGGGTGCCTTGGGGAGGCGATGCCCAAGTGGCCTCTGCTCAGGGCGTGGGCTCAGAGCCACGCCACTTCTCTCATGTGCCGACTTCATCCCTCGAGTGCAGGCCCCTGCCTGTGTTGCACCATCACCTTCCTGGGACCCGCCAGCACCCAGAGGGAGCCCCATGTGGGCAGCCAGGGAGAGGCCAGCAGCAGCCTCTGCAGCGGGCAGTGTGGGGTTAACTCCGGCCAAGCGGGGAATTCTTCAGTTGCCAAGTGACTTCCTCTTGCTAACAATAACAGCCCAATGCACAGGGCCCCATAGTGACCGCATGACCCTGGCCCATCCGGCTGCCACAGAGGCAGGACGAAGCCTCCGGCACATTATCCACGGTCCCCACTCTGCCTCCTGCATCCTCACAGTCGGGGGCAGCTATGGAAGTGAAGATGTGTCTCCTCCTGAGGAACAGGGGCCTGGCACTGCCATGGCACCCGGAGCCCCTGGTGGTCCTGTCCTGCTCCTCCGCCCTCCCCAGCGCCCCCCGGAGGCCGAGCAATCCTGCAGGGGAACAAGACGGCGCCTTCCTGGGAGAGCCCTTAGCGGGAGCCTGGGAAGCCCTTCTGCTGGGGGAGCCCCCAGACCAGGGGAGATGGCCGGCGCAGGCAGCAGGCTGAAGCTGCCGTGTCCTGGCTGCAAAGGGTCGTACCCCAGGGAAAAGCTCGGCTGGTTTCCATGTGACAAGGGGACTCCCAAATCAGGAGTCACACCCCTCCGCAGCCACTTCGAATTGCACCAACCACAGCTTTGCCCTGGACGTGAGGGCGTCTCGGTGCCTTCAAGTCACTGGGACCACGGATGGACTCACCAATCCCAGGGGCTCCAGGGGCTGGACATGCCACTTCTTCTGCCTTTGCTCCCTGCCGCTCCTTCCCCAGCCAGCCCGCAGCCTCCTGCTTTACCAGGAGCTGCCGGAGCCACCCCCTCCCCGGCCAAGCTGGGCTGGTTTGAAGAGCTGCCTTAAGCTGGGGACACTTAGGTCCTGCCTCCCATTAACTGCTCCACCTCCCACAGAGCAGCTTGAGCAGCCCCACGTTAAAGGGCCAGCACCTTCCTTTCTCCGTCCTCCTCACCTTCACGCTCCCAGTCCTTTTGCTGGGTGCCAGGGCCTGGTGAGCAGGAGCTGCTGGTCCCTGCAAGGCTCTGCAAACCCTCCACAGCTGTAGGGTCACCCCTCCGACCCAGGGCCGGCTCCAGGCCCCAGTGCACCGAGCGCATGCTTGGGGCGGCATGCCGCGGGGGGTGTTCTGCTGGTTGCCGGGAGAGCGGCAAGCGGCTCTGGTGGACCTCCCACAGACGTGCCTGCGGAGGGTCAGTGGGAGGTCCACTGGAGCTGTGGGACCGGCGAGTGGCAGAGCGCCCCCCATGCCATGCCGCCGTGCTTGGGGCGGCGAAATGGCTAGATCTGGCCCTGCCTCCGACCTTCTGGAGAACATGCGCAAAGCAGACTCACCCCGCCACCCCAAGCAATGCCCTGGCCTCCTGCTAAGAAGTTCACGTCCATGAGTTAACAGAGGGGCTTTAAAGGGAGGCAGTAAAGTGCAGTTCTACCTTGAGAAGTGACTCTGTAGAAATGGCTCCTGTCTCATCTCACCAGCTCCCCGCATCTCACAGTCAGAGCCACCAACCCGACTAAGAGACACATCTGCTACTTGGTACTTCTGTGGGCCCTGTGGGGCCAGCCTGGCCATGGGGAGGGAGACAGAGCCTGGCCCTGTGGGGTGGCCCGGCCACAGGGGAGGGAGACAGAGCCTGTCCCTGTGGGCCCTGCAAGGCCAGCCTGGCCATGGGGGAGGGAGCCAGAGCCTGTCCCCATGGGCCCTGTGGGGCTGGCCCAGCTACAGGGACAAGAGCCAGAGTCTATTCCCATGGGCCCTGCTAGAAGCAAATCCACCAACTGCATGGCCCAGTGGTTTGATCGGAGATGACTGGTCCCGTGGATGGTGTCCTGATCCCGCACTGATTCTGTATTACTGTCCCTGGAACTCCCCAAAGAGTCTGTATTTCACACAGTGCCTGTGTGACCTGTGCATCACAACAGTATGTCAGTCTATGATTCCCTGTTCCCTGGCCACTCATAGCATCCAGCACGCCTGGGCTAGGACAAGGGGTCATGGTTAAACAGTGTTAGCTCACCCATTTTAACAAACATGTTCATATTGGCCATGAGGACAGTCAGAGCTGGCCCTGAATCCACTCCAGCCGCACTGGTTCGGTAGGGTGGCTGTCCAGATACGGACATATGGCTAGGTTGGAAGAACAAATTGCAAAGTGCATTTGTCGAGGACTAGGCGGCCGGTATCACATGGGCACCAAAGGGTTTCGGTGGTGCAGTAAGACTGGCAATGGCAGACACAGACTGCTCGTCCAGCTAGCCCATCTCAGGGACTCTGGTGGTGGTCCATTGGCAAGGAGGCCCTGTCCTTTTGGGAGCTGCCATGATGAGAGTGAACACAGACAGGGTTTAACACCATTCACACCCTGTTCCTTGTCACTCCCCCCTAACATGCTTTAGTGACAATAATGATTTGTAGAACCTGCCCAATGCACTGATGGGGAACCCGAGGCAACGACCAGAGAAAAGATCTGCCAAGCTCCCACAGTGGATCCATGGCAGAGCCTGGAGCAGAATCCAGGTCTCCTGACTCCTAGTCTTCCCCCCTGATGACCAACCCCCTCCAACCATCTTTCTTGCTATGCTGGAGCTTTTCAGCCTCGACTCTCTCTTTCTCAGGACGCGTCCCATGGTTCAGGATCAGGTCACTATTCTCCCTCCCACTCATTGTGTATCCTCCGAGTGTTTAGTCAGGGCTGTGTACCAGGCAGACATCTTTAGCAAGCCCTATGCACAATGACTCCCAGGCCTTCTTCTGAGCTGCCTGTCCTTTCAGAGCCCAGTGGTGTGTGGGAAAAGGTCAGAGTATTTCCATGTGTTTTCTCTTGTTATATTCTGAGCCTCTTCAAGATCTCAGCTAGAACAGCAGGACTGCCATAAACATACCAGCCTCTCTTTCATCTCTGCTCTACGGGACATGGAATTGCCATCCACAACGGCAAACATTTTAATTTTCTGGGGAGTTGTCCTCAGTCCAGATGTGCACATTATGGGCTGGACAACCCTCTGATCTGAACCGCACTCACCTTTACACTTCGGATTAGAAATGCCCCAGGAAGGCCCTGCCTGCAGCTGATAGAGTTGGGACCAGCAGCTGTCACGTTCCTAAGATTTCAAAGCACGTCTTCCATGCCCTGAGCTGGCTCTTGTCCTGTGTCTGAAGGAGCTGTTGGGTGGGGGGCTCATGGACGGGCATGGGGATGGAAAGGAAACCTTTCACATGTTTTGAGGCATTCTCAGAAGGAGCTAAACTTCCCAGTGACTTTCCAGGTTGACCTCACCCTGGGAGGTTTTCCCCTCACTGGAGCACTTGCCCAGGCTCTTCTTAGAACAAATCTGGGCCAGGCTGTTTTAACTCCGGAGGAGCAGGGATATCTCAAGTAGTCTGGCTACTGCCTATCCACGGTGAGCAAATCCCTCCCCGACACACTGCTCTGGTGCAAATGCCTTCAACCAGGCAAAACTACTCGCTCTGAACTGCCCTGGGGCTGCAGGCATGGCACAGCGACCCATGGAGAGCTTTCCATTCACAGGCCCCACGAGAACATTGCTCTCCAAACCACCCGCACAGTGGCTCAGTCTGCGAGACCACAGCTGCTCCCATGACGTGGGGAGAGCCGAGCAGGAGAAGGTCGCTGTAGGCTACTTCCTCGGAATCTATTCCCATTCATGACAGAGCATCCCCTAGCAAACGTCCTGCTTGCGCTTTCCTTGGGCACTGGATGAATGGAGCCCGGTGCTGTGCCTTTAATCTTGTTCTCACACAGGGCGCTGCATTGAAACCAACATTTTCAAAGTGGCCATGATTCTGTGTGAAACGTTCTGGGCCCGATTGCCAGAGGGGGCTAATCGCCCACAAGCCAACGGGCACGGCCAGGTGCCTGGTTTCTCGGATAATCCGGTTGCCTATTTAGATGCCTGAATGCGAGTGTACAGTTAGGCAGCCACTTCTGCAAATGTTACCCCTCGTAGTTAGAGACAGGAGAAAAGCTCAGCAGCTCATTTCTCTTCGGCAGGTGGAATGTGCCCTCTGCTCTGCTCCTGCTCCAGAGCACTACTGATCGGGAGTTAGTGGGAGACAGTTCCCATGGGACCCAACCCCACCAGGCCACAGAGGAGACAGACAGTACATGCTGCAGGAATTTCCCCAAAACCCTCACCCCCAATTTTGTGAACTAGGTACATGCAGTGTTGCCAATTTAGTGATTGTTCAGACATTTGAATTGAAATTGAAACATTAATACACACTTTAAAAGCATATACAGCATATGATAAATTATGTGTATCTGAAAAAGTATAACAGATTTGAAAAGTATGAACACAGACTAGCTTCCTTATACAGCTGTAGTTTTTTATGACAATGTCAGTGCATTCATTTCAGTGATGCTGGCCAACCTAATAATTTCAAATGATGATTTGTAAGCAAAGTCTAAATGAGCTCTCCCTGACAGCTAGCGATGAGCTGGGGGCTGGGAAGATTGTATTTACATTCACACCTAATCTACCTAGGTATCCAGCAAACAGAGCTGTGTTGCCCGAATGATAGATTTTGCCTGGGGTTGGGTTACAAATCACTTGAATGCTGGAGTAATGAAATGTTGTTGTTCTTATTGTATGAGTGAAGGGCAGTAGAACTGTACTTAGCTTGTGCTGATTGAGGACATCAAAAGAGCGGGTGGGGACAGGTGTTTCGCTTGATGGTCTGCCTGAGTCATCAGTACTATTTGACCTGCCCCCTCCATTGTTTAAAAAAAGAGCTGATTAGGCTCCATAGTCTTTTGTTTTGTTAAGTGACCACTGCAGCTGAAATCACTGATAATCAGGTCTAAGGGCTTAGCCCTGCTGTGGGACAGTGTTTCTGTGGAAGAGACAGCCCATCCCGTGCTAGCAGTGAGGTTCCCCCACTGAGACCTCAGCTGACAACACTGAGAGCTGGTGGAACCTCAAGATACCAATTTGCAGAGGTCACAGTGGCAGGCGGCAGCAGAAAGTGACTGCAGAGGGGCATTGGCAACAGAGCGATGGAGTGAACAGTGGCACAATGAACAACAGTGGAGAGAGCGAGGGGTGAGCAGCTGGAGAAAAGAACAAGGTGCCTTCTTGCCCCCTACCTGGGAGGTGAACTCACATGAAAGCACCTCTGAAATCTGAGTCTCCACTGACCAAGGACAACAGCTGTGAATGGGGTGCGGTGGAGGGAAAAGGGAGGGGCACGTTAAATGAACATTTGTTTATTGGACTAGATTTTAGTGACTTTGCTCCAGAATGCTCGATTTGTGACTGGGAATGGAGACGTATATAGTAGGCCAAGATTTTTAAAAGACATTATTTGCCAAGGTTGTTGTCCCACATTGCTGCTATCTTGAGAGGTCATTATGTTGGGGAGTTTCTGTATTAAACATTTTTATTATTATAATTATTTTTTTACATAAGAATGGCTATACTGGGTCATATCAAAGGTCCATCTAGCCCAGTATCCTGTCTTCTGAGAGTGGCCAATGCCAGGTGCCCCAGAGGGAATGAACAGGCAATCATCAAGTGATCCATCCCATTGCCCATTCCCAGCTTGTGGCAAACAGGCTAGGAACACTCTGAGCATGGTGTTGCATCCCTCCACATCCTGGCTAATAACCACTGATGGACCTAACTTCCATGCTTCCATGAACTTATCTAGTTCTTTTTTTAATCCTGTTATAGTTTTGGCCTTCACAGGGTGCCCTGGCAACAAGTTCCCTGGGTTGACTTTATGTTGTGTGAAGAAGTACTTCCTTTTGTTTTGTTTTTTTAAAACCTGCTGCCTATTAATTTCATTGGGTGACTGCTAGTTCCTGTGTTATGTGAAGGAGTAAATAACACTTATGTACTTTCTCCACACCAGTCAAGCTTTTATAGCCCTCTATCATAGCCCCCCTTAGTTGTCTCTTTTCCAAGCTGAAAAGTCCCAGTCTTATTAATCTTTCCTCCTGTTTCAGACCCCTAATCATTTTACTTGCCCATCCCTGCACCTTTTTCAACTCCAATATATCTTTTTTTTGCAATGGAGTGACCAGATCTGCACCAGTATTCAAGATGTGGTGTACCATGGATTGGCATAACGGCTCTATGATATTTTCTGTCTTGTTATCTATCCCTTTCCTAATGGTTCTTAACATTCTGTTTGCTTTTTGACTGCCGCTGCATACTGAGTGGATGTTGTCAGAGAACTAGCCACAATGACTCCAACATCTCTTTCTTGAGTGGTAACAGCTAATATAGATTCCATCATTTTCTATGTATAGTTGAGATTATGTTTTCCAACGAGCATTACTTTGCATTTATCAACGTTGAATTTCATCTGCCATTTTGTTGCTCAGTCACCCAGTTTGGTGAGAATCCTTTGTAACCCTTCACCACCAGCTTTGGACTTAACTATCTCGAATTGTTTTGTATCATCTGCACCTCACTGTTTACCCATTTTTCTAGATCATTTATGAATATATTGAACTGTAAGGGTCCCAGTGCTGACCCCTCAGGGACACCACTATTTATCTCTCTCCAACTGAAAACTGATCCTTTGTTTTCCCATCTTTTAACCAGTTACTGATTTATGGGAGGACCTATCCTCAGAGAGCTAGAAAGGACCCTGAAAAGTCATCGAGTCCAGTCCCCTCCCTTCACTAGCAGGACCAAGTACTGATTTTGCCCCAGATCCCTAAGTGGCCCCCTCAAGGATTAAACTCACAACCCTGGGTTTAGCAGGCCAATGCTCAAACCACTGAGCTATCCCTCCTCCCATTCCCTCTTATCCCATGAGGACTTACTTTTCAAAAGTCAATTTAAATATTTTTTTAATTATATTTGTTTTAGAAATCTAGAACTGTTTGTGTTTTGGTGTAATTTGCATTATCCTTATGTTAAATTTGCATTATCCTAACAAAACATTTAATTTATTCATATCTCTTTTATATGTTGCAGGTCAAAGTGAAAATGAAAAGACAAAAATCATTGCAATAATTTTTCCACTCAAAGGCCTCAAAAACCAACCAAGGTGAAGAATACACCAAGAACCAAGAATATATCAACGTGACATCTGCAGGGTCAAGTGGTGTATCGACATCTGACCATCTCAAAGCACAAACACAGCTATCTATTGAAGAAACAGAGTCTCCAAATCCTAAAGGCAGTTCCCGATGTTTGTTGGTCAAAATGTTCCCTTTTATTGAAGTTACTAAGATGGCTACTGGTGGACCTCTTTCAAAAAAGCTTACGAAGAAGGAAAGCTTCCCAATGCTATAATTGGAAAAAGTGGAGGAGCTTGGTTTGCCAGACCAATTAGGAAAGCAAGTGCTGACAAACTAAGTGAAAAGACTGCAAAACACCATGTCTCTGGACTGCATCAACATGCAGAAAGCCTTATAAGCCCACTGTCAAAGCCAATTTTAGAAGTACTCAATAAGGCTGTTAAGAATGCTGGAGATACAACACAGTTCATGTGAATAAACATGGCTGTGGCATCGTACTTTATTTAAGCAAGAGATACCACACACTACAAACTTGAGGCCAATGTTAAGTGCATTCTCACTTGTTCATCCTGAAGTTGAACACTGCTGGACCAGCGAATGCTTGCTATCTTTCTGTGAGAAACTCAGCTGACTGGTTAGAAGCATGTGGTGCAACAGTGAAAGACTCAGCTGTTGAAAAAGTGAAGAACTCTCTCACCACATTCAAAAAATTTGCATACATGGCTGATGAATGCACCGATACAAATGAGCATCAAATATTAAGACACTGTCTATGTTATTTTGATGTCCATGGTAGGTCAGCAGATGCATTTCTAGATTTTCAAATTATAGAAGACACATTGGCTGCATCTGTGACAACCCACATTTTAGAAGAGTTAAATACTTGTCAATTGGATCCCAAATAGATGGCTGCTTGTGCATTTGATGGAGCTGCAAACTTCTCTGGAAGACATGGTGAAGTATAAGCTTTGCTCAGAGAAAAGTGTAAACCTAATCTCTCCTATACACACTACAGAGGCCATCTACTCCAGCTAGCACTAGTACAAGCTGCAGAATCTTCAAAAAGCATTTTAAAAAGCTATAAATCTAATGTCTTCATTATATTCTTTTTTCAGCAAGTCCAAAAAGACTGAACATCTTGGAAAATATAAAGGATACATTGGGACTGAAGTTCATATTAGTCCAACCTGGGAAAACCCTCTGGCTTTCTCATGAGCAATCCTTGGCTGTTGTCTTAAAATTACTCCAGCTGTTATTACTGGCTTTGGAAAGTATCTGCCAAGATGGGACGGATCTAAGTAGTGAGGCTGGTGGATGACTTTTGCTACTACGTTCAGAGAAGACTATTGCCATTCTCTCTCTCGTAAGTCTACTGTTGAAACCACTTGAGTCATTACACAATGCCATCCAGGCATCTGCTACAACAGTAGTAGGTCTTTGTCCAGCAATAGAAGCTACATTTGGATCAATCAGAGAGCTATCCATTGAAAATGTACTGGAAGAAGCAAAGACTTCAGTCCAGAAGTTGACTAATGAAGGCACTTATATTGAATCCTTAAGTGAAGAGGACAAGAAGTGTTTGTTAAGCCAGCTGAAGAAGTACCCAGACTTGATTCTTAAAAATCTACAACAGCAAGTTCTAGATTCTACTCAACCTCTAACTAGCTTTTACAGATCCCTGTCAAAATACCGACGGTTGAGTGGAGAGCAGCACTACCAGCAATGGGGCTGCCGTGTGATCAGGACAGAACAGACAATTTGAACACAGAGTGGAATATCATACAACGAATGAATGAAGATTTGACTTCAGCTTCTTTTTTTATCATCACTAGTGGCTCAACCTGATCTTTGTGCTACGTTTCCTGGGATGAAAGAAGTAGGAATTCATCTCTTTCAGCTCCTAGTTACAACAGCTACAGTCGAGCGTTCTTCTTCCTCATTGAATAGGATTTTGTGTTTTGAAAGAAGTCGCCTTCTGCCTGATCATGTGAATAAACTAATGAGCATATCAATTGAAGGAATGGAAGAACTGGACGTACGAGAAGACACCAAAGATGAACACACTGCATTCAAGAAGTTCATTAACAGAGTTGTGCAAAATTAGAACAAGAGACCAAAATGGCTGTAGACGTAGTGCTCCATGGAAGGCTTGAGTAGTCAACTTTCATTTGTGTGATGACTTTATAATGTGTTGAATCTCATAAAATGGTCATGAAACATTTTTCAGTTTTTACTATGGTGCCATACAGCCCCTGCCCGCTTCATGGTCTCAACCCTCGTTGGCCCAGACCACCACCCTATACATTCGAACACCCCCCGTAATTTAATTCCTGGGGAAAACATTGCTATGCTGTGAACCAACCCAGAGCCCAGCCAGGGCGGAGGAGATAAGACAAACACACACATTGGAAGGATGCAAGTAAGTAACCAGCACAGGAAACAGCAGGCAGAGGATGAAAGAAAGAGATAATTAGAACAAACTCCCGGAAGATGAGTAAGGGGAAAAGCAGATACCGTGGCCAAGTGCTAGCCGTGGGGGATGTGGCTCTTCTGGCTGGCTCCTGACTATGGAAAGGGGCTGTCTGGGGAATGTGTTGGAGAGCCAGGGACATTCAGCCTCCCCTGCTATGGAAGGCGTGCCATCATCATACAGGGAGACAGAACGAACCCTTTCAGAAGGCTCCCTCCACGAAGCAAAAACTATAGCCCTGTGTCTTGTTCCTGCCAAAGCCCCCTCCCAAGCAAACGGTGCCCTAGCTTTCCAGATCCCACCAGTGATCGCCCTAGGGCGGTTCAGCCTCTGCAGCTGGGCCTGGCTGTGCAGCAGGATCACTGGTGCATTTGCAGCGGAGTAGTGTACTGTGATCACACCCCCGAGGGATACTCAGGAGTGGGGACTAGCCCTGGAGATGGCTGAGCTGTCAGACCTTACACTGTGGGCATTTCTGTGCACAGAAAACTGCTAAGAGTGTCTACACAGCCAACCAAATCCTGTAGCAGCAAGTGTCCGAACCCGGGTCTACGGTGCTAAAAATACCCGTGCAGCTGTTCCTGCTGCGGCTGGAGCCTGGGCGCTGAAATCCACCCCCTTCCCTAGCTTCCAGCGCCCGAGTGGGAATGGATACGGAGCAGAGCCATTAGCACCATTGCGCAAGCCCCAGGCTGTAGACTGGGCTCTGTGACTCGCTGCCATGGAGTTTTGCAGTGTGGACGTATGTTTGCCAGGCTCCTTCCGAGCCCTGTGCAGTTGGAGTCCTGGAAACTAAGGCACTGGACTTTGCAGGCAGAGATGTACAAGAACTGCTCCCAGAGACCCCAAAACATGCCTCAATGAGCGTGTCTGTAGCATGCAGGGAATTCCAGATCCCCTGCAGTGGGGCTGGAAGAGATTTCAGCTCCCATGGGATGACCTGAGTAACTGACAGTTTTGTCACGTGTGATTAATGCACCCAGCACCGCACTCATACAGGTGGAAGCCTTTGTGTCACCCCACATTGTGATGTATCCTCGTAACATGTATACACAGAGCTCTAGCTCCGCCTCACTCACCATCTACCCCCCATACAGAGCTCTAGCTCTGCCCCACTCACCATCTACCCCCCATACAGAGCTCTAGCTCTGTCCCACTCACCATCTACCTGCCATACACAGAGATCTAGCTCTGCCCCACTCACCATCTACTTGCCATACACAGAGATCTAGCTCTGCCCCACTCACCATCTACCTGCCATACACAGAGATCTAGCTCTGCCCCACTCACCATCTACCTGCAATACAGAGCTCTAGCTCCACCCCCTAATTACTATGTACCCCATCACACACATACAGAACAGCACTTACTCCATCCCTAATCACCATGTACCTCTAGAGATGGCTAGTGCTATCTCAGTGTATGTGTGTAGGAGATACATAGTGTTTAAGGGTAGAGTTAGCATTATCTTTGGTAATTAGCTCACCAAGGGGGTCCACCCGGCCTCGGGGATGCATATGTGGGCTGTACGGTGCTGTGTCCCCTGGGTGCACTGCAGCCAGCTCCCCAGCAGCGGGCAGAACAGCCTCCGAGAAAGAGAAAAAGCAAATGTGCGCAAAGGCCAAAGGGGCCGGGCTGGGCTGGGAAGCTCATAGGCTCTGTGACCTTGGAATGGTGCTGAGCAAAGGAAACCAGCGTGTCCTGAGTCCCTGGCTCAGCCCTGTTTGTTTTGACAGATGCTAAGGGCAAGAGGAAAAAGCTGAGCCCTTTGCTGCACGTACTGGATGCAGCTGTGGAGCCGAGGGTCCCTCTCCGCCTTGTTTATCCCTGGCCCAGTGACCTCTGCTGGCAGCGTCGCGTGCTGCCTTGTGAGCAGCTCCAAGAGCCTGGTCTAGCTGGGAATGAGGCACCTCTCACTGAGAGCAACTGTGGTGAATAGGAGAGAACTGTCAAGTCCCATTCAGCAGTCCCAGGCCCATCTGTCAATATCGGTGCAGCCGTGTCAGTCTGTATCCACAAAAACAACGAGGAGTCCGGTGGGCACCTTACAGACTAACAGATTTATTTGGGCATAAGCTTTCGTGGGTCAAAAACCCACTTCTTCAGATGCCTGGAGTGAAAATTACAGCTGCAGGCATTATATAGTGACACATGAAGAGAAGGGAGTTACCTCACAAGTGGAGAACCAGTGTTGGCAGGGCCAATTCGATCAGGGTGGATGCAGAGCCAGGGCTGGGAGCTCCAGCCGACAAGTGCAAGCAGGAGGCAGCCCTGGCTGAGTAGGGGCTGACCTGGGCAATGACCTGGCACCTCCCCCTCACCTGCAGTGACCGAACTTTGGAAAAAGTTCCCCTTTGCTAGTGGACTTGTAAACCAGGCAACTGGCCACCTCCCCATTTCACAGAAGGGGAAACTGGGCACAGAGCAGGGAAGCAACTTGCCCAGGTCACAGCCAAGCTCCCTGAGTCCCAGTGCAGTGCTCTATCCACTAGGCTGCCCTGCAGCATTGACCTTGCAGCACTCCCTTGTGGGCTATAAAGGAGACATGCAGCCTTCTCTAATCCAGACACTAGCAGCAGACGAGCACTCTGAGTGCTCGGGGCTTGACCAAGGCCTGGCTGCTTAGTCTAACTGAGGAAAGTTATTCCTGGTTTGCCACTAGCTCCTTGTCCCTTTTAATTCAGCCACTGAGGGTTAAATCCTCTCACAGTCGGGGCAGGAAGCAAGAAGGTTGCTCAGCTCCAGCCTCCCCTCCTGTGGAAACTCAGCATCAGTTCCCTGTGGCTGGCCAAAACCCAAGGAGGCCGTTTCCTTTCCAGGGGTGTTAGCAGGCAGCAGCTGGCCATGCCATGCACTTCAGAGCAATGAAGGATGAACCCCGCCCCCTGCCGGCTCAGTGCTCAGGACATTGCTGCACACAGGCCTCGCACCCCCCTGGCACAAGCTGTTCCCCATCCACCCCACTTTTTCAACAGCAGCTGGACTGGCCCTGCCCCTTGTGCAGGGGCCAGGGGCGGCTGGGGCAGGATTCAGTCCTGCCCTCACCTCAGGCACCTCCTGCGGCAGAGCAGAGGCGGAGAAGAGGCCCTAGCCAGGGATTTTCAAAGGTGCTTTGGGGGAATTGCATGCGCCACCCTCACTAGATTTTTGCAGGACTGGGGCAGCAAGGTTTCCGGTCCAAGCTCCATGCCTGCCATAACCGGGCTCTCACTTGCCTCTGTAAAAATCCCCGGCCAGCTCGACCAGCAATTCAGGCCTTCCCCATGTTCCCAGCCATCTCCCTGGAACGTCCACTGAGGTCTCCCGTGCTTCACCCGGCATTTGTCATAACCCCAATGCACAGAATCCATCTGCTGCAACAAATTCAAGCTTGGAAAACGACGCTTTTTGCAGGGCCACCTGGGGCTCCAAATGCTTTTTTCACATTTAGCAGCATGCTGCCACTCTCAGAACCAGCACGTCGGAGCCTGCCCCTTCTATGTCCCAGAGAAGTCATAGGCCCAAACTCTAGTCCCACATGGCAGCAGGTGCCTGTGTGGAAAAAGCTACAGCTCTAGGTGGGATGGCAGGGGCATGGTTACTTTGGGCTGGTAGGGAGACAGGAGTGCTGGGATGGGGATGCAGCAATGTAACCTATGG
The DNA here is from genome assembly GCA_026122505.1 of Aldabrachelys gigantea. NCBI lineage: Eukaryota > Metazoa > Chordata > Testudines > Testudinidae > Aldabrachelys > Aldabrachelys gigantea. Next base: position 291,705 of record JALNIE010000042.1, on the reverse strand, counting down.
AGCAGCCCATGGAGGCTGCCGGAACTCAGCACCCAGAGGTTGCCTAACTCCCACCAGGGCCTCTCCAGCGCCAGAGCAGCCCAGGATCAGGGGGCGCACAAGTGGCTTACAGTCAACTTAGCTGCCCCCCACCACTGCCATTGTACTGTGAGTTGTAGGCTGCCCCTTGGGCTCTGAGCCCGCCCAATCCTAGCCTTATGTCAGCTCTAGCTCAGGGCAGCCCAGCCGCATCAGAAGACAGGCTCTTTGGATCCACGTCAGAAGGGGAGAGAAAAGGCAAGTTTTAACTCTAGATGGTTGTGGCAGAGAAATGCACCTCCACCTTTGCCAGTCCCCAGCCAGCACTCTCCACTCACAAGGTTCCTGAGCAGCTGCATACCTGTTCAGTCATGCAAGTGTGCAGCCCTCCCGTTTGGCCAAGTGGTAAGTGCGCACATAGACAGGCACAGGTGATGTGAATTGGGCTCTGGAGTCCTGAGGAGAGCAGGCAGAGAGGAGCCAGGGCGCTGCGTGGTACCAGCAGGCCAGGGCAGACACCCCATCTGCAGGGGAGCCTGGGGCTTGCTGGGAAAAGAGAGAGGACTGGCACTGTCTGTTTCTCAGGGTATTTATTAGTGACTAAGCTACAGGAAGCTCATGGCCCCATCTGCGGATCACACTGACTGTGTGGAACCCACCGGTGCCTTTACAAACAAAGGGATTTCTACTCAGTGACCTTGGCTCTGCAACCACTTAAACAGATTCAATGGAGCATGTGTAGCTGGGCACCACCTGCGGTCATGGCCTCCCCTCTTGGGCAGCAGGGCTTCTGGCACCCAGCACCTGTGCTCTCAGTCCACGTACCGTGCTGCTCTCTCACCAGGGAATAGTCTTCCCTTCCCAGCTCCAGAAGCTCCCGCTGTGTTTCTCGGAGAGGGCAGGAAGCACGGCGAGAATCCCCCGCACGCTTTTGTCCACGGGCAGGTCAGCCTGCAACAGTCCAAGAAATTCAGAAGTCAACAGGCTGGCCAGGGGCTGGAACAAAGTGTACAGTGGGGGGGAGGGGGAGACGTGCTGAGAGCCACTGAACCAAACTGTAACCCCTGGATACGATGGAAACCACTTCAAGCCAGGGGGTGTGGCAGCCCCCCCAGCATCCAAAGTTCCAGCACCTATGGAAGCTGGGCTTGGTTCTCTGGGGCCAAGCCACCCCATACAGTCAGGCCTGGGCACGCTTTCTGCACCTGCATACGCCCACACTCGCAGACATGGGAGTTTATCTGTATGTGCTCCTACATCCCAACTGCAGACCCACGAGCGTGTGCACAGTTGGCAGGTGTGCACACAGGTGACTGGTCAGTTACACATATAGGTACCACTCACACACAGCAGCCGTGCAGGCAGATCAGGCACATGTGGTTCTGGCTTGCAGCTCTGGGCCATGGCGGGTAGTGTGTACTGGATAAGCTGGAAGGCCGGACACAAGGTTGGAGGTCCTGACCTGCACAGGTTGACTTCAGAGGCCCAGGCGTCATCAGAGGCAGGGATCAGTTCACGTACTGCTGCAGACAGCTGCTCTACACTGGGAGGTTCCTGCCCCAGCCCCTCCCCCATGCCGCAATCACTGCTCCCAGGGACCGAGCACCCACCTCTTGGGTACCCATGTCTGTCTGCACCCAGCCAGGGTGAACTGCAGCGCACAGAATCCCGTCCTCTGCGTAGGTCAGTGCCTGGCACCGGGTCAGCATGTTGACAGCGGCCTGCAGGGGAAGGGCTCGTGAGTCGAGGGCATTACCATGCACTCGCACTGGCTGTGTTCCTCCACACCCAGGAGCAGCTGCACCGTCTCAGGAGAGAGCATAGCATGTGTGGCTCCTCTGTGACAGGCAGTAGCGACACTAGGGCCAAAACGGCTGCTTAGTGCTGCGGTGAGGCCGTACCCAGAGTTCTGAGCATGTTAAAGGAACAGCACGTAAAAACCGAGAGCCCCACAGCTACATCCTGCATGGTCCCGCCCACCGGTATTGCCTACCTGGAATAGCAGGGTACATGAGCAGCGGATACCATTGCCCCTGGGATCCAGGCTCAGGGTCGTACCTTGCTGCAGCGGTAGGAGATAGCTGGCTTGGTCAAAATCTCAGGGACTCTCTCGATGGATCCCAGAACAGAAGAGATGTTGACAATGGCTGCCTTGCTGCAGCTCAGCCCTTTCTGGCTACTTCCCTGGGCAGCCTTCTTCAGCAAGGGCAGGAATGCCTGGTGGGAAGACAGTCCCATGGGGTCTGTGCAGAGCTTGTACCCCTTCGCTCTGGGAGCTAGCTCCATCTAACAGTCCCAGGTAGCCCGGGGGAAGCACAGACCAGAAAAGGAGGGTTTTCAATGAGCCTCAAACTTGTGGGCTCTTCCTCCCCGCCCCCCCGAGAGTACTCCCAAGCCCTGTGCTAGGTGACGCATGAAGGGGGAGCACAGGACCAAACCCAGAGTTCTGGGCTCTATCCTTGGCTTTGCCACTGACATACGTGACCCTGGGCACATCCAATATGCCTTCTTGTGCCTCAGTTTCCCATCAGGAACACAGACACCTGTATAAAGTACTTTTGACAACCAAAGCCGGATTAACCTTTTGTGGGCCCCCATGTAATTGTTATGGGCCCTTTCTGAGTGTGGGCCTGGTGTGACGACACCATAGTATACCCAGTACTGCTGGGATGGGGATGAAAACTTTTATTTAAACAAAATAAGATCTTTAAAGCCACAGTTGATTGAGACCTGCATTCAGCCCATAGAGAACAAACTTGGCTAGGATCAATATACCTAGAATACTCTTGAATTTGGTTTATTTGTGTGGGAGGAGGAGTTGTTAGTTTTGTCTTTTTTGTTTAAACTCTCAGGGCCTGCTTGGGGCCCTGAACACAAATGCTTAACAAGCACATTTATGAGCCATACTAAGCCTGGCTGCAGCAACCAGTGGAGTTGCACCTGCATCTCCCCACCATCTCCTCCACCCAAAGTCATGTTTCATAAATACATTTTTTGAAAGCTGGATTTTCTACTTTGGTGCAATGATGTTTACAAAACTTTTTTAAAAAAATCGGTTTTAGCCTATTTCTCCCTTTGTAGTAATGAGGGGTGGTGAGGCAAGTGAGCCAGTGAAGTTACTGGGGTGGAGTGTGGTGAAGAAAATTGCTGGTGCCAATGTTTTGCTGGGAGAAAGGGCCACTGAGAGAGACACACAGACATTACCACCAAAGCTACCACAATCCAGTTTCAAGCCAAGCCCCTGCCCCAACCTTCACACCTGGGCTCCCCCCACCCCCCACCTTCAACCCAGACACACTCTCCCCTCCCTCTCTCTGCCCCCCCCACCCTCACCTTCAACTCGGACTCTCCCTTCCCTCCACCCCCCACCTTCAACCCAGACACACTCTCCCCTCCCTCTCTCTGCCCCCCCCCACCCTCACCTTCAACTCGGACTCTCCCTTCCCTCCACCCCCCACCTTCAACCCAGACACACTCTCCCCTCCCTCTCTCTGCCCCCCCCCACCCTCACCTTCAACTCGGACTCTCCCCTCCCTCCCCCGCTTCAACTCAGACACTCTCTGCCCTCCCTCTCTCTGCTCCCCCACCCTCACCTTCAACCCACTCTCTCCCCTCCCTCCGCCCCTCACCCCCACCCGACTCTCCCCTCCCTCCGCCCCTCACCCCCACCCCAGACTCCCCTCCCTCCACCCCCACACCTGTGAAAGTTAAGGTAGCCCCCCCTTAATAGCTTAAAAGCAGCCAGTAGGAGGAAGCACATGCCCCATGTACACAGTAACCTGAACTTCTGAACTCTCTTTTCTTCTGCATCAAAGCAGAGAAAACTTGCTTCAAACCAGTTTTTACTGAACAGGTAACAGAACCCCGAGGCTTGACACCTGCCGAACAAGTGTTAACGCGCAAGGGTCTTTGTACTAAAGTGCAGGGCTGGCCTTGTTCCTGCAGACTAAAGCGTCTTTTCCTTATCCCTGTCAGGCTGCTCAGCTAGGCAGACCCAATATTTCGGTAACACCCCCCCCTTCAACCCGGACTCTCCGCTCCCCTCCCCCCACCCTCCCCTTCAACCTGGACTCTCCGCTCCCCTCCCTTCAACCCGGACTCTCCGCTCCCCTCCCCTTCAACCCGGACTCTCCGCTCCCCTCCCCCCACCCTCCCCTTCAACCCGGACTCTCCGCTCCCCTCCCCCCACCCTCCCCTTCAACCCGGACTCTCCGCTCCCCTCCCCCCACCCTCCCTTCAACCCGGACTCTCCGCTCCCCTCCCCCCACCCTCCCCTTCAACCCGGACTCTCCGCTCCCCTCCCCTTCAACCCGGACTCTCCGCTCCCCTCCCCCCACCCTCCCCTTCAACCCGGACTCTCCGCTCCCCTCCCCCCACCCTCCCCTTCAACCCGGACTCTCCGCTCCCCTCCCCCCACCCTCCCTTCAACCCGGACTCTCCGCTCCCCTCCCCCCACCCCCCCCTTCAACCCGGACTCTCCGCTCCCCTCCCCCCACCCCCCCCTTCAACCCGGACTCTCCGCTCCCCTCCCCTTCAACCCGGACTCTCCGCTCCCCTCCCCCCACCCCCCCCTTCAACCCGGACTCTCCGCTCCCCTCCCCCCACCCTCCCCTTCAACCCGGACTCTCCGCTCCCCTCCCCCCACCCTCCCCTTCAACCCGGACTCTCCGCTCCCCTCCCCTTCAACCCGGACTCTCCGCTCCCCTCCCCCCACCCTCCCCTTCAACCCGGACTCTCCGCTCCCCTCCCCCCACCCTCCCTTCAACCCGGACTCTCCGCTCCCCTTCAACCCGGACTCTCCCCTCCCTCTCAGTCCCCGCCAGCTCCCCCATCGCGCGCTGACTCGCCCCACAACCTCCCCCTCCGCGCAGGGGAGTGTCCGGCCATTCCCCCGGCGGGCGCGCGGCTGGCAGTGGAGACGCCTAACGCCCCCCCCCTTCCTGCTTTGGTCCGTTCTCCCCCCCTGGCCCAGACGCATTGTGGGACTTGTAGTGCAGGCGACAGGGCAGTCCAAAGGCCATGGCGTGCGAACTACAACTCCCAGCACGCCCCGGAACACGTGGCCGAGCGGAGGCCGGGGCCGGAGAGCGCCTGCGGGGCCGCGCGGTGTCGTTACGGGCCCAGCGCCCACTACAGAGCGAGGGCCCCGAACGGGGGATTCGCTCCACGCGCGGCTGGGCCGGCCCCTCGCACGGCCCGGCGCGGAGCTGGGCCCCCGCACGCAGATCCAGGGCGATGTCACTCCGCGGCTCGTCCTGCGGCCCGGCCGGCCCGGCCCGCTGTTCTGTGGGGCAGCCGCTCCCGGGGCCTGGCGGCGCTGCGGGCTGCCCGCGAGCAGGGCGAGCTTGGGTCTCCCACCGCTCCGAGGGCGGAGCGCGACCGGCCCGGCCGGCCCGCGCCCCCTCTCCCCGGCTCCGTTCCGGCCCCGGCCCGCGCCCCCTTTCCCCCGCTCCGTTCCGGCCCGGCCAGCCCCGGCCCGCGCCCCCTCTCCCCCGCTCCGTTCCGGCCCCGGCCCGCGCCCCCTCTCCCCCGCTCCGTTCCGGCCCGGCCGGCCCCGGCCCGCGGAGCTCCGTGAGCGGACCCTACGAGGGCCGTAATCACACGAATAGCTGTGCATCTTAAAAAAAAAAACAGCCTGTATCCAGTTGCTACGCCAGCATGCCCCCTGGTGGCCCGATGGAATGCTGCAGCCACTTCGCCTCAGTTTCCCTCCTGTGTTCATTAGCCTATTCCAGCCATATATGTGACCTGTTCCTCTGGCCCAGCCACATTCAAATGTCTGAGTCCTTTAACAAGTGCAACAGAAATCCAGAGACAATTTAATCTTCTGTCCAAATGGGGCTCAGCTGGCCGCCCCCCTCCCTTGCAGCTGAGCCTTGGCTAGAATGCAGCAACCACCCCTCTTTCCTCAGGCACCTGGGCCTCACTCCCCCTACAGTCTAGGGCTGGCAACATTCTGTGTCTTCCCAGAGCTCAAGCAGGTGTCATTCCTCAGCAGCTCTTGATCCTCCCTCCAGTTCCAGGATCCCCTCAGGAGCCGACTCCCTGCATCTCTGCCTTCGTGGAGAGCATGAGCACCCAGCTCTTCCCCTGCACCAGGGGCCCACCCTCTGCTCTGTTAATGCCCCCTGAGCACAGGCTGGCCCCAGGTGCATTTGGGGAGGTGAGCACCCCTCTCTGGCTTCTCTAAGCCTGGTGGTGCTGGTGCAGGGGGTATGCCCCATCCCATGGACATGGCTGATATCTCCATCTGGAAGCTCAGCTCAGCCCAGCCCTCCCCTTCTTCCAGACGTCTCCCTCCTTACACCCAATCCCTGGAAGTTACCTGGCCCACCAACAATGGCCCAACCACGTTAGTCTTGTAGGCATCCAGCATCTCTTCAGAATCCACCATTGCCAGAGACACGTCAGAGAAAATGCCAGCGTTATTTATGACCAGGTTCAGGCCCAAGCTGTCTAGCTGCTCCTCAACCCTCCTGGCTGCTTCCTCAATGCTTGCTGGATTCACAGCATCTGTGAAGAGGGTGGAGGGGCTGTGAGGTTGGGGTACAGAGAGCCCTTTGTTGAGTTACAGGTGCTGAGATCTTTTGGGGTGCGAGCTAGCCCTCCAGTGCAGTGAGCCCACTCGGTGAGCCACACTCCAGAGTTACCTCACCGTAGGCACTTCAGTCCCCAAGCAATGGCTGCTCAGACAAGCGTCTCCGGAGAGACCTTGAGCGTCTGTCCATGGAGCTTGCAGCAGCGAGCCTGGATCGACGGGCTAGCTGGTCTTGCGCCAGCGTTCCCAAGCCAGCTGTGCAGACAGTGCTCTGAATTCGCGGCTAAGACGAGAGCTGAGGCTCTGAACTTGAGGAAGGGGGCTGGAAGCTTAGACATGGGCAGCATGGATTCCACATCACTTTGGGGTGGGGGAGACCCTCCCTATCCCTTCTCTCTGCAGTTACCCTCATGCGTCCTGTGCTGGAGAAATAGCCATGGGGCAGTTCCAATCCATGCAGATCCCCAGAGGTGCCAGGACGGAGCGGGGGCATTAGACAAACACAGCTAGTAAAGCACCAGAGCAGGACGGGCCCTTCGTTTCACCATATCTGCACTTAGCCTTTCTGGAAGCAAGATCTCTCTCTGCTGGGAAGGAGGCTGGGAAGGCTGTCAGGACACCAGAGGAGGGGCGCAGAAGGAGAGCGTGAGGGGAAGGATGCCAAGAAACAAGTCTGGGTCCTACATAAACTCAGCCACCTGGCAGTGACCTTGGGCTGTACTTCACAGACACACTAACCTTGCCAGATGGCGCTCTGCTGCCGGGAGGAATAAATGCAGCGCATAGGCTGGCGCACCACAGCCTGTCTGGTGCCAATGAGCTAGGGTGACCAGACAGCAAGTGTGAAAAATCGGGACAGGGGTGGGGGGTAATAGAAGCCTATATAAGAAGACCCAAAAATTGGGGCTGTCCCTATAAAATTGGGACATCTGGTCACCTTACAATGAGCGCTCTGAGGGCCATAAAACCAGTGCTATGCAGGAGTCACTACACCTGGATCTGGGACCCCCCTGGGCACCTCCTGGTGTAAATGGACGGTGCCTCAAGCCAGGTCTACACTATAACCTCACAATCGGTGTGCCCATGCTGCTCAGCCACCGCCCTGCACGACTTGGTCCTCCCAGCCTAGCTAGACGCAATTCTACTGTATTCGGAGGGTGACACCCACTACTCCCCAAAAGCAACCCATCCAGGATATGGCGCTGCTGGGGCTCGGATCTGTGCATGTCTGTTCCAGGCACAAGTACCGTGCTAAAGACGTGTCTGCCAAAAGGAGGCAACTATCAGAATTCCCAGCGGGGGAGGGCTAGAGGACACAGCCTTCCCCTTTCGTTCTGCCAAGTCAGCTGCCTGCAGGGACCCTGAACTCTAGCAACAGATCGATAGGACTAGCAAAGCAGTGCATGGGTACATCAGAACATGGGATCAGGTTACCGTCCTCAGAGGGGAGCAGAGCTTAAAACAAACACCATATCATTTCCCCATGGAAGAAGTATTAAGAAGTCCTGCAATGCATTAGTGAGACCCTTTAGTGCCCCAGCACTGAGCTGCAAGGCACAGACCGTAGCCTTCAGTCTGGGAAACCCGAACAATTCCATTTACAGCTGAATACTGTCCTGTTAAAATGACAGTGAGGGAAAACTGCACATTCCAATCTGGATTTCCACCAGATGATGCCGTGCAGGCTGGTATGTGGTCACCCAAGAGGAACATGAAGATCTGATCAGGCCACCTGTTCAAACAGCCCTGCTAGGTTCTACATTTGGAGCAGGAGGAGGTCAGCGTAGTCAGAGGAAGGGGAGTATGCTGGATTTAAAGGGACTCCCCTCCTGGAAGAGCTGGACTAGACACTGACCTCTTCCCTGCAGCTCTAGGTAAAGAGGTGTAAGCAGCTTTTCTGTCTCCTGCTCGCTAGCAGCTTGGTGCCAGAGCTCCATGGCACTGTTACTGCAACAGAAGAGCCCCATGCAGGGAAGCACCTTGAGCAGAGTATTTGCCTAGGAGTCCTGAGGGGCAGTGTTCAGTCAGAGTGACATTTCTCTTGGATGACAGTCACTGAGCAGGCATGGTGGGGAGACTGCGCCCTGTTTAGAAGCTTCCCTCAAGGGTAAGCCTCTTGAATTTCCCCCTCCTTTGGCTGGGGACGCCCCATTGGGGCTGACGGGATGGGTCACCTTGAGGTACCTGCCACTGAGCTTTCACTCCTTTGTGCTCTCTAGCTACAATGGAGAAGCTTGTTTAGCCTGACTTGTTCAGGCTTTTGTCCTGCATCATTCCTATGCAGCACCTTTGCTTCTAGTCTGCTCTGATGGGAAACAGGCTTCTGAAGGCAAGTTGCCTTACCACTCCTAGCCTCTGGGGTGGACAGCGCTATGTGGGCGGGAGGGTGTCTCCACGCACACAGCTCAGGCCGCTTGCAGAGGTGGCGTAACCACGCTGACGGGAGATGCTTTGCCCACGGTGCAGCAACGTCCTCACTGAAGCGTCACAGAGGCACAGCCATGGGTGGTGGGTGGAGCCCCCCTTTGAGGAGGCTAGTCCCCCTGGCCTCGCTCCTTCAGCCTGAGGCCCCCCCTCCTGGATAAGCCCTGAGCACTCCTCCTTCCAGGGCTGGAGCCTCATCCTTCCTGGAGAAACCCCAGCTGTGACATGCCTCCCCTCCTGAGACCCAGGCCACTCCGCAGGAAAAACTTGTGTCTCTTCCCAAATAACCTGAGCTTTTTATATGCCCCATGCAGATTCCGGGCCAGCTGATGAGATCCCAGACCCAAATGGCAGATGGGTTTCAGGACGCTTGGCACAGCTGACTTTGCAGCAGTGCACAGAGAGCAGAGAAACACAGGAGTGGCTTTGAGGGTTGGCAGCTGAACGTAGGAGCTGCTTTCAGGGAGTCTAGTGCACAGGCCCAGGAGGGGGACAGAGCAGAGGGAAACAGCCAGTCCCACAGCTGAAGTGCTCAGACTTGCAGGGAATCATTCGATGGCAGAGCACGTACCTAGTTTCACCATCACCAGGTTCGGATGTTTGGAAACCAGATTCTGCAGCTCCTAAGAAAGAGAAACATGGAGAACAATGGAAAGCTGCAGCAGAAGGCAGAGGTAAGGGCCAGGCTACGGCCCCAAAGCCACATACGAACTAAGCGCCAGAGTCTGTCTCCGTAGAGTAGGGCAGTACTGCCCAACTGCTCCCACTGATTTCAGGCCAATGAAAAGTGTATCATAGAATCATAGAATATCAGGGTTGGAAGAGACCTCAGGAGGTCATTCAGTCCAAATCCCTGCTCAGAGCAGGACCAACCCCAACTAAATCATTCCAGCCAGGGCTTTGTCAAGCTGGGCCTTAAAAACCTCTAAGGATGGAGATTCCACCACCTCCCTAGGTAACCTATTCCAGTGTTTCACCACCTGCCTAGTGAAATAGTGTTTCCTAATATCCAGCCTAGACCTCCCGCACCACACCGTAGCACGTCTGTGTCCAGGAGGGATTGTACTCGCACATGTTCACAAACACACCCTATTTGCTTCATTGTCCCACCAGCTTGGACAGGCTGGGCGAGAAAGGCAGAGAATCAGTCCCGGAGTTAGGGGTTGGGTCACAGGAGCAATATTTACAATAACATGCAAAACTGAGCCCGAGCAAGCTCCCACTAAAGTCCATGGGAGTCTCTCTGTTGACTTTAATGGGGGTTGGCTCAGGCCCCTAGATACCGGAACAGATCTGGAGAACAGGCTGATTCCCACAGTCACCCCATATTCAGTTACACACAAAAAGCCCTACGCTGAAAGAACATTATGGCTGCAAAGTCATGCGCTCCAAAGTTAGGCCATGCTGACATGTTGTGGATCATCCTAGTTAGAAAATGGTGAGTGATGCATTTTTTACTTGTTAGGTGGGGGGTGCAGTGGAGGACAGGAGGAACTCACCAGCCAGCAGCAGCAGGAGGTGGATGGGGTCCTTGGAGAAGGGACAGAGCAGGGAGCGGAAGGGGCGGGGCCACCACAGCCCAGGCGTCTGGCAGCTGGTGTGCCAGGGAAGGCTCAGCCTTGTCTATTATACCTGATTCCCATGACCTGGTGCACATGTATATAGGGTATGTCAGGTTGCGGCTCCCCCCACCTATGGCCCATGAAATCTCAGGACCGCCTTGTCAGCCTCCTTGAGGCACTGGGCAAGATGGCCATCCAGCGCCCCAGGGGAGGAAGCTGGATGGGGAGCAGGAGGCTTTGTGACTGTGGGGACCATTTCTAGTCCCTTGTGCTCGTGTCTCCGGGCAGAGTTCCTCTGGGCTGTGTCCACTAACTCCTTGGACACCTTTGAGGAGCAGTGGGGGCCATCCGGTGGTCTCTGCTCGGTGTTCACCACTGAATCCCTGATGCTTTACCTCTGACCTCACCACGCTGCTCTTTTTTCCTTTGTTGCCCCAGAAATCAACTGTAGCCTAAGATGGGTGGTTCCTCCCCCTTACTCAAGGGGGGAGGCCTAGCCCCGCCTGCCCCAGAGCAGGTCCCTCCTGAACATTGAGGGGTCCTGTGCGAAGAGGAAGTCTGCACTAATGTAAGTAAACACCGTAAGTAATAGCTGTGCAAGGGGGACAAGGTGAGGCTGCATGGGCACCATCATTCTGGTGCTTTCTAACTTGGGAGCATTTAACTTTCAACCCAATTAGCCACAGCTGCTGCCCGGAGCTCACTGGGCCAGCTTCTCTACTTGCACGGGTGGGTGTGCTCATTCACAGCTGTGCAAAGGCTCCCTAAGCAGCCCGGCTGCCTTTGACCCTCACTTTGCACAGCTGCAAAGGCCAGCCTGGCTCAGTACATTATGTAGCTAGAAGCCAATGGCAAATCTCTTGCCTTCAGGGTGAGTTAGATGCAGAGTTTTTGCCCAGGCCCCTCTCAGTGGCCTCAGCTGTCCAGCTGGTTGGTAGCCCAGCACAGGCTGGCAGAGGCTGAGTTTGCCCTGAGCATAGATTGGTGCATTGCTCTGCGCTGGCCTAAACACTGCTGCAAGGACAGTACCTACCAGAAAGCTGCCATTCATTCCAGGGTCGTAGGCCAGCTAAGGAGCCCCTCTCCAGGTTGCCTTATGAACACGAATGCAAGCCCGAAGGCAGCTGTCATGTGAGACTGACCCTGGTTATCGAGCCCGAAGGCAGCTCTCACATGAGACTGGCTCTGGATATCGAGCCCGAAGGCAGCTCTCACATGAGACTGGCTCTGGTTATTTAGCAGCAGGTGCACAGTGTTGGAGCAGTGCCAATAACAAAGCCAGATATTATGGAATTCCTGACCTGTCCTCGTGCTCCCTCTGGGTCCCGGCAGGTGGCAAAGACCCACTGTGGTGGGTTTGATTTCCCCAGTAGCTGCTTCACCAGCTCCAGCCCGATTCCCCGATTGGATCCGGTCACCAGAACGCTGCGGACATTGAGCCCCGCCATGATCCCTCAGCTGTCACGGACCCTGCTCTGTAGGCGGTAGGTGTGTGCTCAGGAAACCTCCCCTCGTTCCCTCCTACTCACTCGTCCGTGGTGCATTTCCCCTACTGGCTGCAGCTAATGCACTCACTCTTGCGTGCTGATTTCCTCTGGATTTGCCTGGTATCTTTCAGTCAGGCCAGAGTAGCACAGGAGGAAAAACCTTGCTAGAGGAAGGCATGTTTTCTCTGACAGACAAATCGACTCCTTTTCTCCCAGTTCAGTGGTTCCCAAACTTTAACAACCTGTGAACCCCTTTCACTAAAATGTCAAGTCTCGTGAACCCCCTCCTCAAAATGAATATTTCCAGGGATTGTCTCCCTTCCTCAGCATTAATTATAAAAGCAGTGATCTTGGAAATATAAAATTTGTTTTTATGACATGCTTATTACACACTATTTATTAACTATGATTTATCATTACAGTATTTTTATTACATTATGAAAACACTCTTCCAAGATCTCACTTTTGTATCATGTATCACTTTTGATTAAGCCTGTTATAAGACAAGACTCCTATCTGAGGTGCCAGTAGAAAAAAAAGTTGCAAGGGCAAAGCCTCCTGTGAACCCCAGGGCCAGGGGAGGCACCTCCAGAAAATGGGGGAGCCCGCAGAGGCTGCCAGAAAAACAGCAGAGGGACCCACGGGGGGCGATGTGGGGGTGTCACGTGACCCTCATTCCTCCGCACCCCCACTGTTGCCCCTGGCTCCTATGTTTCATCAAGGAGTATCAGATGTGAAACAGCAGGAAGATATTTAAGAAGCCATCTCAGAGTTCCTCCTACACAAGCATTCAGGTCTTGAGCAGTTCAGGCAAACAACGCACATTACAACAAAGCTTAAACTTGTTCTTCATGATAATTTTAAAAACAAGACTAGCTGCCTATTTAATTTAAAAAACAGCAAAAAATATCCACCTCCCTTTCTATTACGTATAAGGAGTCTTGAAGTTTAAATCTCCTCAGTGTTATAGACATGCTTGCTTCGATCTGCTTAGCTCTTGGAAGGCCCCAAGGCTCTGGGCTGCTGGCCCCGTGCTGCCCGGGGTCCCTATGGACAGCTCTGTCCGCCATTAGGGATTTTTTTTTCCCGAGAACCCCCTGTAACATTTTGTGAACCCCGTTTGAGAACCAGTGTCCTGGAATGAAGCAGTCCAAGTGTCTTGCTTTCTAAAAGACAGCTAATGAGGGCATGTTTCATTTCTTCTGGCTGAAGGAATGAATTGCACCTGTAAAGGATGTTGTAATTTGAGAGATCCAGGTTCCCTCCTTTTACACACATCCATTTCACAGATCCCTGGACTCCCTGCTCCCTTCCCCCAAACTTTTAATGTCATTTCTACCCACGGACACATGTATCTGCCAGTCACTGTTGGCCAGAACAATACTATCAACCCTGCCAGGTGTGTCTTTATTTGCTTGTCCTTCAGCCTCAACAGCAAATATTCTACTGCCATGCAAGTTAAAGGATTAATTGGGGTTCTCTTGCCTAAATTGCTAAAGAACCAGTTAATCTGCTCTTCACACAGGTAGGAAGTAACTTAATAGCTGTAACCAGTGCAGATTCAGTATTACTGTCAAGAACAAAAGCAGGTGGGATTTTCTGAACAGGGAAATTATATTTTCAGGCACAGTGACTGAAAACCCTCATGTTCCATTGGTGCAGACCTGGCTCCATTTACACATGTAATGGGTACTGCATAGACCAATTACAGAAGATAAACCTACAGTACAGTAGGAAGGGGGGTTTCATTTGGGAGAACATTTTCCTGGGGGGGGAAAAATCGCTCTGTTGCCTGTTCTTAATTGATGGGAATAGAATTTTATCCCTATAGTGAAAGGGCAGGGAATAGTGCTCATATTTTGAAACAACAGGAAGTTGATTGGCTTTACACAGTTTGTAAAACCCAAATAAGGAATTTAGACATTCCTGGTCTTGGACAGAGAGAAAAGCAAACACTCACATTTCTTCTCTATTTAATATGGCCCTGATTCTGCAAATATTTGTGCACATGAGATATTTCACGTTAAGAGAAGATTTTTTTAAAATGTAAGCGCTTGATCCTGGGACTATACCCACGAAGAGACCCACTGAGTCAAAGCAATTATTCCTAGGAATAAAGTTACCCCAGTGCAGAAGTGTTTGCAGGATCAGTCTGTAACTGCCTTCATCTCTCATAGGCCTTGTATTATACTACAAGTAGATTAATATTAAAGAGAGCTTAGGTCGAAAAAATACTCCCTCCATTGTGTTTTTTTCTTTATTAAAAGTTAATCTGAAACAATGTCTTGACCAAGGGCAAGTCATGCCTGACTAACCTGATTGCTTTCTATGATGAGATCACTGGCTCTGTGGATAGCGGTGGATGTGATGTATCTTGACTTTAGCAAAGCTCTTGTTATTGTTTTCCACAATATTCTTGCTGGCAAGTTAAAGAAGTATGGGCTGGATGAATGGACTGTAAGGTGGGTAGAAAGCTGGCTAGACTGTTGGTTCAGCAGGTAGTGATCAATGGCTCCATGTCTAGTTGGCAGCCGGTATCAAGCAGAGTGCCCCAAGGGTCGGTCCTGGGGCCAGTTTTGTTCAACATCTTTATCAATTATCTGGATGATGGGATTAATTGCACCCTCAGAAAGTTTGCAGATGACACTAAGATGCAGGGGGAGAGGTAGATACACTGGAGGATAGGGATAGAGTCCAGAGTGACCTAGACAAATTAGAGGATTGGGCCAAAAGAAATCGGATGAAGTTCAACAAGGACAAGTGCAGATTCCTGCACTTTGGACGGAAGAATCCCATGCACTGCTACAGACTGGGGACCGAGTGGCTAAGCAGCAGTTCTGCAGAAAAGGACCTGGGGATTACAGTGGATGAGAAGCTGGATATGAGTCAGCAGTGTGCCCTCGTTGCATATTGGGCTGTATAAGTAGGGGCATTGCCAGCAGATCGAGGGACGTGATCATTCCCCTCTGTTCGACACTGGTGAGGCCTCATCTGGAGTCCTGTGTCCAGTTTTGGGCCCCACACTACAAGAAGGATGTGGACAAACTGGAAAGAGTCCAGTGGAAGGCAACAAAAATGATTAGGGGGCTGGAGCACATGACTTATGAGGAAAGCTGAGGGAACTGGGATTGTTTAGTCTGCAGAAGAGAAGGATGAGGGGAGATTTGATAGCTGCTTTCAACTACCTGAAAGGGGGATCCAAAGAGGAGGGAGCTCGGCTCTTCTCAGTGGTGGCAGATGACAGAACAAGGAGTAATGGACTCAGGTTGCAGTGAGGGAGGTCTAGGCTGGATATTAGGAAACACTGTTTCACTAGGAGGGTGGTGAAGCACTGGAATGGGTTCCCTAGGGAGGTAGTGGAATCTCCATCCTAAGAAGTTTTGAAGGCCCAGCTTGTCAAAGCCATGGCTGGGATGATTTAGTTGGTGTTGATCCTGCTTTGAGCAGGGGATTGGAAGCCTTTCTGGAAGCAAGACCTCTCCTTGCTGGGAAGGGGGCTGGGAAGGCTGTCAGGACGCCAGAGGAGGGGCGCAGAAGGAGAGCATGAGGGGAAGGATGCCAAGAAACAAGTCTGGGTCCTACATAAACTCAGCCACCTGGCAGTGACCTTGGGCTGTACCTCACAGACACGCTAACCTTGCCAGATGGCGCTCTGCTGCCGGGAGGAATAAATGCAGCGCATAGGCTGGCGCACCACAGCCTGTCTGGTGCCAATGAGCTAGGGTGACCAGACAGCAAGTGTGAAAAATCGGGACAGGGGTGGGGGGTAATAGGAGCCTATATAAGAAAAAGACCCAAAAATCGGGACTGTCCCTATAAAATCGGGACATCTGGTCACCCTACAATGAGCGCTCTGAGGGCCATAAAACCAGTGCTGTGCAGGGGTCACTACACCCGGATCTGGGAACCCCTGAGTACCTCCTGGTGTAAATGCACGGTGCCTCAGGCCAGGTCTGCACTATAACCTCACAATTGATGTGCCCACGCTGCTCAGCCATCACCCTGTGCGACTCGGTCCTCCCAGTCTAGCCTCTGGGGTGGACAGCGCTATGTGGGCGGGAGGGTGTCTCCACACACACAGCTCAGGCCGCTCGAGGAGGCGGTGTAACCACGCTGATGGGAGACGCTCTGCCCGCGGTGCAGCAATGTCCTCACTGAATGCCACAGCGGCTGGGTTTCAAGTGCAGACCTGCCATGCGTACCCCTTTGGGCAGCTCTGCAGGCGCTGGCTCTGGACTAGCAGCTGTGGGAGTTACTGGGGTGGGGCTACCTGCCATTTGTGGTGGGGGGATTGTCGGCTTTGAGTTCAGGGAACGCCCCTCTCTGCCATACTGCACACAGGTACAAACAGAACATGGCTATTGATGGTCACGCTCATTGCAGACCAGCAATCCGAGTCGATCGCACTCCCCTGGTACTGATGGAAGCAACGGAAGCAGAGCTGAAATCGGCTAAGTGCCACCCACCGCCAGGGAGATGCTCATGCCTGTGTGATAAATAAGGCGGGGGGCAAGCGGAGCTCCCTTTGATGGACACCCAGCCAGTCAGTTAGCTGTACAATCCCTCTTGGTGGCTGTTCTCTACTTGCTTTACCTGTAAAGGGTTAAAAAGTCCCCCAGGTAAGGAAAAAAAGTGGGCACCTGACCAAAAGAGCCAATGAGAAGGCAGAGCTTTTTAAAATTGGGAAAGAAACTTTCCCTTTGTCTGTTGTTCTCTCTGGGCTGCAGGGACACGGAGCAGCAATGCTATAAGCAGGAATGCTGTGTAAGGTTTGAACCAGGTATGAAAAATTATCTTCCATACCTGGAAGGAATCACTGGGACAGGGAATATTTAGATAAACGCGATCAGGTTTATTTCTTTATTTTGTCTGGTGGATCTCCTCTGTGCTAACCCCAGATGCTTTTGTTTGCTTGTAACCTTTAAGCTGAACCCCCAAGAAAACTATTCTGGGTGCTTAATTTTTGGAATTGCTCTTTTAAAATCTAGCAAAAGCCTAAGTTCCAGATGTATTTTCTTTCTTTTTTATTTTTAATAAAATTTACCTTTTTAAAGAACAGGGTTTGGATTGTTGTGTTCTAAGAGATTTGTGCCTATGCTGTTTGATTAGTTGGTGACAACAGCTAATTTCCTTTGTTTTCTTCTTGGCTCTTCCCTGGAGTGGGGGTGAAAGGGCTTGAGGGTACCTCACAGGGCAGAATTCCCAAGTGCTCCTTCCTGGGTCAAAGGTTTTTTTTTTTGCATTTGGGTGGTGGCAGCGTTTACCAAGCCAAGGTCAGACAGAAGCTGTAACCTTGGGAGTTTAATACAAGCCTGGAGTGGCCAGTATTAATTTTTAGAATCCTTGCAGACCCCCATCTTCTGGGCTTGAAGTCCCAGAGTGGGGAATCGGCTTGCAATGTAGCTTGCTTTGAGGGGCCCCTTCTATGCAATAGCCTCACACAGAACAGTAGGCTGCTAGGGAGCCGTTGGTGGCGTTCTCCATAGGGTAGTGAGGTACTGCACAACTGCCCCCACTGACTTAGGGCGAGTAGAAGCATAGCATGTCTATGCCAACGAATGAGGCATGTGCTCAGGAAACGTCCCCTCATTCCCTCCCACTCACCCTCTCAATATTTCCCCTAGTGGCTGAAAAGGACCAGTCTGGCCCACCCAGTTAGGCCAGACCCAGAAACCACCTGCCCAGCCCAGGCCCCCAGAGTGCTGCCCCACCCAGATGGGCCTGGCACTAGGCCCAGAAGTCATAGATTATTAAGGTTGGAAGGGACCGTAGGAGGTCATCTAGTCCAACCCCCCTGCTCAAAGCAGGACCAATCCCCAACTAAATCCCCAAATGGCCCCCTCAAGGATTGCACTCACAACCCTGGGTTTAGCAGGCCAATGCTCAAACCACCGAGCTATCCCTCCCCTCACAAAGGTCAGTCCACCAGGCCTGGGCCCACAAAAGGGCCATCCCCTGATATCCTTAGTGCTTAGTATCAGTCCATTTATTACTGCTTTCATAGTCCAGCCAATCTGAGAAGGCCTCAGTGAGAGTACCACAAACCCATGCCTGCTCTGTATATCTACCAGAGAGATGTGTGGTTCTCAACACCTCCATAAGCAGCCCAAACTCTACACTCAGTGCAAATATTGCATTGGGTGAGAACAAAATGGAGCCTTCAGCTGCTGATATTGGAGAGAGGGAAGCTATTTTTTCTAGTCCTCACGCAGTGCTGGCTACCTGGAGAACTTGTGTGTGCAAAACTCAGCTACTTGTGTGCATGAGCAAACAGGAGCAGCTCAGTTCAAGAAGCCCTTGCCCCACTTCCCCCATCACTCACAAAGTGCCACTCTGGGCCAGTTTCCAAGACAAATTGCCAGTGATAAGGAAGCAGTTTGAACAAAGAATGGCATCTCTTCAGTTGCTGGAAAAGCAAAACATAACTGATCTGGAAAGAAAATGGCAGATATTCAACTGCAGGAGCTAGAAGCTAAGGCAAAAGTGGACAGACTGAAGCTCGAGCTCAAAAGAATAAAGAAACAACAAGGAGCAGTTCAACTATAGGCTGAGCAAGTGCAGCATGGTGGTAGAATGTGCCTTTGGATGTTTAAAAGCTCGATGGCGATGTTGGGCAGACCTCGGCGCAACCAACATTCCCATTGTTATTGGTGCTTGCTGTGTGCTCCATAATATCTGTCAGAGTAAGGGGGAGATGTTTATGGCAGGTTGGGAGGTTGAGGCAAAGCACCTGGCTTCTGATTTTGAGCTGCCAGACACCAGGGCGATTAGAAGAACACAGCAAAGTGTGCTGTGCATCAGAGAGGCTTTGAAGACCAGTTTCGTGACTGGCCAGGTTTCGGTGTGACAGCTGTGTGTGTTTCTCCTTGATGCAAACCCACCCCCTTTGTTGATTTTAATTCCCTGTAAACCAACCACCGTCCCCCCTTCAAAATAAAATAACTATTGTTTTGAAACCATGCATTCTTTCTTTATTAATTAAAAAAAAAATGAGATAAGGACGAGGTAGCCTGGGTGGGGTGGGGGAGGAGGGAAGGACAAAGCCACACTGCTTATTGTAGCCACACTAAAAATCAAACTGTTTGAATGACAGCCTTCTGTTGCTTGGCCAGCCTCTAGAGTGGAGTTGCTGGTGCCTGGAGCATCCCCCCCGGCGTTCTTGGGTATCTGGGCGCGAGTTTTCCAGGGCCCCTGGAGTGAGTGAAGAACCCTGTCTAGGGACCCCGCAAAACTCTCATGGGGGCCCCTGTGGGGCCCGAGGCAAATTGCCCCACTTGCCCCCTCCAGGCGGCCCTGCATTGCGAGTGCATTTTTTTTGCCTTCTAATCTGCGATAACCTCCGGGATGGAGATGATAGCGGGAGCGTAGAAACATTCTACGCTCTGCCATTCTGGGGGGTCTGCATGGTCACCTGTGCAACTGAGTGCTGCTGAGCTCACCACGCTGACCAAACGGGAAATGAAATTCAAAAGTTCCTGGGGCTTTTCCTGTGTACGTGACTAGTGCATCGGAGTTCAAAGTGTTGTCCAGAGCGGTCACAATGGAGCACTCTGGGGTAGCTCCCGGAGGCCAATGCCATTGATTTGCATCTGCGCTACCCCAAATTCAACCCAGCAAGGTTGATTTTAGTGCTACTCCCCTTGTCGGGGAGGAGCACAGAAGTCGATTTTAAGAGCCATTTAGGTCGACGGAACGGGGCTGGTTGTGTGGTTGTCATTTTTAAATCGACCCCCTAACGGGGCTAAATTCAACCTAACCCCGTAGCATAAACCAGGGCTAAATGTGCCTTTAGCCATAATCCACCGTGACTGGAATGGTGCTAAACATGGAGTTACAGCTGGTGTAAGGAAGCTATTGCCTAAGGATCTTTTGATTGGGGATGATACTAAAGCTTTGTTCAGTCAGGCTGACATCATAAATCAGTCACAGAAAAAAAATAACCTTAAACCTGTGTCTATAGGGGCAAGGACTTGCCTCTGGACTGTTTCACCGAATGTTTGTCTGAGGAAGATGGCTGTTTATCTGTGCAAAGAAGCAGTGCATATGCGGCAGAAATTGCTGAGTGTCTGATATCTCAGAAGTGAATCTGGCATTAGCTAAGTCTCGGGAAAATGTTTCTCTAGAGCAAATTAAAGTTGGTGATCAGGTTAAAGCCCTGACTGAGGAAGGAAGGGGACAGTCTTGGTGAGTGTTGGATTGTTGGCTAGTAAAGCTTGGGAAAATATGTTTAACCAATGGAAAAGTGATTTGCTTAAAGAAGCTCAGTATAATGTGGAGAATAGTAGTTTATCTGTTGGGAGTGGCAACTTGCCTGTTATATTACTGTAACCAGGCGTGATTCACCCCTGCGGCGCCTGCTGCTGGTCACTCCTGGGAATTAGCTCAAATTTGCAGTTGGAGCACCCTCTGCAGGCCAGTGATCCGCCTTCTGCTACTGGCCCCGTGTCCCTCCCTGGACTCCGGTGCCACTTTTACATGGGGTTCTGCCCCCTGGCAGTAACCCCTTTCTCTTAGGGGTTTCCCCCTCCTGGGAACCCTCCCCTTTATCCCCACTTTGCCTCAGTGTCTTGGCAACTGCCCAGTCATTAGCTAGCCCCACACCCTGGGGCAGACTGCAGTATTAGCCTCTCATCATCAGCAAAGGGGTTTGGACCTGCTGCTTTGGCCTACCCCTGGGTTGCACCCTACAAACCCAGTACCTCTTCACCTAATCCTAGGCTGCAGCCTGGGGCTTTCCAGGCAGGAGCTCCCCAGCTCCTCTGCCTTTCCCCAGCCCTGCTTTACCCTAGGTACCTGCTCTAGTTTTCAGCAGTCAGGCCCTTCTCCCTCTACAGGCAGAGAAAGACTCTCTTTGCTCCTGGCTTCTCTGCCTTATATAGGCCTTGTGGCCCAGTTTGGGGCGTGGCCCCAGCTGCAGCCAGTTCCCCAGTCAGCCCAGTTTAAAAGGCTGCTTTCTGCAGCCCCGGCCCCTTCCCTGGGCTGTTTTTAACCCCTTCAGGACTGGAGCAGGGATCCACCCTGCTACAATTACTTATACCAGAGATGGCAAACTACAGTCCGCAGGCCACAGCTGGCTCGCGAGACCCTCCTGCCTGGCCCCTGAGCTCCTGGCCTGGGATGCTGCCCCCAGCCCCTCCCCCACTATTCCTCCTCCCCCACAGCCTCAGCTCACTGCACCGCCGGCGCAATGCTCTGGGCGGCAGGACTGCGAGCTCTTGCCAGGCAGCGCAGCTGCAGAGCCGCAGCCTGACCCGGTGCTCTGTGCGGAGTGGTAGCATGGCTGGCTCCAGCTGGGCGGCGCAGCTGCAGAGCCGCAGCCTGAGCCAGTGCTCTGTGCGGCGCGGCAGCGTGTTTGGCTCCAGCCGGGCGGTGCGGCTGCCTGTCTCGGTGCTCTGGGCAGTGTAGCTGTTGCGCCGCCAGCCACCGGGAACAGTGGGGGTTGGATGGGGCAGGAATCCCAAGGGGGCCGTCAGGGGGCGAGAAGCAGTGGGGGTTGGATAGGGGGCGGGGCCAGACCACGCCTGGCTGTTTGGGGAGGCACAGATTCCCCTAACTGGCAGAAACCTGATGTGGCCCTCGGGCCAAAAAGTTTGCCCACCCTGACTTATACTAATGGGAGCATCTAACCAAGGGACTGGGGACCTTCCAATGATTTGGAAGAAACCAGAGACTTAATAAATCAGCAGTTTATTCCATCACTGCTACAAGCCTGAGCCAAGACCCTTGCAATTGTTGTATATATTCAATTCCTTTAACCAATTTTAACTTTCACGTCTTTCTTTTTATAAATTTGATACTAAAGGATTGGCAACAGTGTGATTATTGGGTAAGATCTGAGTTATATGTTATTCTGGGTATGTAGCAATTCCTTTGGGATCAGAAAAATACTTTGGTTGATGAAATTGGATTTAAATAATCACTCATCATTAAGTCTAGTGTTTTTGGTGGTGTTACAGGGCCTGGGATTCCTAAGGAGACGGCTTTTCTGAGCTCTTGTTAGCCAGTGTGCTGAGACAGAAGGTGACTGTTGTCGCTGGTTGGGTATATCTTATAGAAGAATAACCAGCAGTTGCGGGCGGGGGGTCCTGCCCTATTTCTCAGCAGTTTGTCCTGAATTTGGTATTCTCAGTTGTGACTCACTGGGGCATGGTGGGCCCCTCACACGCAGGGCCGGCTCTAGCCATTTCGCTGCCCCAAGCACGGCGGCACGCCGTGGGGGGCACTCATGCCTGAGGATGCTCCACCGGAGCCGCAGGACTGGCAGACCCTCCGCAGGGACGCCTGCGGGAGGTCCACCGGAGTCGCCTGCCGCCCTCCTGGCAACCGGTAGAGAGCCCCCGTGGCATGCCGCCCCAAGCACGCGCTTGGCGCACTGGGGCCTGGAGCCGGCCCTGCTCACACAGCACTCTCTGTGCTTGGGGTGGGAGTACAGGAGTGCATTCTGTCACAGCTTCTCACTGATTGCTGTGGTGAGGTTGCTGCACTCTACGGGATTTGGGGGTGGACAGTGAACAGAGCCAGGCCCAGATGTGTACCCACCTTATCACGCTTGCCTGCCATGCAGGGAGTGGGGCTGAGTCTGTGCAGCTGGGTGGGCGCAGAGGAGGGGCTGGTGGGTGTTGACACTTATATTGTCTAACTCTTGAAATGCTCCAGTTCTTGAGTAATTATTGGCTATTTATTGTCCCTTTCTCCATTCAAGGGAGTTAAATGCAAAGAGCTGGTTATGCAGAGTAAGGGGCAGACAGTTCAAGTTACAGAGGCAAGGAGGGCATTAGAGAATAGCTCAGATCCTCAAAATAGGAGCTGCTCCAGAAAATTGCATCATAGGAGGACGTTCTTGATTAACTATATAGCTTAGTCTATTGTGCTGAGTCACAGGACTACAGCTCCTGTTTCAGGGGGCGGGGTTGTACTCCTTTCATTTTCAGGTTTTATTTTGAACAATTTTTGAGTTTGACATAGACATCCAAAAATGGGGGGGGCTGGGGCTTTCTCTTTGTGTCTACTGTAATGAGTAACGTACAGCAAGACATGGGGGAATGACTAAGCTCTCCCTAATAGTCCCTAGTGCGCTGTGCACTAACACTGTTTCATTACAGTAAAGCACACTCGAGGTCCCTTTATTGTGTATCAGCAGGGTCTGTGTGGATGAATTAGTGTGCAGCACGTCAGTGCACTTTAGAAAGTGCAGTGTCTTAGTTCACATTACTGCACCCTGTGGACGAACCCTTAGATACAAGGAACCACTTCCAGTGTTTTCCAGTGTTTACTGGCTAATCACCAATTTCAATTCTTTTGTGTTGGCGTGCTGACAGGTTAAAGCCTAAAATCAGAAGCCCAATACTATGCTCATGGGTGTAGTTAAAGTTTCATAACGTTGATGCATTAACAGTGGACAATGTAAAATTGAGACCCAAACCTATGTGGAGTGTGCTGCACAGCCTGGGCTTTTCCCCCAGTCTTCATAGGACAATAAAATGTAGGGTTCTTTCCCTGCAGTACCTTATAACAGATCATTTCTCTGTAAAACTACGTCCCACAGCTCCTGAAAGCCATTACTAGGTGCCATGTGGCTCAACCAAGTCAGGGGAGTGGAGAATGTTTCACCATTTTGAATATTAATTTGCCCAAACTCTTATCACTTCTGTCAGAGATTGCAAACCCTGCCCAGTGTAAAGGTCACCCCGTGAAAATGCACAAATCCATCCGATCCCTAAAGCTTCTGATCAGCCTCCCCCCATCCCCGCCATCTCCTTTTCTGCACTTCACAGCTCCTCCCTTCTGGGGAGCTCCTCCAATCTATGGTGACTCCCATACCCCTGCAAGGGGAGCCTCTGCTCAGCTTCCAGCAGTTTTACTCTGCGCGGGGCAGGCTCCAGGCCTTGGTGTAGAATCAGGGAGCTGGCAACCAGGAATCAGACCCTGTGTAACCCCAGGTGCAGGGGACGTGGGGACCAGAACTAGCCCAGCTCTCGCTGAGCACAGGCCCTGCCAGCTGGGGCACAGGCAGGCGAGGACCATGGCTGGCTTTAATGTCCGCAGCGTTCTGGTGACTGGGGCCAATCGGGGAATCGGCCTGGAGCTCGTCAAGCAGTTTCTGGGGAAATCAAACCCACCCGAGTGGGTCTTTGCGACCTGCCGGGACCCGGAGGGAGAACGAGCGCAGGTGAGAAGGGGGCGAGGTGAGAGGGAGTTAGCTGTACCTGGTGGTGGGGGAATCTAAGTGAGGGGCCTCCAGCACTTGGAGCCAAAAGCAACAGGCCCGAGCAGGAGGGGATTTCAGCCCCTGCTCCAGGCTGTCGCTCCCTGGCACATAAGGCTGCGGATGAGTTCTGCACGGGACACATGCAAAGCTATCAGAGCGCATTGAGGGAGAGGGCGGGGAGCACAGGTGCTTGTCTCCTAAAGGGAACAGGGAAATGTGTCCCTGGCTTGACTGCACTGAGCTAGATGATGCCGGTTTAGACACCCTGCTGCAGACCCCGAAAGCCAGGGCTGGACCCTGCGCATGGGAGCTTTGCAGGCAAATATTGACTTGGTCCGGGGTAGCAGCAGGGAGCTGGACTCTGCCCGGCCTGGCCATCCCTGCGGGCTGGTGGCTCCGTCAATAATCATTGACTTTATTCTCTTCCAGCAATTGAAGAACTTGGCATCCAGGCATCCAAACCTGGTGATCGTTGTGCTAGGTGGGTGCCCTGCCCTGGGCCCGGAGCTAAGGCTTCCTTTGCTCTGGGTCCCTTTGTTCCCCGTCCCCCTGTCCGTTGCCTGGTTGGGAGCCACTGTTAGTGTTATTCCTGCCTAGGTGTTAGTGAAGGGGAGGGTGCCTAGCAGCCACCCATCTCAGCAGAGCAACTCCCAGGTCTCCTACGTCCCACTCAGGCTCTGTGGGCTTGGTCAGGAGGAGGCCCAGGAGGTTCCTGGTATTTACAGACTGTCCTGTGTGCCAGACTGGCAGGGAAGGGATGATTTTGATTGAGACAGGGGCTGCCTGTGCCATGTATGAGCCTGGCTGGTTTGGGTCTGAACAGGCCTCGCTCTAATGGAGACAGATTTGCTGTCATAGACTCATAGAAACCAAGATTAACAAACTAGGCCAATGGCCAGGGCCCAAATTCATGGGGGAGCACCACTGGCCCAGGCAGTAGCCATAAAGTGGCTGGGCTGGTCATGTCTTTGGTCTGCTGGGACCAGCTGCTCCTCCTGCTGATGCTTGGAGTGCTGCTCACATGACTGAGACTGGGGCCAAATCTGAGTGAGTGGCACAGTGACTTCACACATAGGGTCACACTAGCGCTCAGGGTGAAAATCATAGATTATTAGGAAGCTCAGGAGATCATCTAGTCCAACCTGCTGCTCAAAGCAGGATCAATCCCCAAATGGCCCCCTCAAGGGTTGAGCACACAACCTGGGGTTTAGCAGGCCAATGCTCAAACCACTGAGCTATCCCTGCCCCCCTTCAGTACTAACCCCTCTGAAGTAGGGTTAACAACCCTTCAGGACTGTCCTGGATTCTCCAGGAATTAAAAATTTATGTTTTATTAATGATTGTCATGTGATGAAACCTTCAGGAATACCTCACAGCAAACTTGGCAACCCTCCCTTTAAGGGGCCCAGCCTATCACCCCTCATGTGACCCCCTCTGCCCAGCCCCCCAGTGACACCCACTCTGAGACCCCTTGCCTAATCCCCATCGCTCAATGACCCTCCTCCCCCCAGGACCCACCCTTTCAGCCCTCATGTGATTCCCGCCCCTCACTGACACCCCCACGGGGGCCCAGCCTGTCATCCCCCATGTGACCCCCTGCCTGCAGTGACACCCCCATGGGGACCCAGCCTGTCGCCCCTAGGCTCATTCCCCCTTTCCCGCAGCCCACCTGCCGCTGAGACCCGCCCGTCCGCTCCGTCCCAAGCCCCTCCTGGCTTGTCCGATGTTTTCTGTGAAGTATCAAAATGACTATCGAGCTCTTTTGTTGAACCAACTTTTTCAGTAACCCGAAAATGCTGCTGATGGTTCCGATTAAAAAAAATGCTGCAAACACTTTTTAAAAGGAAAAATCGGCATGTTTCAAACGCTGCCAAACAACTGTGCCATCGGGGCACTCTCCCCTGAAGGGTGTTCTCATGGGATGATGAAAGCTGGGTAAGGGTGAGCCTGCCAGAGCTCTGATGGCAGATTTCCAACCCTGCTCACCCCTGGGAAGATCCTGTTGGTCCAACACGCCCTTCCCCCCGCCCCATTAACAATCTCACTGCCACACTGCTTTACACTCGCCCAGCTGACTCCTGGTCCCCCCAATTTCACTGCCTGGCTTTGGTGCTATCCGTCCTGCCCTTGCCATGGCACTCCCCAGTTCTGGCTAGCTGTGTTTATGAGCTCCCGACCCGTTAGCATGGCTCTGTAGAGCAGCCTGGTCTTTGGGTCTCTGGGAGAGGGGTTAGCTACAGGGTGGAGGAACCACACCTCTGAACTAGAGTGACCAGATGTCCCGATTTTATAGGGACAGTCCCGATTTTTGGGTCTTTTTCTTATATGGGCTGCTATTACCCCCCACCCCCTGTCCTGATTTTTCACATTTGCTGTCTGGTCACCCTACTCTGAACCTCCTGCTCTGTCTCTATAGAAGCTACAGACCCAGCCAGCATCAAGGCGGCAGCAACCAGAGTTGAGGAGCATCTGAAAAGCTCGGGGCTGAATCTGTTGATAAACAATGCTGGGATAGTGAGAGTGAGCACACTGGAGTCTGAGACACCAGAGGACATGTCCCTGGTGTACGCAACCAACGTGACAGGGCCCCTGCTGGTGAGCCAGGTAAGGGCCCCGACAGAGGGCAGGTCACTGGCTGCACTGGGGTTTGACTTTGCTTAGGCCAGAAATTCTCCCTTCCCCCCAGGGCTGTGGTTCCTGGATCAATGAGCCACCCTGGTGTGTGTGTGTGTGTGTGTTTGGGGGCTGGGGTGCGGCGTTCATCACAGTGTATGTGTCAGGTGCATTATGGGACTGTAACCACCCGAGAAATGGACCCAGAGGCCCTAACGCTGCCCCGGTGGGGTCTGAGCCAAGAGTCCGGCTCCTGCAGCAGAGGCGATGTCCTGAGAGCAGGGATGGGCAAACCTTTTTGGCCCGAGGGCCACATCGGGGTTGTGAAACTTTATGGAGGGCCGGGTAAGGAAAGCTGTGCTGTTGCTGGCCTGGCCTGCTCTATCTCTGTGCACCAGGGCTGGGTTTTTCAAAGGTGGTTAAAGGAGTTGGGCACACAAATCGTGTTGACTGTGAATGAGAGTTGGGCACCTAAATCCCAACCTTACACTGTGATAAGTTGTCGCTGAAGTGTGTGTTTGCATCTAGGTACGAGGTACT
Organism: Aldabrachelys gigantea; assembly: GCA_026122505.1. Lineage (NCBI taxonomy): Eukaryota > Metazoa > Chordata > Testudines > Testudinidae > Aldabrachelys > Aldabrachelys gigantea. The sequence continues at coordinate 264,315 of JALNIE010000042.1, read as the reverse complement.
TTCCTTTCCCCCAGCAGCCCAGCCTTCTGCAGGGACAGGTATTGGACAAGGCAGTTACCGATGAGGCTGTCTTAACTCTGATCGTAGGTGCTCTGTTTTATACTGAATACGCCCACAAGTTTTTGCTGCTACTCTTATACTGAGTGTAGGATTTGAAGAAGCCAATTGTATTGACCTAACCGGGCTCTTAATACCTCCGTGCTAAAACTCCCATTGACTCGGATGGCAGCCGAGTTAGCAGGGGCGGCTCCTGGCACCGGCACGCCAAGCGCATGCCTGGTGTGGCAAGCCACGGAGGCGCTCTGCTCTTCGGCGGCATGTCTGTAGAGCGTCCGCTGGTTCCGCGGCTTCGGCGGACTTCCCGCAGGTATGCCGCCAAATCCGCAGGACCTGGGACCTCCCTGCTGTGCTTGGGGCAGCAAAATACCTAGAGCTGCCCCCGCGAGCTAGGCCAAAGCTGCTGGTATTTGACTATCCTACCCGATTTCTGCAGTGTGCTGTAAGTACAGCTCAGCGCATTAGAGAGGAAATACTTCCATGTCATTGAGTCGAGGCCTCTGTCTAGCACAGATCTAGAGCAGGGACTCTCAAACGTTTGTACTTGTGACCCTTTCACACAGCAAGTCTCGGTATGAGCTCCCCTTGTACGTTAAAAACACTTTTTATATATTTAACATCATTATAAGTGCTGGATGTAAAATGGGGTTTGAGGGCAGGCCCATGACCACCCATGTAGTAACCTCATGACCCCCTCGGGGGTCCTGACCCTCAATTTGAGGACCCCGGATCTAGAGGGTATGTACAATCCCGCAAGATACTCTGTGCAGGGCTCTAAGGTAGGGAAACAGCATATGATCGGCTGTATCTACACCAGAAACACGACAGTGGTGCCAAAAGAGTTCTTCTGTTGCCATAATAAATCCACTGCTCCGACAGGTGGTAGCTAGGGCAATGGCAGAATTCTTCCATTGACCCCGCGCTGTCTCCACTGGGGCTTAGGTTGGCTCTCAGGGGTGCAGCCCTTTTCACCCACTTTCTATTGTAAACATTGGCCTGGGACTGGGCTCCCCCGTTCCACTGCCAGCAAGGGCAGAATGGGATTACCCAACTCCTAGAAATCAGCCTTTAAAACAGAACTGAGCCTGAACAAGTTGGAGGGCTGGGGGAGAGCATGGCCCAGGAGCAGCAGGCTGAGCGGGCCAGCCTGTGAAACCTCTGGGCAACAGCTGGATCCACTTCAATTCAAATCAGGGTCCGCTGGTGAAGACAGGAATGTGGGTCCTTTCTCGTAAGCTGACCCGGGGATGCTCTTTTCTCCCCATTGCCCAGGCGTTCCTGCCCTTGCTGAAGAAGGCTGCCCAGGGGAGCCCCCAACCAGGGCTGAGCTGCAGCAAGGCTGCCATTGTCAACATGTCCAGTGAGGTTGGCTCCATCACGAATCCCTTTGCCTGGGAGTTGGGGCAAGTTGTCTCTTATCGGTGCAGCAAGGTAGGGGGTGTGCGCAGTGGAGCACCAATTCGCGCTCGGTCCGTGTTCCGCTACAGCAAAGGGGAAAGAAAAGTCTTTCTTTCCTAGGGTGACCAGATGTCCCGATTTTATAGGGACAGTCCCGATTTTTGGGTCTTTTTCTTATATAGGCTCCTATTACCCCCCACCCCCATCCCGATTTTTCACATTTGCTGACCGGTCACCCTATTCTTGCCCCGTGGTTTATACCCCAAATTTGACCTGCCAGGCCAGCATTCAGGCCAATCTCACTCTGCTCCCTCTTGTGGGAAGCATGGCCTCCGGGTCACATGATGCTTGGTCACCTGACCCCAGAGCCCAAGCCTTGGAACAGGACTCTGGATCCTGCACGTGGGCCCATTGCAGTGAGAGTTGGTGACTCAGTAACATGCTGATCATCCCCACTTGAGAATCACACACTGCAGCTTGCATCAGCTGTCCTCCTTGCTCACCTTTCTCCTGGGTGTGGGTCCCTGCTCTCCTCACATGCTGCTGTCTCTGCTCATGGTGTCTCACCCACAGGCTGCTCTGAACATGCTCACCAAGTGCCAATCCTTGGGGTATGAAGGAGACGGGATCCTGAGCATCGCTGTCCATCCTGGCTGGGTGCAGACTGACATGGGGAGCTCAACCCCCCACCAGGTAGGTGCTCAGTGGGAGCAGGGCCAGCTTTAGGCCAATTCTACCAATTCCCCCAAATCGGGCCCTGCGCCTAAGAGGGCCCCGCACCCAGTGAGAATCCCTTCCCTGGCTAGAGGCGCCTTTTTAATTTTTACTCACCTGGCGGCGTTTCAGGTCTTCAGTGGCACTTTGGCTGCAGGTCCTTCAGTGCCACTGAAGACCTGGAGTGAGTGAAGGACCCGCTGCCGAAGTGCTGCCGAACACTGGGAGCACCGCCCGGGGAGTATAAGCCACATGTTTTGGTTTTTTTTTCAAGTCATCCCTGCTGGCGCCCCACCAAAACCGTTCAAATTGGGCCCCGCACTTCCAAAAGCCGGCCCTGAGTGGGAGAGGCCAGTCGTAGCAACACGTCAAGTTCATCGTAGGGGGAATGGTTACACTGGAGCCTGTTCCCTTATCACCCCCGCCCCATATTGATGACACCTCTCAGGGGCTCCCATGCCAGCAAGGCGGTTGTCAGGACCCAGCTCCCTGGGGATGCAGTGCTGTGTCCTGGGCATTGCTTCCCAGGGCTGCCAGTTCCTTCAGTGCTCAGCACTGCACAACAAAACCTGCAGAGCGGCTGCCTTGGGGAGCTGGAGGGGGCAGGAGCTGGTCGTCTGTCTCCATTGGGGCTTAGGTTGTCTCTCAGGGGTGCAGCCCTTTTCACCCACTTTCTATTGTAAACACTGGTCTGGGACCTGCCTCCCCTGTTCACTGCCAGCGAAGGCAGAATGGGATTACGGAGATGCTTTCCCAGATCCTGGCCCGGCCCCTGGTGTCCTGGGCCAACCCCAGGGCAGGCTTCTCCCCCTCACTCTCCTTTGCCCCCTGCAGGCTCCACTGACGGTGCAGGTGAGTGTCCAAGGGATCCTGAACGTGCTTTCAACACTCTCCAAGAAGGACAACGGGGCCTTTGTGAGCTGGGAAGGGAAAGTTCTTCCCTGGTGAGACGTCCCGTGGCCACGCGACAGGAGTACTGGGTCAGGTCATTCCATTGACCGCGCCGTCAGCCGTTCCTGTGTCCTCAATAAACCCACTGTTGTAATGCAACAGCCCTGCTATTGGTTGGATTTGTACCATTTAGCCAGCCTGAAAGCTGGGCAAGCGCTAGCCCCCCTATGCCCAGCAGAGCGGAAAGGCTGGACTCCCAATGCCGGGGCTGTGCCGGTGCCAGGGCCGTAGTGAGTGAGATCAGGGCATTTCAGCACCTAGGGGGGAGCAGAGCCAGGTGATCAGGAAGCTGGTTTCAAACTTCCTGCTGAAAGAGTCTGTTACGGAGTGTGTGGGAGTCCATCCCTGCACCCCTCTTCCTGGAACCCACAGTGACTTTTAGCCAGCCAGTAAAACAGAAGGTTTATTGGACAACAGGAACACCGGTTACAGCAGAGCTTGCAGGAACAGTCAGGACCCCTCCTTCGAGTCCTTCTGGGCTTTCAGGGTGCTTGGATCCTAGCTAGGATACCCTGAATTCCACCCACACAGCCCCAAACCCAAACTCAAAAACTACTTCCCTCCTGCCACTCCCTTCCTTTGTCCTCCTTCCCGGGCAAAGGTGTTGACCTTCCCCCACTTACCTAGCTCAGGTTACAGGCTCCGGTATCGTCCATCCCCTAAAGTCCTCCCCAGCTCGCCCATCCCCCACACAGACAGCCCCTACTCCATCACATCTCTCCCCCCTTCGGAACTGAACTGAGCGGGGTCACTCTGCCCAGTGACCTGGGGAAGTTCAGGGCCCCATCTTCGGGACAACGCGTCCGCTATCAGGTTGGCACTTCCCTTCACATGGACCATGTCCATGTCACAGTCCTGCAGGAGCAGGCTCCACCTCAGGAGCTTGGCGTTGGCTCCTTTAATCTGGTGCAGCCAGGTCAGGGGAGAGTGGTCGGTGTACACGGTGAAGTGTCGCCCAAACAGATATGGCTCTAGCTTCTTAAGGGCCCACACCATGGCTGGACATTCCTTCTCGATGGCCGCGTAGCTTTGTTCCTGGGGTAGCAGCTTCTTGCTGAGGTACACGATGGGGTGTCTCTCCCCCTTTTCATCCTCCTGCATTAACACCGCCCCCAGTCCCGTGTCTGAGGCGTTGGTGAACACCATAAAGGGTTTGTCAAAATCTGGGTTTGCCAGAACTGGGCCACTAACCAGAGCCTCCTTCAGCGCCTGGAAAGCCTCTTGGCACTGCTCGGTCCAGATCACATTGTCTGGCTTCCCCTTTTTGTGCAGTTCAGTGATGGGGCCGGCTATGGCGCTAAAGTGGGGCACGGACATTCGATAGTACCCCGCCATCCCAATAAAGGCCTGGACCTGGTTTTTGTTTTGGGGAGCAGGCCAGTCTCTGATCACCTCCACCTTGGCTGGTTCCGGCTTCAGGCAGCCGCTCCCCACCCGATGACCCAGGTAAGATGCTTCAGCCATCCCCACCTTGCACTTCTCAGCCTTTTCGGTTAACCCAGCCTCCCGCAGTCGGTCCAGCACTCGTTTAATCTGAGACACGTGGTCCTCCCAGGTCTGGCTGAAGACGCAGATGTCGTCAATATACGCCACGGCAAAACTCTCCATCCCCCTCAGTAGCTGATCCACCAGGTGCTGGAAGGTGGCTGGCGCTCCCTTGAGGCCAAAGGGCAGGGTCAGAAACTTGTAGAGCCCCAGAGGGGTGATAAAGGCCGATTTCAGCCTTGCATCTGCGTCCAGCGGCACTTGCCAGTGGCCCTTGGTAAGATCCATTGTGGTGAGGTACCGAGCGCCTCCCAGCTTGTCTAGGAGCTCGTCAGGCCTGGGCATGGGGTAGGCATCCGATACGGTGATGGCATTGAGCTTTCGATAGTCCACACAGAACCGGATCGACCCATCCTTCTTGGGGACCAGCACCACTGGCGACGCCCAAGGGCTGGAAGACTGCTGGATCACCCCCAAAGCCAGCATGTCCCTGACCTCTCTTCCTAGGTCCTGGGCAATTTTCCCGGTGACCCGAAAAGGGGAGCATCTTATAGGGGGATGTGACCCGGTCTCCACCCTGTGGACAGTCAAATTAGTACGTCCAGGCTGGATGGAAAACAGCTGTCGGTATAGATGCAGCACCCCTCTGATCTCAGCGTGCTGGGCCAGGGTCAGCTGATCAGAGAGGGGAATCGCCTCCAGGGGGGAACCAGCTTTTGTCCCAGGGAATAGATCCACTAAACGGTCATCTCCCTGCCCCTCCCAGTGTCCACACACGGCCAACACCACATTCCCCCGGTCATAGTATGGTTTCATCATGTTCACATGGTACACCCGGCGGTGGTGCGCCCGGTTTGACAGCTCCACCACATAGTTTACCTCATTTAGTTGCTTGACAACCTTGAAGGGCCCTTCCCAGGCGGCCTGGAGTTTGTTTTTCCTCACGTGGATGAGAACCATCACCTGATCCCCGGTGGCAAAGGCGCGGGTCCGCGCCGTGCGGTCATACCAGACCTTCTGCTTCCTCTGGGCTCGGGCCAGATTCTCCCTGGCCAGACCCATGAGCTCAGCCAGTCTTTCCCGGAAGATCAGGACATACTCCACCACTGACTCTCCATCGGGAGTGGCCTTCCCCTCCCATTCGTCTCTCATCAGGTCCAGGGGCCCCCTCACCCGCCTTCCATATAACAGTTCGAAAGGCGAAAACCCAGTAGATTCCTGGGGTACCTCCCTGTATGCGAACAGCAGGTGAGGTAACTACTTGTCCCAGTCCTGCGGGTGCTGGTTCATAAATGTTTTCAGCATCATCTTCAGCGTCCCGTTGAACCTTTCCACCAGCCCGTTGGACTGGGGATGATACGCTGAAGCCCAGTTGTGCCGGACCCCACATCTCTCCCACAAGCACCGGAGCAGGGCCGAGATGAAGTTGGACCCCTGGTCTGTTAAGACTTCCTTGGGGAACCCCACCCAGCTGAAAATGGTCAACAGCGCATCTGCCACGGTGTCTGCTTCGATAGAGGACAAGGCCACCGCCTCGGGGTAGCGAGTGGCAAAATCAACCGCCACCAGAATGTATTTTTTCCCCGACCGGGTCATCTTGCTGAGAGGTCCCACTATGTCCATGGCCACCTTCTGGAAAGGCTCTTCTATGATGGGTAAAGGCCTCAAAGCCGCTTTCCCCTTGTCTCGGGCCTTCCCCACCCTCTGGCAGGGGTCACAGGATTGTCAGTACTGTCGGACATGGGTAAAGACCCCAGGCCAGTAAAAGTTCTGTAGCAGCCTCTGCCTGGTGCGCCGGATTCCCTGGTCCCTGCGAGAGGGATGTCATGGGCCAGGTACAGTAGCTTGTGGCAAAACTTCTGGGGAACCACCAGCTGCCTCTTGATCCCCCATGACTCTACTTCCCCTGGGGGAGCCCATTCTCGGTACAGGAACCCCTTCTCTCACAGGAACCTCTCCTTGCAACCTCTCCTCATGGTCTGTACCGCACTAAGGTCAGCCCGGTCCCTGGGCTTCCGCAAGGAAGGATCTTTCTGCAACTCGGCCTGGAACTCAGCAGCCGGGACAGGGATGGGGACCGGCTCTCTCTTGCTGGCTGGGTCTGAGGCTGCAGCCTCTCTGAGCCGTGCCCCTGGGCGTTCCCCGCCCCCCAGGTTAGGGTCCTGCCCCTTGGGCCGAGTACCTTCCCCGTTGTCGGGCTGCAGTGCCCTTTGCCGACTCTGACTATGAGTCACGACCAGGGCACCCCGGGCGTTGCTTGGCCAGCCCTCCAGGTCCCCCCCCATTAACACCTCTGTGAGCAAATGTGGGTGTACCCCCACATCCTTGGGGCCCTCCTTGGCCTCCCACTTCAGATGTACTCTCACCACGGGCACCTTGAATGGGGTCCCGCCCACACCCATCAGGGTCAGGTAGGTGTCGGGCACCATCCGATCTGAGGCCACCACCTTGGGCTGGGCAAGTGTTACCTCTGTGCCTGTGTCCCAGTACCCAGTGACCTCCCTCCCATCTACCTCCAGGGAAACAAGGCACTCTTTCCAGAGGGGCAGCCCCACGCCCACCCAGTAAACCAAAAACCCGGAGCCTGGAGCATCCAGCCCCTCAGAGGAGCTGACCTAGGGACCTCCTCCCTCCTTCACAGGTGGTATGTTGCCAGCCCCCCTTTCCTGGGAATGTAGCCCCTCCTCCGATTGGGTTTTTACCCAGTCCACCCTCTGCGGGTTGGGTCTGCTTGGTCTGTCCCTGAGCTTGGGGCACTGGGCCCGTATGTGGCCTCATTGGCCACAGAGATAGCAGCCCATGTCTCGTGGGTCCCCTTGAGTAAGTTGAAGGGACCTGACGCTGGATGTTCCCCTTTTGGGGGGGTTCTCCATAGGCCCCCGCTGGGAGGTCCCATGATGATTCTCTGTGATGGAGTAGGGACTGTCTGCATGGGGGATGGGAGAGCATGGGATGTCTTTAGGTGAGGGACAGAATTTACGCCTGTAACCTGAGCCAGGTAAGGGGGGAGAGAGTGAACACCTTTGCCCGGGAAGGGGGACAAAGGAAGGGGCCGGCTGGAGGGGAGAAAGTTTAGTTTCGGTTTGGGGCTGTGTGGTTGGAAGACAGGGGGCTAAGTTTCCAGGACCTCAGAGGGGCTTGATTGAGGGGTCCTGGCTGAGCCTACAAGCTCTGCTGTAACCTGTATTCCTGTTGTCCAATAAACCTCCTGTTTTACTGGCTGGTTAAGAGTCACTGTGAGTCCCAGGAAGAGGGGTGCAGGGCCGGACTCCCCCACACTCCGTGACAACTGGTGTCAGAGGTGGGATATACTGCACCCCGTGGACGATGCTTCCTGCAGTAAGTGACTGGGGAGCAGTAAAACGAAGGGGTGATTAACCCCCGGGAGTGTGCACCCAGTGAGAAGGACTTTGCAGTAACAGGGTCCCCCGGGGGATTGCAGTGAGCAGTCCCAGGGGCGGAGGAGTCTGCAGCTCGACCCTGGCAGAGAGGTGGTGACCTCAAGAAGGGCTGGTGCACTAGGGCTCCCCCTGGAAACCGTGGGGAGTGGTGAGCACCCCGACCTGTGAGTGGCCAGCAGGAAGATGTATGCCAAGCGGCGCAAGTGTGACTTGCTGGAGCTGTGCAAGCAGAGGGGGCTGCGCATGGGAAGACTGACCAAGGACCAGCTGGTTGCCCGGCTGGAGGAGGGAGACCGGAGCCCTGTCTCTGAGGGAAGCAGCCTGGCAGATGCAGCGCAGGCACCAGTGTCTGTCCCCGCTGGGAGTGGTCAGCCAGCAGCTGAGGGCTTCCCGAGACCCCCTCTTCCTAGGCCTAGGAGAAGGGCGGGGAGGAGCCCCATGAATGCCGAGGGCACCGTGACCCCCCTGGCCAGCAGAAGATCCTCCCAGCAAAGCTCACCCCCCAGCAGGGGATGGTCCCGGCGATGTTCGGCATCCATGGAACGCAAGCGGCTGGAATAGGAGAGAGAGCTAAAACAGAGAGAGCTGGAGTATCGGGAGAGACAGAGAGAACATGAGGAGAGACAAAGACAGCGGGATCTGGAGGAGAAAGAGCGACAGTGTCGTCATGAGCTGGAACTGGCGAGGCTGAGGGGCAGCGGGCCCCCGGCTGCGGTGAGTGAGGAGGGCCCCAGGACTGCGCGGAGCTTTGATAAGTGCATCCTGGCCCAGCATAAGGAGGGCGAGGACCTGGATGATTTCCTGGATGCCTTTGAGACGGCCTGCGAGCTGCACCAGGTAGCTCCAGCAGACAGGCTCCGGGTTCTCACCCCCTTACTGGACCCCAAGACCGTGGCCTTGTACCGCCAGCTGGGAGAGGAGGAGAAAGGGAACTACGAACTATTCAAGCAGGCCCTGCTGCGCGAGTTTGGGCTGACTCCTGAGATGTACCGGGAGAGGTTCCGGAGTCAGTATAAAACCCCTGAGGTCTCATATCTGCAACTAGCCGTCCACATGGAGGGATATGCCAGCAAGTGGGCAGATGGGGCTCAGACGAAGGAGGACGTGATTAAACTCCTGGTACTGGAGCAACTGTATGAGCGGTGCCCATCCAACCTGAGGCTGTGGTTGAGGGACCAAAAGCCAGAGAACCTGTGACATGCAGGGCAGCTGGCCGATGACTTTGTGAAGAGCCGGTCGGGGGGTGGCAGGGAGGAGTCTCAAAGAAACAGACCCGCCGCGACGCAGAGAGAGAGTCATCATCCTGGGACCTCCCAAAGGGGGAATAAGGAGAATCCCCTCCCAAGGGGAATGCCTAGCGTCAGGGACAACCGACCAGTTCGAAGGGACCAACAGGATATGAGCTGCTATCAGTGTGGCCAGAGGGGCCACATACAATCCCAGTGCCCCAGGCTCAAGGACAGACTGAGCAGGCTGACCCTGCACCGGGTTAACTTGGTAGAGACTCAGCTGGACAAGGGGCAGCATTCGCAGGAAAGGGGGGCTGTCCGTGTACCACCTGCGAAGGAGGGAGGAGGGCCCCAGATCAGCTCCTCTGGGGGGCTGGATGCTCCAGGCTCTGAGTTTTTGGTTTACTGGGTGGTTGCAGGGCTACCCCCCCCCCCCCCGGGACAGAGTGCCTTGTTTCCCTAAAGGTAGATGGGAGGGAGGTCACTGGGTACTGGGACACAGGCGCAGAGGTGAAGCTGGCCCGGCCCGAGGTGGTGGACTCAGATCGGATGGTGCCCGACACCTACCTGACCCTGATGGGTGTGAGCGGGACCCCATTCAAGGTGCCCGTGGTGAGGGTACATCTGAAGTGGGAAGCCAAGGAGGGCCCCAAGGATGTGGGGGTACACCCACATTTGCCCACAGAGGTGTTAATGGGGGGGGACCTGGAGGGCTGGCCAAGCAACGCCCGGGGTGCCCTGGTCGTGACTCATAGTCAGAGTCGGCAAAGGGCACTGCAGCCCGACAACGGGGAAGGTACTCGGCCCAAGGGGCAGGACCCTAACCTGGGGGGCGGGGAACGCCCAGGGGCACGGCTCAGAGAGGCTGCAGCCTCAGACCCAGCCAGCAAGAGAGAGCCGGTCCCCATCCCTGTCCCGGCTGCTGAGTTCCAGGCCGAGTTGCAGAAAGATCCTTCCTTGCGGAAGCCCAGGGACCGGGCTGACCTTAGTGCGGTACAGACCATGAGGAGAGGTTGCAAGGAGAGGTTCCTGTGAGAGAAGGGGTTCCTGTACCGAGAATGGGCTCCCCCAGGGGAAGTAGAGTCATGGGGGATCAAGAGGCAGCTGGTGGTTCCCCAGAAGTTTTGCCACAAGCTACTGTACCTGGCCCATGACATCCCTCTCGCAGGGACCAGGGAATCCGGCGCACCAGGCAGAGGCTGCTACAGAACTTTTACTGGCCTGGGGTCTTTACCCATGTCCGACAGTACTGACAATCCTGTGACCCCTGCCAGAGGGTGGGGAAGGCCCGAGACAAGGGGAAAGCGGCTTTGAGGCCTTTACCCATCATAGAAGAGCCTTTCCAGAAGGTGGCCATGGACATAGTGGGACCTCTCAGCAAGATGACCCGGTCGGGGAAAAAATACATTCTGGTGGCGGTTGATTTTGCCACTCGCTACCCCGAGGCGGTGGCCTTGTCCTCTATCGAAGCAGACACCGTGGCAGATGCGCTGTTGACCATTTTCAGCTGGGTGGGGTTCCCCAAGGAAGTCTTAACAGACCAGGGGTCCAACTTCATCTCGGCCCTGCTCCGGTGCTTGTGGGAGAGATGTGGGGTCCGGCACAACTGGGCTTCAGCGTATCATCCCCAGTCCAACGGGCTGGTGGAAAGGTTCAACGGGACGCTGAAGATGATGCTGAAAACATTTATGAACCAGCACCCGCAGGACTGGGACAAGTAGTTACCTCACCTGCTGTTCGCATACAGGGAGGTACCCCAGGAATCTACTGGGTTTTCGCCTTTCGAACTGTTATATGGAAGGCGGGTGAGGGGGCCCCTGGACCTGATGAGAGACGAATGGGAGGGGAAGGCCACTCCCGATGGAGAGTCAGTGGTGGAGTATGTCCTGATCTTCCGGGAAAGACTGGCTGAGCTCATAGGTCTGGCCAGGGAGAATCTGGCCCGAGCCCAGAGGAAGCAGAAGGTCTGGTATGACCGCACGGCGCGGACCCGCGCCTTTGCCACCGGGGATCAGGTGATGGTTCTCATCCACGTGAGGAAAAACAAACTCCAGGCCGCCTGGGAAGGGCCCTTCAAGGTTGTCAAGCAACTAAATGAGGTAAACTATGTGGTGGAGCTGTCAAACCGGGCGCACCACCGCCGGGTGTACCATGTGAACATGATGAAACCATACTATGACCGGGGGAATGTGGTGTTGGCCGTGTGTGGACATTGGGAGGGGCAGGGAGATGACCGTTTAGTGGATCTATTCCCTGGGACAAAAGCTGGTTCCCCCCTGGAGGCGATTCCCCTCTCTGATCAGCTGACCCTGGCCCAGCACGCTGAGATCAGAGGGGTGCTGCATCTATACCGACAGCTGTTTTCCATCCAGCCTGGACGTACTAATTTGACTGTCCACAGGGTGGAGACCGGGTCACATCCCCCTATAAGATGCTCCCCTTTTCGGGTCACCGGGAAAATTGCCCAGGACCTAGGAAGAGAGGTCAGGGACATGCTGGCTTTGGGGGTGATCCAGCAGTCTTCCAGCCCTTGGGCGTCCCCAGTGGTGCTGGTCCCCAAGAAGGATGGGTCGTTCCGGTTCTGTGTGGACTATCGAAAGCTCAACGCCATCACCATATCGGATGCCTACCCCATGCCCAGGCCTGACGAGCTCCTAGACAAGCTGGGAGGCGCTCGGTACCTCACCACAATGGATCTTACCAAGGGCCACTGGCAAGTGCCGCTGGACGCAGATGCAAGGCTGAAATCGGCCTTTATCACCCCTCTGGGGCTCTACAAGTTTCTGACCCTGCCCTTTGGCCTCAAGGGAGCACCAGCCACCTTCCAGCACCTGGTGGATCAGCTACTGAGGGGGATGGAGAGTTTTGCCGTGGCGTATATTGACGACATCTGCGTCTTCAGCCAGACCTGGGAGGACCACGTGTCTCAGATTAAACGAGTGCTGGACCGACTGCGGGAGGCTGGGTTAACCGAAAAGGCTGAGAAGTGCAAGGTGGGGATGGCTGAAGCATCTTACCTGGGTCATCGGGTGGGGAGCGGCTGCCTGAAGCCGGAACCAGCCAAGGTGGAGGTGATCAGAGACTGGCCTGCTCCCCAAAACAAAAAGCAGGTCCAGGCCTTTATTGGGATGGTGGGGTACTATCGAATGTTCGTGCCCCACTTTAGCACCATAGCCGCCCCCCTCACCGAGCTGGGCAAGAAGGGGAAACCAGACAAGGTGGTCTGGACCGAACAGTGCCAGTAGGCTCTCCGGGCGCTAAAGGAGACTCTGGTTAGTGGCCCAGTTCTGGCAAACCCAGACTTTGACAAACCCTTTATGGTGTTCACTAACACCTCAGACACGGGACTGGGGGCGGTGTTGATGCAGGAGGATGAAAAGGGGGAGAGACACCCCATCGTGTACCTCAGCAAGAAGCTGCTACCCCGGGAGCAGAACTACGCGGCCATCAAGAAGGAATGTCCAGCCATGGTGTGGGCCCTTAAGAAGCTAGAGCCATATCTGTTTGGGTGACACTTCACCGTGTACACCGACCACTCTCCCCTGACCTGGCTGCACCAGATGAAAGGAACCAACGCCAAGCTCCTGAGGTGGAGCCTGCTCCTGCAGGACTATGACATGGACATGGTCCATGTGAAGGGAAGTGCCAACCTGATAGCGGACGCATTGTCCCGGAGAGGGGGCCCCGAACTTCCCCAGGTCACTGGGCAGAGTGACCCTGCTCAGTTCAGTCTCGAAGCGGGGAGAGATGTGATGGAGTAGGGACTGTCTGTGTGGGGGTGGGAGAGCAGGGAATGTCTTTAGGTGAGGGACAGGATTTACACCTGTAACCTGAGCCAGGTAAGGGGGGAGGGAGTGAACACCTTTGCCCAGAAAGGGGGACAAAGGAAGGGGCTGGCTGGAGGGGAGGAAGTTTAGTTTCGGTTTGGGGCTGTGTGGTTGGAAGACAGGGGGCTAAGGTTCCAGGACCCCAGAGGGGCTTGATTGAGGGGTACTGGCTGAGCCTACAAGCTCCGCTGTAACCTGTGTTCCTGTTGTCCAATAAACCTTCTGTTTTACTGGGTGGTTAAGAGTCACTGTGAGTCCCAGGAAGAGGGATGCAGGACCGGACTCCCCCACACACCATGACACTCTCTCTCTGCGTTGAGGCAGGCCTGCTCCTTCGAGACTCCTCCCTGCCATCCACCGCCCGACTGTCCACAAATTGGTCGGCCAGCTGGCCTGCGTGCTGCGGGTTCTCCGGCTTCTGGTCCCTCACCCACAGCCTCAGGTCTGACGGGCACTGCTCATACAGGTGCTCCAGTATGAATAGGTCAAGCAGGTCCTCTTTAGTTTGGGCCCCAGCTGTCCACTTGCGGGCATACCCCTGCGCCCGGTTGACCAGTTGTAGGTATGTGACCTCACGGGTTTTACGCTGGCTCCGGAACTTTTTCCGGTACATCTCAGGAGTCAGCCCAAACTTGCGGAGCGGGGCCTGTTTGAACAGTTTGCAGTCCCGCACCTCCGCCCCTTTCAGTCGGCTGTACACCTCCACGGCCGTGGAGTCCAGTCAGGGGGTGAGAACTGCGATCCTGTCTGCAGGGTCAACCCTGTGCAGCTCGCAGGCCTTCTCAAAGGTCATCAGGAAGGTATCTATGTCCTCCCCCTCCTTACGCCGGGGCAGCAAGTGCTTATCAAAGGCTTGGGCCCCACCTCACTCACCGCAGCCGGGGCTTCACAGCTCCTCAGCTGGGCCAGCTCCAGCTCGTGTTTACGCTGTTTCTCCTTCTTCTCCTGCTCACGTTCACGCTGTTTCTTCTTCTTCTCCAGCTCTTCCCTCTTTAACTCAAGCTCCTCCCATCTCAGCTCCCTTTCATATTCCAGCCGCATCCGCTCCACGATGCCAAGCGTCGCTGGGAGGATCCCCTGCTTGGGGGTGAGCTTCGCTGGCAGGATCCCCTGCTGGCCGGGGGGGTCACGGTGCCCTTGGTATTCGCTGGGCTCCTCCCTGCCCTTCCCCTAGGCCTAGGAAGGGGGGGTCTTGGGAAGCCCTCATCTGCCGGCTGACCACTCCCAGCGGGGACAGACACTGGTGCCTGTGCTGTATCTGCCAGGCTGTTTCCCTCAGAGACAGGGCTCCGTTCATTCATGTAGTCTCCCTGCTCCAGCTGGTCAATCAGCTGGTCCTTGGTGAGCCTCCCCATGCGCAGCCCCCTCTGTTACGGAGTCTGGGGGTTCCAGCCCTGCACCCCTCTTCCTGGACCCCACAGTGACTCTTATCCAGCCAGTAAAACAGAAGGTTTATTGGACAACAGGAACACAGGTTACAGCAGAACTTGGAGGCACAGTCAGGACTCCTCCATCCAGTCCTTCTGGGGGTTCAGGGTGCTTGGATCCCAGCTAGGATACCCTGAATTCCGCCCCACAGCCCCAAACCCAAACTGTCCTGCCTTTCCTCCCCCTGGCCGGGGTCCTTTGTTCCCTCCTTCTCCGCCCAGGAGCTCTCCCCTCCCCCTTGCCGGGCTCAGGTTACAGGCTGATCACCTGTCCTGCACCTAGAGACATCCCCTGCTTTCCCGTTCCCCACACAGACAGTCCCTACTCCATCACACCGCTCCCCCCTTCGAGACTGAACTGAGCGGGGTCACTCTGCCCAGTGACCTGGGGAAGTTCAGGGCCCCCTCTCCGGGACAACGCGTCCGCTATCAGGTTGGCACTTCCCTTCACATGGACCACGTCCATGTCATAGTCCCGCAGGAGCAGGCTCCACCTCAGGAGCTTGGCGTTGGCTCCTTTCATCTGGTGCAGCCAGGTCAGGGGAGAGTGGTCGGTGTACACGGTGAAGTGTCACCCAAAGAGATATGGCTCTAGCTTCTTAAGGGCCCACACCATGGCCAGGCATTCCTTCTCGATGGCCGCGTAGTTTTGCTCCCGGGGTAGCAGCTTCTTGCTCAGGTACACAATGGGGTGTCTCTCCTCATTTTCATCCTCCTGCATTAACACCGCCCCCAGTCCCGTGTCTGAGGCGTCGGTGAACACCATAAAGGATTTGTCAAAATCTGGGTTCGCCAGAACTGGGCCACTGACCAGAGCCTCCTTCAGCGCCCGGAAAGCCTCCTGGCACTGCTCGGTCCAGATTACCTTGTCTGGCTTCCCCTTTTTGCACAGTTCAGTGATGGGGCCGGCTATGGCGCTAAAGTGGGGCACGAACCTTCGATAGTACCCCACCATCCCAATAAAGGCCTGGACCTGCTTCTTGGTTTGGGGAGCAGGCCAGTCTCTGATCACCTCCACCTTGGCTGGTTCCGGCTTCAGGCAGCCGCTCCCCACCCGATGGCCCAGGTAAGATACTTCAGCCATCCCCACCTTGCACTTCTCAGCCTTTACGGTCAACCCAGCCTCCCAGATTCGATCCAGGACTTGTGTAACCTGGGACACATGGTCCTCCCAGGTCTGGCTGAAGATGCAGATGTCGTCAATATAGGCCACGGCAAAACTCTCCATCCCCCTCAGTAGCTGATCCACCAGGCGCTGGAAGGTGGCTGGCGCTCCCTTGAGGCCAAAGGGCAGGGTCAGAAACTCGTAGAGCCCCAGAGGGGTGATAGAGGCCGATTTCAGCCTGGCATCTGCGTCCAGCGGCACTTGCCAGTAGCCCTTGGTAAGATCCATGGTAGTGAGGTACCGAGCACCTCCCAGCTTGTCTAGGAGCTTGTCAGGCCTGGGCATGGGGTAGGCGTCAGATACGGTGATGGCATTGAGCTTTTGATAGTCCACACAGAACCGGATTGACCCATCCTTCTTGGGGACCAGCACCACTGGCGAGGCCCAAGGGCTGGAAGACTGCTGGATCACCCCCAAAGCCAGCATGTCCCTGACCTCTCTTTCCAGATCCTGGGCAGTTTTACCAGTGACCCGAAAAGGGGAGCATCTTATAGGGGGATGTGACCCGGTCTCCACCCTGTGGACAGTCAAATTAGTGCGTCCAGGCTGGTTGGAAAACAGCTGTCGGTATAGATGCAGCACCCCTCTGATCTCAGCGTGCTGGGCCAGGGTCAGCTGATCAGAGAGGGGAATCGCCTCCAGGGGGGAACCAGCTTTTGTCCCAGGGAATAGATCCACTAAAGGGTCATCTCCCTGCCCCTCCCAGTGTCCACACACAGCCAACACCACATTCCCCCGGTCATAGTATGGTTTCATCATGTTCACATGGTACACCCGATGGTGATGGGCCCAGTTTGACAGCTCCACCACATAGTTTACCTCATTCAGTTGCTTGATTACCTTGAAGGGTCCTTCCCAGGCGGCCTGGAGTTTGTTTTTTCTCACGGGGATGAGAACCATCACCTGATCCCCGGTGGCAAAGGCCCGGGCCCGGGCCCGGGCCGTGCGGTCATACCAGACCTTCTGCTTCCTCTGGGCTCGGGCCAGATTCTCCCTGGCCAGGCCCATGAGCTCGGCCAGTCTTTCCCGGAAGGTCAGGACATACTCCACCACTGATTCTCCCTCGGGAGTGGCCTTCCCCTCCCATTCATCTCTCATCAGGTCCAGGGGCCCCCTTACTCGCCTCCCATACAACAGTTCGAAAGGCGAAAACCCGGTAGACTCCTGGGGTACCTCCCTGTACGCGAACAGCAAGTGAGGTAAGTATTTGTCCCAATCCTGCGGGTGCTGGTTCATAAATGTTTTTAGCATCATCTTCAGCGTCCCGTTGAACCTTTCCACCAGCCCGTTGGACTGGGGGTGATACGCTGAGGCCCAGTTGTGCTGGACCCCACATTTCTGCCATAAGGACCGGAGCAGGCTCGACATGAAGTTGGACGCCTGATCCGTTAAGACCTCCTTGGGGAACCCCACCCGGCTGAAAATTGTCAGCAGCGCATCTGCCACTGTGTCTGCTTCAATAGAGGACAAGGCCACCGCCTCGGGGTAGCGAGTGGCAAAATCCACCACCACCAGGATGTATTTTTTCCCTGACCGGGTCATCTTGCTGAGAGGTCCCACTATGTCCATGGCCACCTTCTGGAAAGGTTCTTCTATGATGGGTAAAGGCCTCAAGGCTGCTTTCCCCTTGTCCCGGGCCTTCCCCACCCTCTGGCAGGGGTCACAGGATTGTCAGTACTGTCGGACATGGGTAAACACCCCAGGCTAGTAAAAGTTCTGTAGCAGCCTCTGCCTGGTACGCCGGACTCCCTGGTGTCCTGCGAGAGGGATGTCATGGGCCAGGTACAGCAGCTTGCGGCGAAACTTCTGGGGAACCACCAGCTGCCTCTTGATCCCCCATGACTCTACTTCCCCTGGGGGAGCCCATTCTCGGTACAGGAACCCCTTCTCTCACAGGAACCTCTCCTTGCAACCTCTCCTCAGGGTCTGTTCCGCACTAAGGTCAGCCCGGTCCCTGGGCTTCCGCAAGGAAGGATCTTTCTGCAACTCCGCCTGGAACTCAGCAGCTGGCACAGGGATGGGGACCAGCTCTCTCTTGCTTGCGGGGTCTGAGGCCACAGCCTCTCTGAGCCGTGCCCCTGGGCGCTCCCCGCCCCCCAGGTTAGGGTCCTGCACCTCGGGCCGAGTACCTTCCCCGTGGTCGGGGTGCAGTGCCCTTTGCCGACTCTGACTACGAGTCACGACCAGGGCACTCTGAGTGCTACTAGGCCAGTCCTCAAGATCCCCTCCCATTAACACGTCTGTGGGCAAATATGGGTGTACCCCCACGTCCTTGGGGCCCTCCTTGGCCTCCCACTTCAGATGTACTCTCGCCACGGGCACCTTGAATGGGGTCCCGCCCACGCCCATCAGGGTCAGGTAGGTGTCGGGCACCATCCGATCTGAGGCCACCACCTCGGGCCGGGCAAGCGTCACCTCTGCACCCGTGTCCCAGTACCCAGTGACCTCCCTCCCATCTATCTCCAGGGAAACAATGCACTCTTTCCGGAGGGGCAGCCCCGCGCCCACCCGGTAAACTAAGAACCCGGAGGCTGGAGCTTCCAGCCCCCCAGAGGAGCTGACCTGGGGGCCTCCTCCCTCCTTCGCAGGTGGTATGTTGCCAGCCCCCCTTTCCCGGGAAGGTAGCCCATCTTCCGATTGGGTTTTTACCCAGTCCACCCTCTGCAGGTTGGGTCTGCTTGGTCTGTCCCTGAGCTTGGGGCACTGGGCCCGTATGTGGCCTCGTTGGCCACATTGATAGCAGCCCATGTCTCGTGGGTCCCCTTGAGTGGGTCGGAGGGACCTGACACTGGATGTTCCCCTTTTGGGGGGGTTCTCCATAGGGCCCCGCTGGGACGTCCCATGATGACTCTCTCTCTGCGTTGAGGCAGCCCTGCTCCTTCGAGACTCCTCCCTGCCATCCCCTGCCCGACTGTCCACAAATTGGTCGGCAAGTTGGCCTGCGTGCTGCGGGTTCTCCGGCTTCTGGTCCCTCAACCACAGCCTCAGGTCAGACGGGCACTGCTCATACAGGTGCTCCAGTATGAATAGGTCAAGCAGGTCCTCTTTAGTTTCTGCCCCAGCTGTCCACTTGCGGGCATACCCCTGGGCCCGGTTGACCAGTTGTAGGTATGTGATCTCACGGGTTTTACGCTGACTCCGGAACCTCTTCTGGTACATCTCAGGAGTCAGCCCAAACTCGCGGAGCAGGGCCTGTTTGAACAGTTCGTAGTCCCCTGCCTCCGCCCCCTTCAGTCGGCTGTACACCTCCACGGCCGTGGAGTCCAGTAAGGGGGTGAGAAATGAGATCCTGTCTGCAGGGTCAACCTTGTACAGCTCGCAGGCATTCTCAAAGGCCGTCAGGAAGGTATCTATGTCCTCCCCCTCCTTACGCCGGGGCAGCAAGCGCTTATCAAAGTTCGTTGTAGGCTTGGGTCCCCCCTCACTCACCGCAGCCGGGGCCTCATGGCTCCTCAGCTGGGCCAGCTCCAGCTCATGTTTACGCTGTTTCCCCTTCTCCTCCAGCTCATGCTGGCGCTGGTTCTCCTCATGCTTACGCTGGTTCACCTTCTCCTCCAGCTCTTGCCTCTTTAACTCGAGCTCCTCCCGTCTCAACTTCCTTTCCTCTTCCAGCCACAGCTGCTCCACAGATGTTGAGCGTCGCCGGGGAGATCCCCTGCTGGGGGGTGAGCTTCGCTGCCAGGATCCCCTGTTGGCTGGGGGGGTCACGGTGCCCTCGGTATTCGCTGGGCTCCTCCCCGCCCTTCCCCTAGGCCTAGGAAGGGGGGGTCTCGGGAAGCCCTCATCCGCCGGCTGACCACTCCCAGCGGGGGCAGACACTGGTGCCTGCGCTGCATCTGCCAGGCTGCTTCCCTCAGAGACAGGGCTTCGGTCTCCCTCCTCCAGCCGGGCAATCAGCTGGTCCTTGGTCAGCCTCCCTGTGCGCAGCCCCCTCTGCTTGCACAGCTCCAGCAGGTCACACTTGCGCCGCTTGGCGTACATCTTCCTGCTGGCCACTCACAGGCTGGGGTGCTCGCCGCTCCCCACGGTTTCCAGGGGACCCGTAGTGCACCAGCCCTTCTTGAGATCACCACCTCTCTGCCAGGGTCGAGCTGCAGACTCCTCCGCCCCTGGGACTGCTCGCTGCAATCCCCCGGGGGACCCTGTTACTGCAAAGTCCTTCTCACTGGGCACACACTCCCAGGGGTTAATCACCCCTTCATTTTACTGCTCCCCAGGCACTTACTGCAGGAAGCGCCGTCCACGGGGTGCAGTATCTCCCGCCACTGCCACCAGTTGTTACGGAGTCTGGGGGTTCCAGCCCTGCACCCCTCTTCCTGGACCCCACAGTGACTCTTATCCAGCCAGTAAAACAGAAGGTTTATTGGACAACAGGAACACGGGTTACAGCAGAGCTTGGAGGCACAGTCAGGACTCCTCCATCCAGTCCTTCTGGGGGTTCAGGGTGCTTGGATCCCAGCTAGGATACCCTGAATTCCGCCCCACAGCCCCAAACCCAAACTGTCCTGCCTTTCCTCCCCCTGGCCGGGGTCCTTTGTTCCCTCCTTCTCCGTCCAGGAGCTCTCCCCTCCCCCTTGCCGGGCTCAGGTTACAGGCTGATCACCTGTCCTGCACCTAAAGACATCCCCTGCTTTCCCGTTCCCCACACAGACAGTCCCTACTCCATCACACCTGCTCCAGCTGGTCAATCAGCTGGTCCTTGGTGAGCCTCCCCATGCGCAGCCCCCTCTGCTTGCACAGCTCCAGCAGGTCACACTTGCGCCGCTTGGCGTACATCTTCCTGCTGGCCACTCACAGGTTGGGGTGCTCACCACTCCCCACGGTTTCCAGGGGGAGCCCTAGTGCACCAGCCCTTCTTGAGGTCACCACCTCTCTGCCAGGGTTGAGCTGCAGACTCCTCTGCCCCAGGACCGCTCCTGCAATCCCCTCAGGGACCCTGTTACTGCAAAGTCCTTCTCACTGGGCACACACTCCCAGGGGTTAATCACCCCTTCGTTTTACTGCTCCCCAGGCACTTACTGCACCCCGGGGACGGCGCTTCCTGCAGTATCTCCCACCTCTGCCACCAGTTGTCACAGAGTGTGGGGGAGTCCGGCCCTGCACCCCTCTTCCTGGACCCCACAGTGACTTGTAGCAGAGTCAAGATGAGCTGTATCCTGACATCTGGTGGTGAATTGTAGGGAGTGTGGAAAGAATGTCAAGAATCTCAAAAGGTGTGGACAGATTTGCATTGGCATCCGCCCTCAACTTAGCATAAGCCCACAGCAGCTTGGGATGGTGATTTTAACAGCTCTGGGATCCCCAATTTCCTTTTTATTGGACCAGGAGGAAAAAATTTTTTGTCACCATGATTGTGTGAATGGGGAGCTGTGGGACTGCTTTGTGATAGAAATGACTCAACCTCAATTAGGTGGTACTTGCTAGACAGGGGACATGGGTTCCAAAACCCACTGAATTGAGAGAGGTTGGGGATAGGTAGATGTGCCTGGTGGTGCAGTTGCCTTGTGGAGCCAGATGTGCTAGTTCCACTCTTTCCACTGTAGAGTGTCAGAGCTGACTTTTTATTCCCTTAAGACTCTAGATACAGGTTGCTGAGCTGAACTCACTTTGGGCAAATAGTGCACTGGGGCTCCCCTACTATGTGCTGAGATCACTAAGAGTTGAAATCACAAAAGAGCTGAAATTACTGAGCTGGGAGCACTGAGTACTGTGCTAACTAGTGGGGGAGCCTGAACAGAACAGAGCAGTTGGCGGAGTAGAGCAGTTTGTGGAGATGGCTGAAGCGGACCACGGGACAGCGAGCGGCTGGCAGAGTGGAGTAGCTGTGGAATGGGTGGAGTGGCCCATGGAGCGAGCGGAGCCGAGCAGTTTGCAGGGACAACTGGAGCAGCTCAGGTGGCAGCTGGTGGAGCGGAGCAGTTTGTGAGGATGGCTGGAGGAGCAGAGTGGAGCGGCTGGTAAGGCGGAGCAGTTCATGGAGAAGGCGGAAGCAGAACCCATGGAGAGGCAGGGCAGTTGGCCCTGGACCACGTAAGGTGCCCCTTTCACCCAGGCTGGGGGGAGGGACCTCTACAGATAGACTCTTGAATTCTGGGCTGGCATTGACCAGAGACTTTTGGGTTGTTGGACTTCGGAGTGATTGGACTTAAGACCCTAAGGCGAAAAGGACATTCCCAAATGTACTTGGGGTGTGGGGTTTTTTTTTGTTTATGGTTTGTGTTATAACTCTGTTTGTGGTGTTTCTTCACAGGGATGCTGCCTTGATTCCTTCCTCTATTAAAAAAGGTTTTGCTACACTCAGACTCCGTGCTTGTGAGAGGGGAAGTATTGCCTCCTAGAGGCACCCAGGAGGGTGTGGTATGTAAGTGTCCCAGGTCACTGGGTGGGGGCTCGAGCCGGTTATGCATTGTGTTACTGAAACGGAATCCCTGGATACTGAAGCTGGCCCTTGTTGCTGCCAACTCAGAGGGGCACAAGGCTTACAGCCTTTTAGCCAGCCAGTAAAACAGAAGGCTTATTGGACAACAGGAACACCGGTTACAGCCGAGCTTGCAGGAACAGTCAGGACCCCTCCTTCGAGTCCTTCTGGGCTTTCAGGGTGCTTGGATCCTAGCTAGGATACCCTGAATTCCGCCCACAGAGCCCAAAACCCAAACTCAAAAACTACTTCCCTCCTGCCACTCCCTTCCTTTGTCCCCCTTCCGGGCAAAGGTGTTGACCTTCCCCCCCTTACCTAGCTCAGGTTACAGGCTCCAGTATCGTCCATCCCCTAAAGTCCTCCCCTGCTCTCCCATTCCTCACACAGACAGCCCCTACTCCATCACAGTCTGCAAGACAAAGCAGGCTGCAGGGAGCCAGCGAACGGCAGGTGAGGGCCTAGAAACGCCTCTAGAGAGCAAACTGAAATGGCAGCTGCTGCAGGGGAACCGGGGCAGCCCTAAGTGTATGGAGACCAGAGCCTGGGCTCAGTACTACAGCAGAGCCAGGGGGCTGGAGCGAGAGCGGGAGCTACAGGCAAGGCTGCTCTGGCTCTCTGGAGACCTGCCCACGAAGGAGGGGCTGGCAAAGCTGGGGAGAACCATTCTCTGTCCAGTGCAGCTCGGCTCCTGCCTGGTAGTCTGTGGGGTCAGAGCCGCTCTCTGCCTGGCTACAGCTGGCTGCCAAGGACATCGGGGCAATAATCGAGCACCTCTCCCCCATAACGTCTCTGCCCAGCGCCTCGCCCCCTGACACCAGGTGGGGTGTCCGTGCCAGGCAGCTCCTCGACCTCTCCACCCTGGTGCAGCCCCTCTGGCTTCTGGGCTGGGAACTAGACACTGGCACTGTTCTCCAAAGAACACGGCAAACTCTCCCCTGCCGTCTCTCAGCCACACACCCAAAGGACACAGGCCCGGGCTGGACCAGGCCAGCTTCCTGCACCACATGCAGCTTCGTCCACGTGATTAGTGAGGTGGGGGTGAAGCTCCAGTAGCCATTAGCCAATCTCCAAAGACAAGGTGCTGCACGTGCCAGGGGCCTGACTTGGAACAATACAAAGCTGCGAGCATAGCCTTGGTCGTACAGAACGGCACAGCCCTTGACAGCAGCCATGCTGGAGCCATGTATGGAGCTATGCATTTACCCATGTACGCACATGGGAGGGAGGAAGCTCCATGGGCTGGGCCAGGGCTGACAGGAGAGAGCTGCAGGGCGAGAGGGCTCACGCTGGCAGGGCTCTCTGCGCAGAAGGTTCAAATGAGCTGCTCTGCAGGACCAGTTTTACTCTGATTCTGGGGCCAGCTGAGAGCGTGGGGATGCCAGTGCCCAAGCGAATGTGTCACTGGCTCCCAGCAGCTGATCAGGACAATGTTCTGCTGCTCAGTTTGGGCTGATAGGAAGCTGGGACCCTCCCCTCCTGCTGGGCACTCTGGCAGCTTGTGTCAGAGCGAGGGGCTCATGTCTCCAGCCAGGGGCAGGGGTTGCTCCAGTTTGCCGGTGCAGTTGAGTTTAGCTCTCAGGTGCGGTGGGGACCTGTACCTGTCAGTGGGTTGGGTTAGCCTCCCAGGCCAGCAGGCTGGGGAGGGGTTGCCGGAGCCTCCTCCTGTGAGGCAGAGGGAGTTGGATCTGCCTGGCTGAATACAGAGGATTTCTCCAGCACCTTGGTGCTGTGTGCGGAGTGGTATCATGGCTGGCTCCAGCTTGGCAGCACAACTGCAGAGCCGCGGCCTGACCCGGTGCTCTGTGCGGCGTGGTGGTGTGCGTGGCTCCAGCCGGGTGGTGCAGCTGCATAGCCGCAGCCTGAGCCAGTGCTCTGTGCGGCGCAGTGGCGTGTTTGGCTCCAGCCGGGCAGCGCGGCTGCCTGTCGCGGTGCTCTGGGCAGTCTGGCTGTACTGCTGCCAGCCTCGGGGAACAGTGGGGTCTGGATAGGGCAGGAGTCCCAGGGGGGCCATCAGGGGGCAAGAAGCAGTGGGGGTCGGATAGGGGGCGTGGCCAGACCATGCCTGGCTGTTTGAGGAGGCACAGATTCCCCTGACTGGCAGAAACCTGATGTGGCCCTCAGGCCAAAAACTTTGCCCACCCTGACTTATACTAATGGGAGCATCTAACCAAGGGACTGGGGAACTTCCAATGATTTGGAAGCAACCACAGACTTAATAAGCCAGCAGTTTATTCCATCACTGCTACAAGCCTGAGCCAAGACCCTTGCAATTGTTGTATATATTCGATTCCTTTAACCAATTTTAACTTTCACGTCTTTCTTTTTATAAATTTGATACTAAAGGATTGGCAACAGTGTGATTATTGGGTAAGATCTGAGTTACATGTTATTCTGGGTATGTAGCAATTCCTTTGAGATCAGAAATATACTTTGGTTGATGAAATTGGATTTAAATAATCACTCATCATTAAGTCTAGTGTTTTTGGTGGTGTTACAGGGCCTGGGATTCCTAAGGAGACGGCTTTTCTGAGCTCTTGTTAGCCAGTGTGCTGAGACAGAAGGTGACTGTTGTCGCTGGCTGGGTGTATCTTATAGAAGAATAACCAGCAGTTGCGGGCGGGGGGTCCTGCCCTATTTCTCAGCAGTTTGTCCTAAATTTGGTATTCTCAGTTGTGATTCACTGGGGCATGGTGGGCCCCTCACACGCAGGGCTGGCTCTAGCCGTTTCATGGCCCCAAGCACAGCGGCACGCTGCGGGGGTTGCTCTGCCGCTCGCTGGTCCTGCGGCTCCGATGGACCTCCCGCAGGCATGCCTGCGGATGCTCCACCAGAGCCGCGGGACTGGCGGACCCTCCGCAGGGACGCCTGCGGGAGGTCCACTGGAGCCGCCTGCTGCCCTCCCGGCAACCGGCAGAGCACCCCCGTGGCATGCCGCCCCAAGCATGTGCTTGGCGCACTGGGGCCTGGAGCCGGCCCTGCTCACACAGCACTCTCTGTGCTTGGGGTGGGAGTACAGGAGTGCATTCTGTCACAGCTTCTCACTGATTGCTGTGGTGAGGTTGCTGCACTCTAGGGGATTTGGGGGTGGACAGTGAACAGAGCCAGGCCCAGATGTGTACCCACCTTATCACGCTTGCCTGCCATGCAGGGAGTGGGGTTGATTCTGCGCAGCTGGGTGGGCTCAGAGAAGGGGCTGCTGGGTGTTGACACTTAAATTGTCTGACTCTTGAAATGCTCCAGTTCTTGGGTAATTATTGGCTGTTTATTGTTTCTTTCTCCTTTCAATAGAGTTAAATGCAAAGAGCTGGTTATGCAGAGTAGGGGGCAGACAGTTCAAGTTACAGAGGCAAGGAGGGCATTAGAGAATAGCTCAGATCCTCAAAATAGGAGCTGCTCTAGCAAATTGCATCATAGGAGGAGATTCTTGATTAACTATATAGCTTAGTCTATTGTGCTGAGTCACAGGACGACAGCTCCTGTTTCAGGGGGCGGGGTTGTACTCTTTTCATTTTCAGGTTTCATTTCGAACAATTTTTGAGTTTGACATAGACATCCAAAAATCGGGGGGGCTGGGGCTTTCTCTTTGTGTTTACTGTAATGAGTCACGTACAGCAGGACATGCGGGAATGACTAAGCTCTCCCTAATAGACCCTAGTGCGCTGTGCACTAACACTGTTTCATTACAGTAAAGCACACTCGAGGTCCCTTTATTGTGTATCAGCAGGGTCTATGTGGATGAACTAGTGTGCAGAACATCAGTGCACTTTAGAAAGTGCAGTATCTTAGTTCACATTACTGCACCCTGTGGATGAGACCTTAGATACAAGGAACCACTTCCAGTGTTTTCGTGTTTCCTGGCTAAACACCAATTTCAATTCTTTTGTGTTGGCGTGCTGACAGGTTAAAGCCTAAAATCAGAAGCCCAATACTATGCTCATGGGTGTAGTTAAAGTTTCATAATGTTGATGCATTAACTTCAGAGGGGCAGAAGGGTTACATAAAATTGAGACCCTAACCTATGTGGAGTGTGCTGCACAGCCTGGGCTTTTCCTCCAGTCTTCATAGGACAATAAAATGTAGAGTTCTTGCCCTGCAGTACCTTATAACAGAGCATTTCTCTGTAAAACTATGTCCCACAGCCCCTGAAAGCCATTACTAGGTGCCATGGGGCTCAGCCAAGTCAGGGGAGTGGAGAATGTTTCACCATGTTGAATATTAACTTGCCCAAAGTCTTATCACTTCTGTCAGAGATTGCAAACTCTGCCCAGTGTAAAGGTAACCCGGTGAAAATGCATGAATCCATCCGATCCCTAAAGCTTCCGATCAGCCTCCCCCCGACCCCCGCCATGTCCTTTTCTGCACTTCACAGCTCCTCCCTTCTGGGGAGCTCCTCCAATCCATGGTGACTCCCTTACCCCTGCAAGGGGAGCCTCTGCTCAGCTTCCAGCAGTTTTACTCTGCACGGGGCAGGCTTCAGGCCTTGGTGTAGAATCAGGGAGCTGGCAACCAGGAGTCAGACCCTGTGTAACCCCAGGTGCAGGGGACGTGGGGACCAGAACTAGCCCAGCTCTCGCTGAGCACAGGCCCTGCCAGCTGGGGCACAGGCAGGCGAGGACCATGGCTGACTTTAATGTCCGCAGCGTTCTGGTGACTGGGGCCAATCGGGGAATCGGCCTGGAGCTCGTCAAGCAGTTTCTGGGGAAATCAAACCCACCCGAGTGGGTCTTTGCGACCTGCTGGGACCCGGAGGGAGAGCGAGCGCAGGTGAGAACAGGGCAAGGTGAGATGGAGTTAGCTGTACCTGGGGTGGGGGAATCTAAGTGAGGGGCCTCCAGCACTTGGAGCCAAAAGCAACAGGCCTGAGCAGGATTTCAGCCCCTGCTCCAGGCTGACACTCCCTGGTGCATAAGGCTGGGGACAAGTTCTGCATGGGACACATGCAAAGCTATCAGAGCGCATTGAGGGAGAGGGCGGGGAGCACAGGTGCTTGTCTCCTAAAGGGAACAGGGAAATGTGTCCCTGGCTTGACTGCACTGAGCTAGATGATGCCGGTTTAGACACCCTGCTGCAGACCCCGAAAGCCAGGGCTGGACCCTGCGCATGGGAGCTTTGCAGGCAGATATTGACTTGGTCCGGGGTAGCAGCAGGGAACTGGACTGTGCCCGGCCTGACTGTCCCTGCGGGCTGACGGCTCCGTCAATAATCATTGACTTTATTCTCTTCCAGCAATTGAAGAACTTGGCATCCAGGCATCCAAACCTGGTGATCGTTGCGCTAGGTGGGTGCCCTGCCCTGGGCCCGGAGCTGATGCTCCCTTGCTCTGGGTCCCTTTTTCCCCGTCCCCCTGTCCCTTGCCTGGTTGGGAGCCACTGTTAGTGTTATTCCTGCCTAGGTGTTAGTGAAGGGGAGGGTGCCTAGCAGCCACCCATCTCAGCAGAGCAACTCCCAGGTCTCCCACGTCCCACTCAGGCTCTGTGGGCTTGGTCAGGAGGAGGCCCAGGAAGTTCCTGTATTTGCAGACTGTCCTGTGTGCCAGACTGGCAGGGAAGGGATGATTGTGATTGAGACAGGGGCTGCCTGTGCCATGTATGAGCCTGGCTGGTTTGGGTCTGAACAGGCCTCGCTCTATTGGAGACAGATTTGCTGTCATAGACTCATAGAAAGCAAGATTAACAAACTAGGCCAATGGCCAGGGCCCAAATTCATGGGGGAGCACCCCTGGCCCAGGCAGTAGCCATAAAGTGGCTGGGCTGGTCATGCCTTTGATCTGCTGGGACCAGCTGCTCCTCCTGCTGATGCTTGGAGTGCTGCTCACATGACTGAGTCGGGGGGGAGCAGGGCCAAATCTGAATGAGTGGCACAGTGACTTCACACATAGGGTCACACTAGCGCTCAGGGTGAAAATCATAGATTATTAGGGGGCTCAGAGATCATCTAGTCCAACCCGCTGCTTAAAGCAGGATCAATCCCCAAATGGCCCCCTCAAGGATTGAACGCACAACCCAGGGTCTAGCAGGCCAATGCTCAAACCACTGAGCTATCCCTGCCCCCTTTCAGTAATAACCCCCCTGAAGTAGAGTTTACAACCCTTCAGGACTGTCCTGGATTCTCCAGGAATTAAAAATTTATGTTTAATTAATGATTGTTACGTGATGAAACCTCCAGGAATACCTCACAGCAAACTTGGCAACCCTCCCTTTAAGGGGCCCAGCCTATCACCCCTCATGTGACCCCCTCTGCCCAGCCCCCCAGTGACACCCACTCTGAGACCCCTCGCCTAATCCCCACCGCTCAACGACCCTCCTTCCCCCAGGACCCACCCTGTCAGCCCTCATGTGATCCCCGCCCCTCACTGACACCCCCATGGGGGCCCAGTCTGTCACCCCCACGTGACCCCCTGCCTGCAGTGACACCCCCACGGCGACCCAGCCTATCGCCCCCAGGCTCATTCCCCCTTTCCCGCAGCCCACCTGCCGCTGAGACCTGCCCGTCCGCTCGGTCCTGAGCCCCTCCTGGCTTGTCCGATATTTTCGGTGACATATCAAAATGACTATTGAGCTCTTTTGTTGAACCAGCTTTTTCAGTATCCCGAAAATGCTGCTGATGGTTCCAATTAAAAAAAAATGCTGCAAACACTTTTTAAAAGGAAAAATCGGCATGTTTCAAATGCTGCCAAACAACTGTGCCATCGGGGCATTCTCCCCTGAAGGGTGTTCTCATGGGATGATGAAAGCTGGGTGAGGGTGAGCCTGCCAGAGCTCTGATGGCAGATTTCCAACCCTGCTCACCCCTGGGAAGATCCTGTTGGTCCAACACGCCGTTCCCCGCACCCCATTAACACTCTCACTGCCACACTCTTTTACACTCACCCAGCTGACTCCTGGTCCCCCCAATTTCACTCTCTGCTTTGATGCCATCCGTCCTGCCCTTGCCATGGCACTCCCCAGTTCTGGCTAGCTGTGTTTATGAGCTCCCGACTCTTTAGCATGGCTCTGTAGAGCAGCCTGGTCTTTGGGTCTCCGGGAGAGGGGTTAGCTACAGGGTGGAGGAACCACACCTCTGAGCTAGAGTGACCAGATGTCCCAATTTTTGGGTCTTTTTCTTATATGGGCTCCTATTACCTGGCACCCCCGTCCTGATTTTTCACATTTGCTGTCTGGTCACCCTACTCTGAACCTCCTGCTCTGTCTCTATAGAAGCTACAGACCCAGCCAGCATCAAGGTGGCAGCAACCAGAGTTGAGGAGCATCTGAAAAGCTCGGGGCTGAATCTGTTGATAAACAATGCTGGGATAGCGAGGCTGAGCACATTAGAGTCTGAGACAGCGGAGGGCATGTCCCTGGTCTACGCAACCAACGTGACAGGGCCCCTGCTGGTGAGCCAGGTAAGGGCCCTTACAGAGGGCAGGTCGCCGGCTGCACTGGGGTTTGACTTTGCTTAGGCCAGAACTTCTCCCTTCCCCTCAGGGCTGTGGTTTCTGGATCAATGAGCCACCCTGGTGTGTGTGTGTGTGTGTTTGTTTGGGGGCTGAGGTGCGGTGTTCATCACAGTATACGTGTCAGGTGCATTGTGGGACTGTAACCACCCGAGAAATGGACCCAGAGGCCCTAACGCTGCCCTGGCGGAGTCTTAGCCAAGAGTCCGGTTCCTGCAGCAGAGGCCATGTCCTGAGAGCAGGGATGGGCAAACCTTTTTGGCCCGAGGGCCACATCGGGGTTGTGAAACTTTATGGAGGGCCGGGTAAGGAAAGCTGTGCTGTTGCTGGCCTGGCCTGCTCTATCTCTGTGCACCAGGGCTGGGTTTTTCAAAGGTGGTTAAAGGAGTTGGGCACACAAATGATGTTGACTGTGAATGAGAGTTGGGCACCTAAATCCCAACCTTACCCTGTGACAGCTGCAGCGGCACAGGAGCCAGCGAACAGGACTGCTAACAGGGGAGTTTCAGTGGGAGTTCTGTTGGAGGAGCAGGTTTTTGTAGTTTGTGGATTGTATTGTGGTGTTTGTGTGTGAGTGAGTGTGTGGGCAGGCTGCTAGGGGCCGTGTGCTGGGAGCGAGGCTGAGCCCTGAGTTGGGGGCGGGGCTTACCTGATTAGGGGCCCTATATAAGGAGCCAGGCACTCAAGCAGCGGCACAGGAGCCAGCGAACAGGACTGCTAACAGGGGAGTTTCAGTGGGAGTTTCCAGGGGGATATTCCAGGGGAGACCAGGGCAGAGGGACAGCAAGCCAGAGTTGGAGGGCCATGATTGAGACAGAGGAAGCAGGCAGAGGCACACTGAGGATGACTGGATGCAGTAGCTGCGGCATGTACATGGTTCTAGAGGGGGCACCTGAAAGGAATTTCATCTGCATGAAGTGCCGTTTGATAGAGCTGCTGGAGGAAAAGATAAGAGGTCTGGAGATGCAGGTAGAAACCATGGCTGGGTTCAAGAGGGGGTTTGAGCAGATGATGGAACATAGACATGATGAGGCACAGGGGATGAGCCCAGATATCCAGATGGAAGCAGGACCAAAGAGCTCTGCGGAGCCGCTGGGTGAGGACAGTGGGCAGTGGAAGCATGTGACTAGGAGAACCAGGCAGAGGAAAAGACGGGCCAGCGATGGAGAAATAGAACTGAAGAACAGGTTTGCAGGGCTGGAAAATGAAGATGGAGCTCAGCTGGTGCTCACTGAAGGAGAGAGGGCGAGGAAAAAGAGGCGAGCGGCTAGTCCTGCAGAAGGAGGGGAGGAGTTGATGGAGGCAACATCGAGTATGAACCCCAAGAGGATTGTGACGACATATAGGAATCGAGAAGACTTGCAGCCAGCTGGTGCGGGGGACAGACCGGAGAATCACACTGTCGCCAGAAAAAGGCAAGTCTATGTGATTGGAGACTCTTTATTGAGAAGGATAGACAGGCCTGTAACTAGACCTGATCGGGAGAACAGAAGGGTGTGCTGTCTGCCGGGAGCTAAGATACAGGATGTGGACCTTAGGCTGAAAAGGATCCTTGCGGGTGCGGGAAAGAATCCGTTGATTGTCCTTCATGTGGGGACGAACGATACGGCTAGTTACTCGCTGGACATAATCAAGGAGGACTATGTCAGACTGGGGAAGACGCTCAAGGAAATCGAGGCTCAGGTCATCTTCAGTGGGATTCTGCCGGTTCCTAGAGCGGGGCAACGAAGGAGCGACAAAATCATGATGATTAACAGATGGCTCAGGCAGTGGTGCTATAAGGAGGGCTTTGGGATGTATGATCATTGGGAAGCATTTACGGACAGAGGACTGTTCGCTCGGGATGGACTTCATCTGAGTAAGGAGGGAAATAGACTTCTGGGATCGAGGCTCGCCGACCTCATTAAGAGAGCTTTAAACTAGGAAGTTGGGGGAGATGGTTGGGAGATGTCCGGGAGATCTCCACGCCTGAATTTAACCTGGAGAGGGAGGTAAACAGAGGGGATACCCTTGTGGACCGAAGAATTGACCTGAGGAAGAAAAGCAGAGTAGAAACTGGACTGACAGGTGATGCTGGTGGTGGAAGGTCTGAGCGCGACGGGGTAAAGAATGACACTGACGCCAACCCCCAAAAATTAAAATGTCTGTACACTAATGCGAGGAGCCTAGGGAACAAGATGGACGAACTGGAGCTATTGGTGCAGGAAGTGAAACCGGACATTATAGGGATAACGGAAACCTGGTGGAATAGCAGTTATGACTGGAGTACGGGTATTGAAGGATATGTGCTGTTTAGAAAAGACAGGAAGAAAGGCAGAGGTGGTGGGGTAGCATTGTACGTCAATGATGAGGTGACCTGTAATGAAATAAGAAGTGATGGGATGGATAAGACGGAGTCTGTCTGGGCAAAAATCACACTGGGTAAAAAAGCTACTAGAGCTTCCCCTGAGATAGTGCTTGGGGTGTGCTACAGACCGCCGGGATCTGATTGGGAGATGGATAGAGACCTCTTTAATGAAGTAAACACTAAGGGGAAATGTGTGATCATGGGAGACTTCAACTTTCCGGATATAGACTGGAGGACGAGTGCTTGCAAGAATAATAGGGGTCAGATTTTTCTGGATGTGATAGCGGATGGCTTTCTTCATCAAGTAGTTGAAGTACCTACGAGAGGGGATGCCATCTTAGATTTGGTTTTGGTGAGCGGTGAGGATCTCGTCGAAGATATGGTGGTAGGGGATAACCTTGGCTCGAGTGATCATGAGCTGATTCAGTTCAGGCTAGATGGAAGGATAAACAAATGTAGATCTGGGATTAGGGTTTTCGACTTCTCGAGGGCTAATTTTAATGAGTTAAGGAAATTAGTTAGGGAAGTGGATTGGACAGAGGAACTTGGGGATTTTAATGCAGAGGAGGCCTGGAATTACTTTAAGTCGCGGCTGCGGAAACTGTCGGAAGCCTGCATCCCGAGAAAGGGGAAAAAAACCATGGGCGGGAGCTGTAGGCCGAGCTGGATGAGCAAGCGTCTCAGAGAGGGGATTAGGAAAAAGCAGAAGGCTTACAGGGAGTGGAAGAAAGGTGGGATTAGCAAGGGGACCTACCTTATGGAGGTCAGATCGTGTAGGGACAAAGTGAGGAAGGCTAAAAGCCGAGTAGAACTGGACCTTGCAAAGGGAATTAAAACTAACAGCAAAAGGTTCTACAGCCACATAAATAAGAAGAGAACAAAGAAAGAAGAAGTGGGGCCGCTATGTACCGAGGATGGAATGGAGGTCAAGGATAACCTAGGCATGGCCCAATATCTAAATCAGTATTTTGCCTCAGTTTTTAATAAAACTAGCGAGGAGTTTAGGGATGATGGAGGGATGATGAACGGGAATGAGGATACGGAGGTGGATATTACCGCAGCTGAGGTAGAGGCCAAACTTGAACAGCTGGATGGGACAAAATCGGAGGGCCCGGACGATCTCCATCCGAGGATATTAAAGGAACTGGCGCGTGAAATTGCGAGTCCGTTAGCGAGAATTTTTAAGTGTTCGGTAAACTCGGGGGTTGTGCCGTACGACTGGAGAATTGCTAACGTAGTTCCTATTTTTAAGAAAGGGAAAAAAAGTGATCCGGGTAATTATAGGCCTGTTAGCTTGACGTCTGTAGTATGTAAGGTCTTGGAAAAAATTTTAAGGGAGAGAGTAGTTAAGGACATTGAGGTCGGTGGTAATTGGGACGAATTGCAACATGGATTTACTAAAGGTAGATCGTGCCAAACCAACCTGATCTCCTTCTTTGAGAAGGTGACAGATTACATAGACAAAGGAAATGCGGTAGATCTAATTTACCTTGATTTCAGTAAGGCGTTTGACACGGTTCCGCATGGGGAACTGTTAGTTAAATTGGAAAAGATGGGGATGAATTCAAAAGTTGTAAGGTGGATAAGGAACTGGTTAAAGGGGAGACTCCAGCGGGTCGTACTGAAGGGTGAACTGTCAGGATGGAAGGAGGTTACTAGTGGAGTCCCTCAAGGATCGGTTTTGGGACCGATCTTATTTAACCTTTTTATTACTGACCTTGGCACGAAGAGCGGGAATGTGCTAATAAAGTTTGCGGATGACACGAAGCTGGGGGGTATTGCTAACACGGAGAAGGATCGGGATGCTATTCAGGAAGATCTGGACCACCTTGTAAACTGGAGTAATAGGAATAGGATGAAATATAATAGTGAAAAGTGCAAGGTCATGCACTTAGGGATTAATAACAAGAAATTTAGATATATGTTGGGGACGTATCAGTTGGAAGTGACGGACGAGGAGAAGGACCTTGGGGTATTGGTGGATAGCGGGATGACTATGAGCCGCCAGTGTGATATGGCCGTTAAAAAAAGCAAATGCGGTTTTAGGATGCATCGGACGAGGTATTGCCAGCAAGGATAAAGAGGTGTTAGTGCCGTTATATAAGGCGCTGGTGAGACCCCACCTGGAATATTGTGTGCAGTTCTGGTGTCCCATGTTTAAGAAGGATGAATTCAAACTGGAACGGGTTCAGAGACGGGCTACTAGGATGATCCGAGGAATGGAAAACCTGCCTTATGAGAGGAGACTCAAAGAGCTTGGCTTGTTTAGCCTGGCCAAAAGAAGGCTCCGGGGGGATATGTTTGCTCTATATAAATATATCAGGGGGATTAACGTTAGGGAGGGAGAGGAATTATTTAAGCTTAGTACCAATGTAGGCACGAGGACGAATGGGTACAGACTGGATATTAGGAAGTTTAGACTTGAAATTAGACGAAGGTTTTTAACCGTTAGGGGAGTGAAGTTCTGGAACAGTCTTCCGAGGGAAGTGGTGGGGGCAAAAGACTTATCGGGCTTTAAGACTAAGCTTGATAAGTATATGGAGGGGATGATATGATGGGATAGTTTAATTTGGGCGATTGATCTTGGCTTATCGGCAGATAAGTCTGCTCGATGGTTTGTGAGGGGATGATGGATGGGATGAGAACTGAGTTACTGCAGAGAATTCTTTTTGGGTGCTGGCTGGTGAGTCTTGCCCGCATGCTCAGGGTTTAGCTGATCGCCATATTTGGGGTCGGGAAGGAATTTTCCTCCAGGGCGGATTGGCAGAGGCCCTGGAGGTTTTTCGCCTTCCTCTGTAGCGTGGGGCGTGGGTCGCTTGCTGGTAGATTCTCTGCAGCTTGAGGTCTTCAAACCACAATTTTGAGGACTTCAATAACTCAGTCGTGGGTTAGGGGTTGTTATAAAAGTGGATGGGTGGGGTTCTGTGGCCTGCCTTGTGCAGGAGGTCAGACTAGATGATCATGTTGGTCCCTTCTGACCTATGATTCTATGATTCTATGATAAGTTGTCGCTGAAATGTGTGTTTGCATCTAGGTACGAGGTACTTTCCTTTCCCCCAGCAGCCCAGCCTTCTGCAGGGACAGGTACTGGACAAGGCAGTTACCGATGAGGCTGTCTTAGCTCTGATCATAGTTGCTACGTTTTATACTGAATACGCCCACAAGTTTTTGCTGCTACTCTTATACTGAGTGTAGGATTTGAAGAAGCCAATTGTATTGACCTAACCGGGCTCTTAATACCTCTGTGCTAAAACTCCCATTGACTCGGATGGCAGCCGAGTTAGTAGGGGCGGCTCCTGGCACCAGCACGCCAAGCCCGTGCCTGGAATGGCAAGCCACGGAGGCGCTCTGCTCTTTGGCGGCATGCCTGTAGAGGGTCCGCTGGTCCCGCGGCTTCGGCGGACTTCTCGCAGGCGTGCCACCAAATCCGCGGGACCCAGGACCTCCCTGCTGTGCTTGGGGCAGCAAAATACCTAGAGCTGCCCCCGCGAGCTAGGCCCAAGCTGCTGCTATTTGACTATCCTACCCGATTTCTGCAGTGTGCTGTAAGTACAGCTCAGCGTATTAGAGGGGAAATACTTCCATGTCAGTGAGTCGAAGCCTCTGTCTAGCACAGATCTAGAGCAGGGACTCTCAAACGTTTGTACTGGTGACCCCTTCACACAACAAGTCTCTGGGTGTGACCCCCCTTGTATGTTAAAAACACTTTTTATATATTTAACATCATTATAAGTGCTGGATGTAAAATGGGGTTTGGGGTGGAGGGCCACGACTCCCCATGTAGTAACCTCATGACTCCCTAGGGGGTCCTGACCCCCAATTTGAGAACCCCGGATCTAGAGGGTGTGTACAGTCCCGCAAGATACTCTGTGCAGGGCTCAAGGTAGGGAAACAGCATATGATCGGCTGTATCTACACTAGAAACACGACAGCGGTGCCAAAAGAGTTCTTCTGTTGCCATAATAAATCCACTGCTCCGACAGGTGGTAGCTAGGGCAACGGCAGAATTCTTCCATTGACCCCGCGCTGTCTCCACTGGGGCTTAGGTTGGCTCTCAGGAGTGCAGCCCTTTTCACTCACTTTCTATTGTAAACACTGGCCTGGGACCGGGCTCCCCCATTCACTGCCAGCGAGGGCAGAATGGGATTACCCAACTCCTAGAAATCAGCCTTTAAAACAGGACTGAGCCTGAACAAGTTGGAGGGCAGCGGGAGAGCATGGCCCAGGAGCAGCAGGCCGAGGGGCCCAGCCTGTGACACCTCTGGGCCACAGCTGGACCCACTTCAATTCAAATCAGAGTCTGCTGGTGAAGAGAGGAATGTGGGTCCTTTCTCGTAAGCTGACCCGGGGATGCTCTTTTCTCCCCATTGCCCAGGCGTTCCTGCCCTTGCTGAAGAAGGCTGCCCAGGGGAGCCCCCAACCAGGGCTGAGCTGCAGCAAGGCAGCCATTGTCAACATGTCCAGTGAGGTTGGCTCCATCACGAATCCCTTTGCCTGGGAGTTGGGGCAAGCTGTCTCTTATCGGTGCAGCAAGGTAGGGGGTGTTCCCAGTGGGGCACCAATTCACACTTGGTCCGTGTTCCGCTACAGCAAAGGGGAAAGAAAAGTCTTTCTTGCCTAGGGTGACCAGATGTCCCAATTTTATTGGGACAGTCCCGATTTTTGGGTCTTTTTCTTATATAGGCTCCTATTACCCCGCACCCCCATCCCGATTTTTCACATTTGCTGTCTGGTCACCCTATTCTTGTCTCGTGGTTTATACCCCAAATTTGACCTGCCAGGCCAGCATTCAGGCCAATCTCTCTCTGCTCCCTCTTGTGGGAAGCATGGCCTCCGGGTCACATGATGCTTGGTCACCTGACCCCAGAGCCCAAGCCTTGGGACAGGACTCTGGGTCCTAAACGTGGGCTCACTGCAGTGAGAGTTGGTGACTCAGTAACATGCTGATCATCCCCACTTGAGAATCACACACTGCAGCTTGCATCAGCTGTCCTCCTTGCTCACCTTTCTCCTGGGTGTGGGTCCCTGCTCTCCTCACATGCTGCTGTCTCTGCTCATGGTGTCTCACCCACAGGCTGCTCTGAACATGCTCACCAAGTGCCAATCCTTGGGGTATGAAGGAGACGGGATCCTGAGCATCGCTGTCCATCCTGGCTGGGTGCAGACTGACATGGGGAGCTCAACCTCCCACCAGGTAGGTGCTCAGTGGGAGAGGCCAGTCATAGCCACATGTCAAGTTCATTGTAGGGGGAATGGTTACACTGGAGCCTGTTCCCTTATCACTCCCACCCCATATTGATGACACCTCTCAGGGGCTCCCATCTCAGCAAGGTGGTCGTCAGGACTCAGCTCCCTGGGGATTCAATGCTGTGTCCTGGGCATTGTTTCCCAGGGCTGCCAGTCCCATGGTTCCTTCAGCGCTCAGCATTGCACAACAAACCCTGCAGAGCTGCTGCCTTGGGGAGCTGGAGGGGGCCGGAGCTGGAGGGGGCAGGAGCTGGTCGTCTGTCTCCATTGGGGCTTAGGTTGTCTCTCAGGGGTGCAGCCGTTTTCACCCACTTTCTATTGTAAACACTGGCCTGGGACCTGCCTCCCCCGTTCACTGCCAGCGAAGGCAGAATGGGATTACCGAGATCCTTTCCCAGATCCTGGCCCGGCCCCTGGTGTCCTGGGCCAGCCCCAGGGCAGGCTCCTCCCCGTCACTGTCCTTTGTCCCCTGCAGGCTCCACTGACGGTGGAGGTGAGTGTCCAAGGAATCCTGAACGTGCTTTCAACACTCTCCAAGAAGGACAACGGGGCCTTTGTGAGCTGGGAAGGGAAAGTTCTTCCCTGGTGAGACGTCCTGTGGCCACGCGACAGGAGCCCTGGGTCAGGTCATTCCAGTGACCGCGCCGTCAGCCGTTCCTGTGTCCTCAATAAACCCACTGTTGTAATGCAACAGCCCTGCTATTGGTTGGATTTGTACCATTTAGCCAGCCTGAAAGCTGGGCAAGCGCTAGCCCCCTATGCCCAGCAGAACGGAAAGGCTGGACTCCCAACGCCGGGGCTGTGCCAGTGCCAGGGCCGTGGCGAGTGAGATCAAGGCAGCTCAGCACCCAGAGGGCAGCAGAGCCAGGTGGTCAGGAAGCTGGTTTCAAACTTCCTGCTGAAAGAGTCTGCGAGACAAAGCGGACTGCAGGGAGCCAGCGAATGGCAGGTGAGGGCCTAGAAACGCCTCTAGTGAGCAAAGTGAAATGGCAGCTGCTGCAGGGGAACCGGGGCAGCCCTAAGCATATGGAGACCAGAACCCG
This sequence comes from Aldabrachelys gigantea, assembly GCA_026122505.1. Classification (NCBI taxonomy): domain Eukaryota; kingdom Metazoa; phylum Chordata; order Testudines; family Testudinidae; genus Aldabrachelys; species Aldabrachelys gigantea. The sequence goes on along the minus strand of JALNIE010000042.1, from coordinate 226,171 downwards.
GGCTCAGTACTACGGCAGAGCCAGGGGGCTGGAGCGAGAGCGGGAGCTACAGGCAAGGCTGCTCTGGCTCTCTGGAGACCTGCCCACGAAGGAGGGGCTGGCAAGGCTGGGGAGAACCATTCTCTGTCCAGTGCAGCTCGGCTCCTGCCCGGCAGTCTGTGGGGTTAGAGCCGCTCTCTGCCTGGCTACAGCTGGCTGCCAAGGACATCGGGGCAATAATCAAGCACCTCTCCCCCATAACGTCTCTGCCCAGCGCCTCGCCCCGTGACACCAGGTGGGGTGTCTGTGCCAGGCAGCTCCTCAACCTCCCGACCCTGGTGCAGCCCCTCTGGCTTCTGGGCTGGGAACTAGACACTGGCACTGTTCTCCAAAGAACACGGCAAACTCTCCCCTGCCCTCTCTTAGCCACACACACAAAGGACACAGGGCCGGGCTGGACCAGGCCAGCTTCCTGCACCACATGCAGCTTCGTCCACGTGATTAGTGAGGTGGGGGTGAAGCTCCAGTAGCCATTAGCCAATCTCCAAAGACAAGGTGCTGCACGTGCCAGGGGCCTGACTTGGAACCATACAAAGCTGCCAGCACAGCCTTGGTCGTACAGAACGGCACAGCCCTTGACAGCAGCCACGCTGGAGCCATGTATGGAGCTATGCATTTACCCATGTACGCACACGGGAGGGAGGAAGCTCCATGGGCCGGGCCAGGGCTGACAGGAGAGAGCTGTAGGGCGAGAGGGCTCACGCTGGCAGGGCTCTCTGCACAGGAGGTTCAAATGAGCTGCTCTGCAGGACCTTTTTGCTCTGATTCTGGGGCCAGCTGAGAGCGTGGGGATGCCAGTGCCCAAGCGAAGGAGTCACTGGCTCCCAGCAGCTGATCAGGACAATGTTCTGCTGCTCAGTTTGGGCTGATAGGAAGCTGGGACCCTCCCCTCCTGCTGGGTGCTCTGGCAGCTTGTGTCAGAGCGAGGGGCTTATGTCTCCAGCTAGGGCCGGGGGTTGCTCCAGTTTGCCGGTGCAGTTGAGTTTAGCTCTCAGGTGCGGTGGGGACCTGTACCTGTCAGTGGGTTGGGTTAGCCTCCCAGGCCAGCAGGCTGGGGAGCGGGTGCCGGAGCCTCCTCCTGTGAGGCAGAGGGAGTTGGAGCTGCCTGGCTGAATACAGAGGATTTCTCCAGCACCTTGGGCCGAGCGATTACTGAACCCACACCAGGAACTGAGTTTTCTAATCGGCCTCCAGCACCTTTATCACTGACGGCCTGGCACACGCTGGGGACTTTCAGGTTTGTACTTATTTGCTGTATTCCATTCTTGTAAAAATATAGATTTATAGACTCTTCCCTTTGCTTCCTGTTTGCAGAGAGAAGCCCAGCCCCCTGCCGCTGCCCTCCCCTCTGGGGGGGAACAGCTCCAGCCCCAGGGATGGCCAGTCAAACTGCTTGTGGCTGGGGCCTCCCCCCAGCCTGTCACTTTATGCCATCACTGCCACCTGCACAGAGTGCAGGCTGAGCAGGGGTCCATCGCTCCCACCTCTGGGAGGCAGCAAAGCGGTCACACCCACACACGTGCACTCGCACACACACACACACACATGCACACGCTTTGCATGGCTGTGGATGAGGACTCTGGCACAGGGAGTTAGCAGGAGTCAAAGAGGGAGCACAACCCCCGCTCCCCCAAAAACAAGGAGTCCTTGTAGCACCTTATTGACTAACAAATTTATTTGGGCATAAGCTTTCGTGGCTATAACCCACTTCATGACATTTATATGGCCAACGAGGAAAGCCCAGGTTACAATAGTTAGTGTCCCATCAGTCCACCCACAAGTTCTCCAGGTGCCCCCTCCCATCCCCTCTATTTCAGGGACTCCCTGCAACTCGCCCAATCTCCCCACTGCCAGGGGCTCTGTGTGCTCCCTTCTATTCTCCCTCATACCAGAGACCCCTGTTCTCCACCCATACGGCAGGGGCTCTGCGTACACCCCTATAGCCACTCCCCCATGTCCTCTCTCTGACCCACCCCCGTGGCAGGGGCTCTGTGTGCACCCCTATAGCCACTCCCCCATGTCCTCTCTCTGACCCACCCCCACGGCAGGGGCTCTGTGTGCACCCCCATAACCACTCCCCCCATGCCCTCCATTCTCCTCACATCCCCAATGGCAGGGCATCTGTGGGCACCCCCATATCCACTCCCCCATGCCCTCCATTCTCCTCACATCCCCAATGGCAGGGCATCTGTGTGCACCCCCCATATCCACTCCCCTATGCCCTCCATCCCCCTCTTTCCTCCCATGGCTGGCCATCTGTGTGCACCCTATCATAAGCCTACGTCCCAAATCTGGACCGTAGTGTCCAGAAATCTGGGTGCCTAGCATGAACCTCCAAGCTTAATTACTAGCTTGGATCTTATCTCGCTGCCACCAGACAGGAATTACAGCGCCTGCCTCGCTCTGGTCCCCCAAACTTTCCCTGGGGGACCCCAAGACTCAGAGGTCCTGAGTCTTACCGCAAAGGGAAATAACACACTTCCCTTCCCCCCTCTCTCTCCCACCCAGACTTTCCTTTCTGGGCTAACCTGAGAGTTACTGATGGAATCTCTTTACATCACAATACCAAGAAGTATGTCTCCTCTCTTCCACAAAGAGACAAACCCCAAATACAAGGAAACAGAAATGATTCTATTTCTTCCCCCTCCCACCAATTCCCTGGTGCTGCAGAGCTTATCCTCCGTAGATCTAACACAAAGAGAATTCCCCTCCCCTTCATTCCTTAGCCTACCCAGAGAGAAAAAACTCAAACAAGTCTTAAAAAGAAAACTTTATATAAAAAGAAAGAAAGAAAAAAGACATCAAAATATTCTCTGTATCAAGATGACAATACAGGGCTATTGCTTATAAGAAAAATATGAATAAACAGTCTGATTCAAAAAGATATCCAATTTGAAACATTCCAGCAAGCTGCACACATGTAAATACACCCAAAACAACATAAAAGCCTATATTGTTTTTCTACCTGTACTTACAATTTGGAAACAGAAGATTAGAAAATAGAAAGAACCTTCTCATAGCTGAGAGACAGACAAAAGACTCAGACCCCAAAAATTCCCTCCCTGACTTTTAAAAATCCAGTTTCCTGATTGGTCCTCTGGTCAGGTGTTTGGTTCCCTTTGTTAACCCTTTACAGGTGAAAGAAACATTAACCCTTAGCTATCTATTTATGACACCCCCCCATAAGGACTCCCCCATGCCCCACATCCCCAATGGCAGGGCATCTGTGTGGCACCCCCCTTTTCCACTCCCCTATGCCCTCCATCCCCCTCTTACCCCCCATGGCAGGGGCTCTGTGTGCACCCCCATATCCACTCCTCTATGCCCTCCATCCCCCTCTTACCCCCCATGGCAGGGGCTCTGTGTGCACCCCCATATCCACTCCGCTATGCCCTCCATCCCCCTCTTACCCACCATGGCAGGGCATCTGTGTGCACCCCCATATCCACTCCGCTATGCCCTCCATCCCCCTCTTAGCCCCCATGGCAGGCCATCTGTGGGCACCCCCATAAGCACTCCCCCATGCCCCAAATCCCCAATGGCAGGGCATCTCTGTGCACCCCCATAACCACTCCCCCAGGCCCTCTATTTCCCTCTTACCCCCCATGGCAGGGCCTGTGTGTGAACCTCCCTTTCTCTATGCCAGGATCCTCCAGTCTCTGCCCCCTGTCACGGAGTCCCCGGGCGATGCTCTGGAACAGCTCCCCACAAAGCCAATCAGGACTTTGGGGAGCCTCCTCTCCCTCGGAGCAGACTTGTTCAGGGCAAGAAGCTCACACGTCTTCACCTCCTGGGTCTCTCCTTGGAGCATTCAGCATCCTCTGCCCCTCCGTGTGCTTCCCACAGCGAGCCCACCCAGGCGGGGTCCTGGGGAAGCCACTGGGTTCTGCACCCCCACTTTGCAGTCAGACGTGACTCTTAGCCAGCAAAACAGAGGTTTATTCGATGACAGGAACAGGGTCTAAAACAGAGCTTGTAGGTACAGCGAACCGGACCCCTCGGCCGGGTCCATTCTGGGGGGCAGTGAGCCAGACCCCCAGGTCTGCACTTCACTCCTTGTCCCCAGGCAGCTCCAGACTAACTCCCCCTCCAGCCCCTTTCCCGGGCCAGGAGGTCACCTGATCCCTTTGTCTCCAACACCTTCAGCCGGCACCTTTGCAGAGGAGGGGCCCAGGCCATCAGTTGCTAGGAGACAGAGTGCCAGGCATTTATGTTCACTGGCCCTTTGCTCTGCAGCAACCTTATTCCACCACCTAGATACTTAAGAACTGCCTAGGGGACACTGAGGCACCAACACAGTGTTCAGAGCAAACATTAAAACAGTCCCAGTTCATCACACCCCCCACCTGAGATTCTGTGTACATCTATCCCTGCTGCCCCCATGCTCCCTACCATGCCAGGGGCTCTATTCCCCCAGTACACCAAGATGCCCCAGTCTCCTGATCATGCCAGGAGGGCTTAGAGTTGCCAACTTTCTAATTGGACAAAAACCAAACACCCTCGCCCTGCCCCTTTCCTGAGTCCCTGCCCCCTGCTCACTACATTCCCCATCCCTGACTCACTTTCCCCCACCGTCACTCACTTTCACTGGGCTGGAGAAGGAGTTGGGGTGTGGGAAAGGGTGAGGGCTCTAACTGGGGCTGTGGGCTTTGGGGTGGAGCCAGAAATGAGGGGTTCAGGATGCGGGAGGGGGCTCTGGGCTGGGGCAGGGAGTTGGGGTGCAGGAGGGGGTGAGGGCTTTGGATGGCATTGTGGGCTAAGGAGTGAGGCTTGGGACGAGGTGTTTGGGGTGCAGGAGGGGACTCCAGGCTGGGGGGTGAGGCCAAGGGATTCAGAGTATGTATGTGTGGGCGGGGGACTGTGGGTTGAGGTAGGGGGTTGGGGTGAGGGTGCAGGGGTGTGGGCTCGGGGGAAGGGATGAGGGGTGCAGGAGGGGGCTCTGGGTTGGTACAGGGGGTTGGGGTGCAGGAGGAGTGAGGGCTTTGGGGTGAGGCCAGGGATGAGGTTTGGAGTGCAGGAGGGGGCTCTGGATTGGGGGGGCTCAGATTGTGGTAGGGGCTTGGGGTGGGGGCTCAAGCTTACCTCAGGCGGTTCCCGGGCGGCAGAGCTGTGGTGCTAAGGCAGGCTGTCTGCCTGTCCTGGCACCGCGCTGCGCCATGGAAGCGGCCAGCAGCAAGTCTGGGTCCTAGGCGGGGGGGCCAGGAGGCTCCGTGCACTGCTCTCGCTTGCAGCTGTTGACCCCCCCCCAGCTCCCATTGGCCGGGAACTGGTGCTCAGGGTGGGGGCAGTGTGCGAAGTCCCATGGCCCCCCTGCCTAGGAGCCAGACCTGCTGGCCGCTTCTGGGGTGCAGCTTGGAGCCAGGACAGGTCGGGACTAGCCTGCCTTAGCCCTGCTGCACCACCGACCAGCCTTTTAATGGTGCTGACTGGAGCCACCAGGGTCCCTTTACGACTGGGTGTTGTAAACCGGACATCTGGCAACCTTAGGGGGCTGTGTGTCTCTTCCTACCCCAGGTACCTCCTTCTCCCATTGAAGGGTGGGATGGTGCCCTCTCTCCCCCACCTTTGAAGGTGCAGGATGTAAGCAGGAGGCAGGGATGAATGAAACTTTTGTCTCTCTTTTCTCCTCCGGCGGGTCCTACGGGCCTCGGGCTCTGAGCAGGGAGAGCACTGACTTCTCTTCCCTCATGCAGGGTGCCAGGGCAACCCTCCGCCGGGCGGGGGAGCAGGGGCTGTCCTTACGCTGCAGGGTTTAGTGGTGCCATCAAGGGAGGCCTGCGGCTCCCTGTGTCCCCCGCTTGATGTGCCGACTGGCCCCAGGACAAGAGGCTCTGCCCATGGATGTCTAGAACATTCCCTGATGTGTGGGGCAGATCGATGCGGTGTTCAAACATGCTCCCATGACGGGCAGACAGCGGGACGGAGAAATGTCAGGGCCGGCTTAGGAAGTCTGGTGCCAATGAGCAAGTGTGAAAAATCGGGAGGGGGGTGGGGGGTAATAGGAGTCTATATAAGAAAAAGACCCAAAAATCGGGACTGTCCCTTTAAAATTGGGACATCTGGTCACCCTACAATGAGCACTCTGAAGGCCATAAAACCAGTGCTGTGCAGGAGTCACTACACCCGGATCTGGGAACCCCTGAGTACCTCCTGGTGTAAATGCACGGTGTCTCAGGCCAAGCCTGCACTATAACCTCACAATTGATGTGCCCACGCTGCTCAGCCATCACCCTGTGCGACTCGGTCCTCCCAGCCTAGCCTCTGGGGTGGACAGCGCTTTGTCTGTTCTCTCTGGGCTGCAGGGACATGGAGCAGCAATGCTATAAGCAGGAATGCTGTGTAAGGTTTGAACCAGGTATGAAAAATTATCTTCCATACCTGGAAGGAATCACTGGGACAGGAATGTTTAGATAAACGCGATCAGGTTTAGTTCTTTATTTTGTCTGGTGGGTCTCCTCTGTGCTAACCCCAGATGCTTTTGTTTGCTTGTAACCTTTAAGCTGAACCCCCAAGAAAACTATTCTGGGTGCTTAATTTTTGGAATTGCTCTTTTAAAATCTAGCAAAAGCCTAAGTTCCAGATGTATTTTCTTTCTTTTTTATTTTTAATAAAATTTACCTTTTTAAAGAACAGGGTTTGGATTGTTGTGTTCTAAGAGATTTGTGCCTATGCTGTTTGATTAGTTGGTGACAACAGCTAATTTCCTTTGTTTTCTTCTGGGCTCTTCCCTGGAGTGGGGGTAAAAGGGCTTGAGGGTACCTCACAGGGAGGATTCCCAAGTGCTCCTTCCTGGGTCAAAGGTTTTTTTTTTTGCATTTGGGTGGTGGCAGCGTTTACCAAGCCAAGGTCAGACAGAAGCTGTAACCTTGGGAGTTTAATACAAGCCTGGAGTGGCCAGTATTAATTTTTAGAATCCTTGCAGGCCCCCACCTTCTGCACTTGGAGTGCCAGAGTGGGGAATCAGCCTGCAACGTATCTCACTTTGAGGGGCCCCTTCTATGCTATAGCCTCCCACAGAACACTAGGCTGTGGTCTCTGCTAGGGAGCCGTTGGTGGCGTTCTCCGTCGAGTAGTGAGGTACTGCACAACTGCCCCAGGGCGAGTAGAAGCATAGCATGTCTATGCCCATGAATGAGGCATGTGCTCAGGAAACCTCCCCTCATTCCCTCCCACTCACCTTCTGAATATTTCCCTTAGTGGCAGCAGCCAAGATGGCTGCAAAGGACCAGTCTGGGCCGCCCAGTTAGGCCAGGCCCAGAAACCACCTGCTCAGTCCAGGCCCCCAGAGTGCTGGCCCACCCAGATGGGCCTGGCGCTAGGCCCACAAATCATAGATTATTAGAGTTGGAAGGGACATTAGGAGGTCATCTAGTCCAACCATCCTGCTCAAAGCAGGACCAATCCCCAACTAAATCCCCAAATGGCCCCCTCAAGGGCTGAACTCCCAACCCTGGGTTTAGCAGGCCAATTCTCAAACCACCAAGCTATCCCTCCCCTCACAAAGGTCAATCGACCAGGTTTGGGACCACAAAAGGGCCATCCCCCGAAATCCTTGGTGCCTAGTATCAGTCCATTTATTACTACTTTCATAGTCCAGCCAATCTGAGAAGGCCACTCTGGGCCAGATTCCAAGACAAATTGCCAGTGATAAGGAAGCAGTTTGAACAAAGAATGGCATCTCTTCAGTTGCTGGAAAAGCAAAACATAACTGATCTGGAAAGAGAATGGCAGATATTCAACTGCAGGAGCTAGAAGCTAAGGCAAAAGTGGACAGACTGAAGCTCGAGCTCAAAAGAATAAAGAAACAACAGGAACTGTATCATCCTGAAAAGCCAGCTCCTCTCAACGACAAAGATGGGGATAGAATCTGTCCAGTCTGGAACAGGGTTGGTATGTTGTTTGACTCTAAGCAGTTGTCTGTGTGTAACCAAATTTACCTCATCACTGCCACCTTTTATGTAAATGCTTTTACTGTGAGCTCAGGTGAAGGTAACCCCCTAAGTTGTGGAGAGGATGTAAAAATCAATGGTAAAAGCTGTTTAGGGCAAATTACAGCTGCTAACATCACTCTTGTTAAAGCGGATCTTGTCAAAGAGGAAGATTGTTCACCAGATAAGAGTGAATACTGTAATCCTCCATGAGTTTACTGTGAGGGTATTCTACGCTACGAAATTATGTCGATTTTATAGAAGTTGATTTTTTAGAAATTGATTTTATACAGTCGTTTGCATACGTCCACACTAAGCGCATTAAGTTGGTGGAGTGCACCCTCACTACTGCGGCTAGTATCAACTTACAGAGCGGTGCACTGTGAGTAGCTGTCCTACAGTTCCTGCAGTCTCTGCTGCCCTTTGGAATTCTGAGTGAAGCTCCCAATGTCTGATGGGGCAAAAACTGTCGCGAGTGGTTTCGGGTACATGTCGTCAGTCACCCCTTCCTCTGTGAAAGCAATGGCAGACAATCATTTCACGCCTTTTTTCCTGGGTTACCCATGCAGACGCCATAGCACGGCAAGCATGGAGCCTGCTCAGCTCACTGTCACTGCTTCTGTTGCAGGCCAGAGGCTTCTGCCTCAGGCTGCTCTTCCAGACGGCAGCACTGCGTGGTCGCACCTACCCCAGCCTACCCCTTGCTCCCATGGCTCATGAAACCTGGGCCGAAGTAAGGAGCAGTTCAGCTATAGGCTGAGCAAGTGCAGCATGGTGGTAGAATGTGCCTTTGGATGTTTAAAAGCTCGATGGCGATGTTGGGCAGACCTCAGCGCAACCAACATTCCCATTGTTATTGGTGCTTGCTGTGTGCTTCATAATATCTGTCAGAGTAAGGAGGAGATGTTTATGGCAGGCTGGGAGGTTGAGGCAAAGCACCTGGCTTCTGATTTTGAGCCGCCAGACACCAGGACGATTAGAAGAACGCAGCAAAGTGTGCTGTGCATCAGAGACGCTTTGAAAACAAGTTTCGTGACTGGCCAGGTTTCGGTGTGACAGTTGTGTGTGTTTCTCCTTGATGCAAACCCGCCCCCTTTGTTGATTTTAATTCCCTGTAAGCCAACCACCCTCCCCCCTTCAAAATAAAATAACTATTGTTTTGAAACCATGCATTCTTTCTTTATTAATTAAAAAAAATGAGATAAGGACAAGGTAGCTTGAGTGGGGTGGGGAAGGAGGGAAGAACAAAGCCACACTGCTTATTGTAGCCACACTAAAAATCAAACTGTTTGAATGACAGCCCTCTGTTGCTTGGCCAGCCTCTAGAGTGGAGTTGCTGGTGCCCGGAGCATCCCCCCCGGCGTCCTTGGGCGTCTGGGCTAGAGTTTTCCAGGGCTCCTGGAGCGAGTGATGGACCCTGCTCCAGGGACCCCACAAAACTCTCATGGGGGCCCCTGCGGGGCCCGAGGCCTGGGGCAAATTGCCCCACTTGCCCCCTCCAGGCAGCCCTGTATTGCGAGTGCATTTTTTTTGCCTTCTAATCTGCGATAACTTCCGGGATGGAGATGATAGCGGGAGCGTAGAAACATTCTACGCTCTACGATTCTGGGGGTCTGCATGGTCACCTGTGCAACTGAGTGCTGCTGAGCTCACCACGCTGACCAAATGGGAAATGAAATTCAAAAGTTCCTGGGGCTTTTCCTGTGTACCTGGCTAGTGCTTCAGAGTTCAAAGTACTGTCCAGAGCGGTCACAATGGAGCACTCTGGGGTAGCTCCCGGAGGCCAATGCCGTTGATTTGCATCTGCAGTACCCCAAATTGAACCCAGCAAGGTCGATTTTAGTGCTACTCCCCTTGTCGGGGAGGAGCACAGAAGTCGATTTTAATAGCCCTTTGGGGCAACGGAACGGGACAGGTTGTGTGGTTGTCATTTTTAAATCGAGCTAACAAGGCTAAATTCGACCTAACCCCGTAGCGTAAACCAGGGCTATGTGTGCTTTTAGCCAGAATCCATCATGACTGGAATGGTGCTAAACATGGAGTTACAGCTGGTGTAAGGAAGCTATTGCCTAAGGATCTTTTGATTGGGGATGATGTTAAAGCTTTGTTCGGTCAGGCTGACATCATAAATCAGTCACAGAAAAAAATAACCCTAAACCTGTGTCTATAGGGGCAAGGACTTGCCTCTGGACTGTTTCACCGAATGTTTGTCTGAGGAAGATGGCTGTTTATCTGTGCAAAGAAGCAGTGCATATGCGGCAGAAATTGCTGAGTGTCTGATATCTCAGAAGTGAATCTGGCATTAGCTAAGCCTCGGGGAAAAGTTTCTCTAGAGCAAATTAAAGTTGGTGATCAGGTTAAAGCCCTGACTGAGGAAGGAAGGGGACAGTCTTGTGAGTGTTGGATTGTTGGCTAGTAAAGCTTGGGAAAATATCCTTAACCAATGGAAAAGTGATTTGCTTAAAGAAGCTCAGTATAATGTGGAGAATAGCAGTTTATCTGTTGGGAGTGGCAACTTGCCTGTTATATTACTTATATCAGAGGTGGCAAACTACAGTCCTCCGGCCACAGCTGGCCCGCGGGACTCTCCTGCCCGGCCTCTGAGCTCCTGGCCCGGGATGCTGCCCCCAGCCCCTCCCCCACTATTCCCCTTCCCCCACAGCCTCAGCTCACTGCACCGCCGGCGCAATGCTCTGGGCGGCGGGACTGCGAGCTCTTGCCAGGCAGCGCAGTTGCAGAGCTGCGGCCAGAGCCGGTGCTCTGTGCGGAGTGGTAGCAGGGCTGGCTCCAGCCGGGCGGCGCAACTGCAGAGCTGCAGCCTGACCTGGTGCTCTGTGAGGTGCGGTGGCGTGGCTGGCTCCAGCTGGGCAGCGCGGCTGCCTGTCTCGGTGCTCTCGGCAGTGTAGCTGTACTGCCACCAGCCACCGGGAACAGTGGGGTCTGGATAGGGCAGGAGTCCCAAGGGGGCTGTCAGGGGGCGAGAAGCAGTGGGGTTCGGATAGGGGGCGGGGCCAGACCACTCCTGGCTGTTTGGGGAGACACAGATTCCCCTAACTGGCAGAAACCTGATGTGGCCCTCAGGCCAAAAACTTTGCCCACCCTGACTTATACTAATGGGAGCATCTAACCAAGGGACTGGGGACCTTCCAATGATTTGAAAGCAACCAGAGACTTAATAAGCCAGCAGTTTATTCCATCACTGCTACAAGCCTGAGCCAAGACCCTTGCAATTGTTGTATATATTCCCTTCCTTTAACCATTTTTAACTTTCACCTCTTTCTTTTCATAAATTTGATACTAAAGGATTGGCAACAGCGTGATTATTGGGTAAGATCTGAGTTATATGTTGTTCTGGGTATGTAGCAATTCCTTTGGGATCAGAAATATACTTTGGTTGATGAAATTGGATTTAAATAATCACTCATCATTAAGTCTAGTGTTTTTGGTGGTGTTACAGGGCCTGGGATTCCTAAGGAGACGGCTTTTCTGAGCTCTTGTTAGCCAGTGTGCTGAGACAGAAGGTGACTGTTGTCACTGGCTGGGTGTATCTTATAGAAGAATAAACAGCAGCTGCGAGCGGGGGGTCCTGCCCTATTTCTCAGCAGCTTGTCCTGAATTTGGTATTCTCAGTTGTGACTCACTGGGGCATGGTGGGCCCCTCACACGCAGGGCTGGCTCTAGCCATTTCTCTGCCCCAAGCACGGTGGCACGCCACGGGGGGCACTCATGCCTGTGAATGCTCCACCGGAGCCGCAGGACAGGCGGACCCTCCTCAGGGACGCCTGCGGGAGGTCCACCGGAGCCGCCTGCCGTCCTCCTGGCAACCGGCAGAGCGCCCCCATGGCATGCCGCCCCAAGCACGCGCTTGGCGCGCTGGGGCCTGGAGCCGGCCCTGCTCACACGGCACTCTCTGTGCCTGGGGTGGGAGTACAGGAGTGCATTCTGTCACAGCTTCTCACTGATTGCTGTGGGTGAGGTTGCTGCACTCTAGGGGGTTTGGGCGTGGACAGTGAACATAGCCAGGCCCAGATGTGTACCCACCTTATCACGCTTGCCTGCCATGCAGGGAGTGGGGTTGATTCTGCGCAGCTGGGTGGGTGCAGAGGAGGGGCTGCTGGGTGTTCACACTTAAATTGTCTAACTCTTGAAATGCTCCAGTTCTTGAGTAATTATTGGCTATTTATTGTCTCTTTCTCCTTTCAAGGGAGTTAAATGCAATGAGCTGGCTATGCAGCGTAAGGGGCAGACAGTTCAAGTTACAGAGGCAAGGAGGCAATTAGAGAATAGCTCAGATCCTCAAAATAGGAGCTGCTCCAGCAAATTGCATCATAGGAGGAGATTCTTGATTAACTATATAGCTTAGTCTATTGTGCTGAGTCACAGGACGACAGCTCCTGTTTCAGGGGGCGGGGTTGTACTCCTTTCATTTTCAAGTTTTATTTCGAACAATTTTTGAGTTTGACATAGACATCCAAAAATCGGGGGGGCTGGGGCTTTCTCTTTCTGTCTAGTGTAATGAGTCACGTACAGCAGGACATGCGGAAATGACTAAGTTCTCTCTAATAGACCCTAGTGCGCTGTGCACTAACACTGTTTCATCACAGTAAAGCACACTCGATATCCCTTTAATGTGTATCAGCAGGGTCTACGCAGATGAATTAGTGTGCAGCACGTCAGTGCACTTAAGAAAGTGCAGTGTCTTAGTTCACATTACTGCACCCTGTGAACAAATCCTTAGATACAAGGAACCACTTCCAGTGTTTTCCAGTGTTTACTGGCTAATCACCAATTTCAATTCTTTTGTGTTGCCGTGCTGACAGGTTAAAGCCTAAAATCAGAAGCCCGGTACTATGCTCATGGGTATAGTTAAAGTTTCATAACATTGATGCACTAACTGTGGACAATGTAAAATTGAGACCCAAACCTAAGTGGAGTGCGCTGCATGGCCTGGGCTTTTCCCCCAGTCTTCATAGGACAATATAATGTAGGGTTCTTGCCCTGCAGTACCTTATAACAGATCATTTCTCTGTAAAACTACGTCCCACAGCCCCTGAAAGCCATTACTAGGTGCCATGTGGCTCAACCAAGTCAGGGGAGTGGAGAATGAGTTTCACCATGTTGAATATTAATTTGCCCAAACTCTTATCACTTCTGTCAGAGATTGCAAACCCTGCTCAGTGTAAAGGTCACCCTGGAAAAATGCACGAATCCATCGATTCCTAAAGCTTCTGATCAGCCTCCCCCCCACTCCCGCCATCTCCTTTTCTGCACTTCACAGCTCCTCCCTTCTGGGGAGCTCCTCCAATCTATGGTGACTCCCATACCCCTGCAAGGGGAGCCTCTGCTCAGCTTCCAGCGATTTTACTCTGCGCAGGGCCGGCTCCAGGGCTTGGTGTAGAATCAGGGAGCTGGCAACCAGGAGTCAGACCCTGTGTAACCCCAGGTGCAGGGGACGTGGGGACCAGAACTAGCCCAGTTCTCGCTGAGCAGAGGCCCTGCAGGCGAGGACCATGGCTGGCTTTAATGTCCGCAGCGTTCTGGTGACTGGGGCCAATCGGGGAATCGGCCTGGAGCTCGTCAAGCTGTTTCTGGGGAAATCAAACCCACCCGAGTGGGTCTTTGGGACCTGCTGGGACCCGGAGGGAGAACGAGCGCAGGTGAGAACGGGGGAAGGTGAGAGGGAGTTAGCTGTACCTGGGGTGGGGGAATCTAAGTGAGGGGCCTCCAGCACTTGGAGCCAAAAGCAAGAGGCCCGAGCAGGAGGGGATTTCAGCCCCTGCTCCAGGCTGACGCTCCCTGGTGCATAAGGCTGCGGATGAGTTCTGCACGGGACACATGCGAAGCTATCAGAGCGCATTGAGGGAGAGGGCAGGGAGCACAGGTGCTTGTCTCCTTAAGGGAACAGGGAAACGTGTCCCTGGCTTGACTGCACTGAGGTAATGATGCCGGTTTAGACACCCTGCTGCAGACCCCGAAAGCCAGGGCTGGACCCTGCGCATGGGAGCTTTGCAGGCAGATATTGACTTGGTCCGGGGTAGCAGCAGGGAGCTGGACTCTGCCCGGCCTGACCATCCCTGCAGGCTGGCGTCTCCGTCAATAATCATTGACTTTATTCTCTTGCAGCAACTGAAGAACTTGGCATCCAGGCATCCAAACCTGATGATCGTTGCGCTAGGTGGGTGCCCTGCCCTGGGCCTGGAGCTGAGGCTCCCTTGCTCTGGGTCCCTTTGTTCCCCGTTCCCCTGTCTCCAGGTTCCTGTTCTTTGCCTGGTTGGGAGCCACTGTTAGTGTTATTTCTGCCTAGGTGTTGGTGAAGGGGAGGGTGCCTAGCAGCCACCCATCTCAGCAGAGCAACTCCCAGGTCTCCTACGTCCCACTCAGGCTCTGTGGGCTTGGTCAGGAGGAGGCCCAGGAAGTTCCTGGTATTTGCAGATTGTCCTGCATGCCAGACTGGCAGGGAAGGGATGATTGTGATTGAGACAGGGGCTGCCTGTGCCATGTATGAGCCTGGCTGGTTTGGGTCTGAACAGGCCTCGCTCTAATGGAGACAGATTTGCTGTCATAGACTCATAGAAAGCAAGATTAACAAACTAGGCCAATGGCCAGGGCCCAAATTCATGGGGGAGCACCCCTGGCCCAGGCAGTAGCCATAAAGTGGCTGGTCTGGTCATGCCTTTGATCTGCTGGGACCAGCTGCTCCTCCTGCTGATGCTTGGAGTGCTGCTCACATGACTGAGTGAGTGGGGCCAAATCTGAGTGAGTGGCACAGTGACTTCACACATAGGGTCACACCAGCACTCAGGGTGAAAATCATAGATTATTAGGGGGCTCAGAGATCATCTAGTCCAACCCGCTGCTTAAAGCAGGACCAATCCCCAAATGGCCCCCTCAGGGATTGAGTTTACAACCCATGGTTTAGTAGGCCAATGCTCAAAGCACTGAGCTATCCCTGCCCCCCTTCAGTAATAAACCCCTTGAAGTAGGGTTAACAACGCTTCAGGACTGTCCTCGATTCTCTAGGAATTAAAAATTTATGTTTAATTAATGTGATGAAACCTCCAGGAATACCTCACAGCAAACTTGGCAACCCTCCCTTTAAGGGGCCCAGCCTATCACCCCTCATGTGACCCCCTCTGCCCAGCCCCCCAGTGACACCCACTCTGAGACCCCTCGCCTAATCCCCACCGCTCAACGACCCTCCTTCCCCCAGGACCCACCCTATCAGCCCTCATGTGATTCCCGCCTCTCACTGACACCCCCACGGGGGCCCAGCCTATCACCCCCCACGTGAACCCCTGCCTGCAGTGACACCCCTGCAGGGACCCAGCCTATCACCCCCAGGCTCATTCCCCCTTTCCTGAAGCTCACATGCCGCAGAGACACGCCCGTCCGCTCCACCCCGAGCCCCTCCTGACTTGTCCGATGTTTTCGGTGACGTATCAAAATGACTATCGAGCTCTTTTGTTGAACCAGCTTTTTCAGTAACCCGAAAATGCTGCTGATGGTTCTGATTAAAAAAAATACTGCAAACACTTTTTAAAAGGAAAAATCGGCATGTTTCAAATGCTGCCAAACAACTGTGCCATCAGAGCTGTCTCCCCGAAGGGTGTTCTCATGGGATGATGAAAGCTGGGTGAGGGTGAGCCTGCCAGAGCTCTGATGGCAGATTTCCAACCCTGCTCACCCCTGGGAAGATCCTGTTGGTCCAACACGCCCTTCCCCCTGCCCCATTAACACTCTCACTGCCACACTGCTTTACGCTCGCCCTGCTGACTCCTGGTCCCCCCGATTTCACTGCCTGGCTTTGGTGCTATCCGTCCTGCCCTTGCCATGGCACTCCCCAGTTCTGGCTAGCTCTGTTTATGAGCTCCCGACTCGTTAGCATGGCCCCACCCCCTGTCCTGATTTTTCACATTTGCTGTCTGGTCACCCTACTCTGAACCTCCTGCTCTGTCTCTATAGAAGCTACAGACCCAGCCAGCATCAAGGCGGCAGCACCCAGAGTTGAGGAGCATCTGAAAAGCTCGGGGCTGAATCTGTTGATAAACAATGCTGGGATAGCGAGGCTGAGCACACTAGAGTCTGAGACACCAGAGGACATGTCCCTGGTGTACGCAACCAACGTGACAGGGCCCCTGCTGGTCAGCCAGGTAAGGGCCCCGACAGAGGGCAGGTCGCCGGCTGCACTGGGGTTTGACTTGCTTAGGCCAGAACTTCTCCCTTCCGCCTCAGGGCTCTGGTTCCTGGATCAATGAGCCAACGTGGGATGTGTGTGTGTGTGTGTGTGTGTGGGCGCTGGGGTGCGGCGTTCATCACAGTGTATGTGTCAGGTGCATTGTGAGTCTGTAACCACCCGAGAAATGGACCCAGATGCCCTAACGCTGCCCCGGTGGGGTCTGAGCCAAGAGTCCGGCTCCTGCAGCAGAGGCCATGTCCTGAGAGCAGGGATGGGCAAACCTTTTTGGCCCGAGGGCCACATTGGGGTTGTGAAACTTTATGGAGGGCCGGGTAAGGAAAGCTGTGCTGTTGCTGGCCTGGCCTGCTCTATCTCTGTGCACCAGGGCTGGGTTTTTCAAAGGTGGTTAAAGGAGTCGGGCACACAAATCGCGTTGACAGTGAATGAGAGTTGGGCACCTAAATCCCAACCTTACACTGTGATAAGTTGTTGCTGAAGTGTGTGTTTGCATCTAGGTACGAGGTACTTTCCTTTCCCCCAGCAGCCCAGCCTTCTGCAGGGACAGGTATTGGACAAGGCAGTTACCAATGAGGCTGCCAAGAAGGACAACGGGGCCTTTGTGAGCTGGGAAGGGAAAGTTCTTCCCTGGTGAGACGTCCCCTGGTCACGTGACAGGAGCCCTGGGTCAGGTCATTCCAGTGACCGCGCCGTCAGCCGTTCCTGTGTCCTCAATAAACCCACTGTTCTAATGCAACAGCTCTGCTATTGGTTGGATTTGTACCACTTAGCCAGCCTGAAAGCTGGGCAAGCGCTAACCCCCTTATGCCCAGCAGAGCGGAAAGGCTGGACTCCCAATGCTGGGGCTGTGGTGGTGCCAGGACTGTGGTGAGTGAGATCAGGGCAGCTCAGCACCCAGAGGGCAGCAGAGCCAGATGGTCAGGAAGCTGGTTTCAAACTTCCTGTTGAAAGAGTCTGCGAGACAAAGCGGGCTCCAGGGAGCCAGCGAATGGCAGGTCAGGGCCTAGAAATGCCTCTAGAGAGCAAACTCAGATGGCAGCTGCTGCAGGGGAACCGGGGCAGCCCTAAGCGTACGGAGACCAGAGCCCGGGGTCAGTACTACTGTAAGCAGAGTCAGGATGAGCGCTACCCTGATATCTGGTGGTGAATTGTAGAGAGTGTGGAAAGAATTTTAAGAATTTCCATTGGCATCCACCCCCCACTTAGCATAACCCCCAGCAGCTTGGGATGGTGATTTTTACAGCTCTGGGATCCCCAATTTCTTTGTTATTGGGGCAGGCGGGAAAAAAAGTTTGTCACCCTGATTGTGTGAATGGGGAGCTGTGGGACTGCTTTGTGACAGAAATGACTCAACCTCAGCTGGGTGGTACTTGCTAAACATGGGACATGGGTTCCAAAACTCTATGAATTGAGAAAGGTTGGAGGCTGGTGTGTATCTGATGCTGTGGGCCTCTTTTGAGGGTCTGGAATACCAGTTGCACAGTCTCCTTTCCACTGTTAAAGAGTAGAGCTAATTTTGATTCCATTAGGAGTCCATCTAGAGACTGCTGAGCTGAATTCATGTTGGAGTAATGGTGCCCCAGGGCTCTCCTACTAAGAGCTGAACTGAGATCACTGAGTGCTGTGTTAATTAGTGGGGAGTCTGAAGACCTATTGTTAAGCAGCTGGCAGAGCGGAGCAGTTGCAGCGTGTTGGAGCAGCCCTGTTGGAGCAGCCCGTGGAACAGTGAGCAGAGTGAAGTGGTTTGCTGGGGTGGCTGGAGGAGCAGCACAGCTGGTGTGGTGGAGCTGGTCGTGGTGAACGCTGCAGCAGAACTACATGGAGAGGTGGAGCAGTTGGCCCTGGCCCACGTAAGGTGCCCCTTAACACCCTGTGTGGACTCTCCCCTCCCGATTTCCACGCAGGCTGGGAGGGTAAAACTCTACAGATAAACTCTTGAATTCTGGGGTGGCACTGACCAGAGACTTTTGGGTTGTTGGACTTTGGGGTGATTGGACTTAAGACCCCGAGGGGAAAAGGACATTGCCAAACATACTTGGAGGTGGGTTTTTGTTTATAGTTTGTGTTATAACCCTGCTTGTGGTGTTTCTCCAATGGGATGCCACATTTATTCCTTCCTTTATTAAAAAAGATTTTGCTACACTCAGACTCTGTGCTTGCGAGAGGGGAAGTATTGCCTCCTAGAGGCGCCAGGAGGGTGTGGTATGTAAGTGTCCCAGGTCACTGGGTGGGGACTCGAGCCGGTTATATGTTGTGCTACTGAAACGGAACCTCTGGATACTGAACCCGGCCCTTGTTACCAACTCAGAGGGGCAGAAGGGTTACACTACGGCAGAGCTGGAGTGAGAGCGGGAGCTACGGGCAAGGCTGCTCTGGCTCTCTGGAGACCTGCCCATGAAGGAGGGGCTGGCAAAGCTGGGGAGAACCAGTCTCTGTCCAGTGCAGCTCGGCTCCTGCCCGGCAGTCTGTGGGGTTAGAGCCGCTCTCTGCCTGGCTACAGCTGGCTGCCAAGGACATCGGGGCAATAATCAAGCACCTCTCCCCTGTAACGTCTCTGCCCAGCGCCTCACCCCCTGACACCAGGTCTGGTGTCCATGCCAGGCAGCTCCTCGACCTCCCCACCCTGGTGCAGCCCCTCTGGCTTCTGGGCTGGGAACTAGACACTGGCACTGTTCTCCAAAGAACACGGCAAACTCTCCCCTGCCCTCTCTCAGCCACACACACAAAGGACACAGGGCCGGGCTGGACCAGGCCAGCTTCCTGCACCACATGCAGCTTCGTCCACGTGATCAGTGAGGTGGGGGTGAAGCTCCAGTAGCCATTAGCCAATCTCCAAAGACAAGGTGCTGCATGTGCCAGGGGCCTGACTTGGAACAATACAAAGCTGCCAGCACAGCCTTGGTCGTACAGAACGGCACAGCCCTTGACAGCAGCCACGCTGGAGCCATGTATGGAGCTATGCATTTACCCATGTACGCACACGGGAGGGAGGAAGCTCCATGGGCCGGGCCAGGGCTGACAGGAGAGAGCTGCAGGGCGAGAGGGCTCACGCTGGCAGGGCTCTCTGCACAGGAGGTTCAAATGAGCTGCTCTGCAGGACCATTTTACTCTGATTCTGGGGCCAGCTGAGAGCGTGCGGATGCCAGTGCCCAAGCGAATGAGTCACTGGCTCCCAGCAGGTGATCAGGACAATGTTCTGCTGCTCAGTTTGGGCTGATAGGAAGCTGGGACCCTCCCCTCCTGCTGGGTGCTCTGGCAGGTGGTGTCAGAGCGAGGGGCTCATGTCTCCAGCCAGGGGCGGGGGTTGCTCTAGTTTGCCGGTGCAGTTGAGTTTAGCTCTCAGGTGCGGTGGGGACCTGTACCTGTCAGTGGGTTGGGTTAGCCTCCCAGGCCAGCAGGCTGGGGAGCGGGTGCCAGAGCTCCTTCTGTGAGGGAGAGGGAGTTGGATCTGCCTGGCTGAATACAGAGGATTTCTCCAGCACCTTGGGCCGAGCGATTACTGAACCCCACATCAGGAACTGAGTTTTCTAATCGGCCTCCAGCACCTTTATCACTGATGGCCTGGCACATGCTGGGGACTTTCAGGTTTGTACTTGTTTGCTGTATTCTTCCATTCTTGTAAAAATATAGATATATAGACTCTTCCCTTTGCTTCCTGTTTGCAGAGAGAAGCCTAGCCCCCTGCCGCTGCCCTCCCCTCTGGGGGGGAACAGCTCCAGTCCCAGGGATGGCCAGTCAAACTGTGTGTGTCTGGGGCTTCCCCCAGCCTGTCACTTTGTGCCATCACTGCCACCTGCACAGAGTGCAGGCTGAGCAGGGGTCCATCGCTCCCACCTCTGGGAGGCAGCAAAGCAGTCACACCCACACACGTGCACTCGTACACACACACACGCGCACGCTTTGCACCGTTGTAGATGAGGACTCTGGCACAGGGAGTTAGCAGGAGTCAAAGAGGGAGCACAACCCCCCCACCCACCAAAAAAAAACAAGGAGTCCCTGTAGCACCTTATTGACTAACAAATTTATTTGGGCATAAGCTTTCGTGGCTATAACCCACTTCATGACATTTATATGGCCAGCAAGGAAAGCCCAAGTTACAATAGTTAGTGTCCCATCAGTCCACCCACAAGTTCTCTGGGTGCCCCCTCCCATTCCCTCTGTTTCAGGGACTCCCTGCAACTCCCCCACTGCCAGGGGCTCTATGTGCTCCCTTCTATTCTCCCCCTTATCAGAGACCCCTGTTCTCCACCCATACGGCAGGAGCTCTGTGTGCACCCCTATAGCCACTCCCCCATGTCCACTCTCTGACCTACCCCCACGGCAGGGGCTCTGTGTGCACCCCTATAGCCACTCCCCCATGTCCTCTCTCTGACCCACCCCCACGGCAGGGGCTCTGTGTGCACCCCTATAGCCACTCCCCCATGTCCTCTCTCTGACCCACCCCCACGGCAGGGGCTCTGTGTGCACCCCCATAACCACTCCCCCTCATGCCCTCCATTCTCCTCACATCCCCAATTGCAGGGCATCTGTGTGCACCCCCATATCCACTCCCCTATGCCCTCCATCTCCCTCTTACCCCCCAGTGGCAGGGCATCTGTGTGCACCCGTGTCATAAGTAGATAGGTAAGGGTTAATTTTCTTTTACCTGTAAAGGGTGAACAAAGGGGAATCAAAAACCTGACCAGAGGACCAATCAGTGGACTGGATTTTTTAAAAGTCCGGGGCGGGAACTGGGTACTCTGGGTCTTTTGTTTTCCTTGGCTGTGAGTAAACAAGCTTTTCTTCTAACTCCATCTTCTTTCAAATATTCTACTATCAAGTGTGAGTACAAAGAAAACAAAGTAATCGGCTGTGATGTGCTTTAATTTGTATTTATATGGGTGTTGATTTGCTGGACTGGTTTAGATTGGCTATTTTTTAAATCAGACTGGTTATTCCTATTTTCTTATAAGCCATCTTCCCTGTATTGAATTTCTTAATGCAGAGTTTAGTATATGTAAGTTCTTTCTTTTTTTATATAAAGTTTCTTTTTAAAACTTGTGGGAGATTCTTTTCCTAGTGAGGCAAAGGGATAGAAATTTCTGTACCAGGTATCTGTCTCCCTCACGGGAAGACAGGGAGGGGGAGGGAAGCATTACATTCTGTGTTGACTTTCCTATTGTCCCCAGGGCGGGAACAGGCTACGGGGAAGGAGAGAAAGAATCAACTCTGTTCTCTTGTGTTTGAGGTTTTTCTCTAGTTACTGCTACGAGACAAGGGAGGGGTAAATCTCCTGGTGTGTTAGCTTTGACTAGGTTTGAATGCATAACCTCGAGGGAGGTAAATAGTTCTCTTGGTTTTGCATTCAAGGAGTTAAGTATAGCATCACCCAGGCTCATCCAGGGAAAAAGGGGGGGGGGAGCTGGGATGAGATAGGGAGACCTAGGGGTCTGGGTCTTGGGGGGGTCCCCCAGGGAAAGGTTGGGGTGACTCAGGGTGACCAGGAACCCTAAAAATCCTGGTTGGTGGCAGCGATATCAGATCCAAGCTGGGTATAAGCTTGGGGGGGAATCACAGTAAGCACCCAGATTTTGGACGCTAAAGTCCAGATATGGGAAAGACGTTTACCACAACCCCCATAACCACTCCCCCAGGCCCTCCATCTCCCTCTTACGCCCCATGGCAGGGCTTGTGTGTGACCCTCCCTTTCTCTATACCAGGATCCTGCAGTCTCCGCCCCGCACCTGAGATTCTGTGTACATCTATCCCTGCTGCCCCCATTCTCCCTACCATGCCAGGGGTTCTATTCCCCCAGTACACCAAGATGCCCCAGTCTCCTGATCATGCCAGGAGGGCTTAGAGTTGCCAACTTTCTAATTGGACAAAAACCGAACACCCTCGCCATCCACCTTTCCTGAGTCCCTGCCCCCTGCTCAATACATTCCCCTCTCCCTCCGTGACTCACTTTCCCCCACCGTCACTCACTTTCACTGGGCTGGAGCAGGGGTTGGGGTGTGGGAAAGGGTGAGGGCTCTAACTGGGGGTGTGGGCTTTGGGGTGGGGCCAGAAATGAGAGGTTCAGGGTGCGGGAGGAGGCTCTGGGCTGGGGCAGGGAGTTGGGGTGCAGGAGGGGGTGAGGGCTTTGGATGGTATTGTGGGCTAAGGAGTGAGGCTTGGGATGAGGGCTTTGGGGTGTAGGAGGGGACTCCAGGCTAGGGGGTGAGGCCAAGGGATTCAGAGTATGTACGTGTGGGGGGGACTGTGGGTTGAGGTAGGGGGTTGGGGTGAGGGTGCAGGGGTGTGGGCTCGGGGGAAGGGATGAGGGGTGCAGGAGGGGGCTCTGGGTTGGTACAGGGGGTTGGGGTGCAGGAGGAGTGAGGGCTCTGGGGTGAGGCCAGGGATGAGGTTTGGAGTGCAGGAGGGGGCTCTGGGTTGGGGGGCCTCAGGATTGTGGTAGGGGTTTGGGGTAGGGGCACGAGCTTACCTCAGGCGGTTCCCGGGCAGCAGTGCTGTGGTGCTAAGGCCGCTGTCTGCCTGTCCTGGCACCGCGCTGCACCCTGGAAGTGGCCAGCAGCAGGTCTGGGTCCTAGGCGGGGGGGCCAGGAGGCTCCGTACACTGCTCTCGCTTGCAGCTGTTGACCCCCCCCAGCTCCCATTGGCTGGGAACTGGTGCTCAGGGTGGGGGCAGTGTGCGAAGTCCCATGGCCCCCCTGCCTAGTAGCCAGACCTGCTGGCCGCTTCTGGGGTGCAGCTTGGAGCCAGGACAGGTTGGGACTAGCCTGCTTTAGCCCTGCTGCACCGCCGACCAGCCTTTTAATGGTGCTGACTGGAGCCACCAGGGTCCCTTTACGACTGGGTGTTGTAAACCGGACATCTGGCAACCTTAGGGGGCTGTGTGTCTCTTCCCACCCCAGGTACCTCCTTCTCCCATTGAAGGGTGGGATGGTGCCCTCTCTCCCCCACCTTTGAAGGTGCAGGATGTAAGCAGGAGGCAGGGATGAATGAACCTTTTGATTCTTTTTTCTCCTCCGGCGGGTCCTACGGGCCTCGGGCTCCGAGCAGAGAGAGCACTGACTTCTCTTCCCTCATGCAGGGTGCCAGGGCAACCCTCCGCCGGGCGGGGGAGCAGGGGCTGTCCTTATGCTGCAGGGTTTAATGGTGCCATCAAGGGAGGCCAGCGGCTCCCTGTGTCCCCCGCTTGATGTGCCGACTGGCCCCAGGACAAGAGGCTCTGCCCATGGATGTCTAGAACATTCCCTGACGTATGGGGCAGATCGATGCGGTGTTCAAACATGCTCCCATGACGGGCAGACAGCGGGACGCAGAAATGTCAGGGCCGGCATAGGAAGTCTGGTGCCAATGAGCTAGGGTGACCAGACAGCAAGTGTGAAAAATCGGGAGGGGGGTGGGGGGTAATAGGAGCCTATATAAGAAAAAGACCCAAAAATCGGGACTGTCCCTATAAAATCGGGACATCTGGTCACCCTACAATGAGCGCTCTGAGGGCCATAAAACCAGTGCTGTGCAGGGGTCACTACACCCGAACCTGGGACCCCCTGAGTACCTCCTGGTGTAAATGCACGGTGCCTCAGGCCAAGCCTGCACTATAACCTCACAATTGATGTGCCCACGCTGCTCAGCCACCGCCCTGTGCGACTCGGTCCTCCCAGCCTAGCCTCTGGGGTGGACAGCGCTATGTGGGCGGGAGGGTGTCTCCACACACACACAGCTCAGGCCACTCAAGGAGGCGGTGTAACCACGCTGATGGGAGACGCTTTGCCCGTGGTGCAGCAATGTCTTCACTGAATGCCACAGCAGCTGGGTTTCAAGTGCAGACCTGCCATTCGTACCCCTTTGGGCAGCTCTGCAGGCGCTGGCTTTGGACTAGCAGCCGTGGGAGTTACTGGGGTGGGGCTACCTGCCATTTGTGGCTGGGGGATTGTCGGCTTTGAGTTCAGGGAACGCCCCTCTCTGCCATACTGCACACAGGTGCGAACGGAACATGGCTATTGATGGTCACGCTCATTGCAGACCAGGAATCCGAGTCGATCGCACTCCCCTGGCACTGATGGAAGCAACGGAAGCAGAGCTGAAATCGGCTAAGTGCCACCCACCGCCAGGGAGATGCTCATGCCTGTGTGATAAATAAGGCGGGGGGCAGTGGAAGCTCCCTTTTATGGACACCCAGCCAGTCAGCTATAAAATCCCTCTTAGCTATTCTCTACTTGCTTTACCTGTAAAGGGTTAAAAAGTCCCCTAGGTAAGAAAAAAAAGTGGGCACCTTGTTGCAGGCACAGAAGGATGCCCGAGGCAAGCAACAGTGGTCCGTGCCCGGAGTGCTTAGTGCCAATAAACACACCAGGGTGGAGAAGCAAGCAAAGTTCATTTGAGATCTCAAAGCGGTGCTGGGAGACTTAGCACGCCTCAGATCCAGCACATCTACACAAGCGGCTTTTCCCTTTTTATAAGTTTTTTTTCCTCTTTCTTCCCCCCCCTCCTCCTCCTTCCTGCCCCTGTAGCAGTTACGTAAGCGCAGGTGCATTAAGTAATCTTGGCCGCGGCAGCTCGTTAGTAAGTTTTCCTTCTGCAAGTTATCTTGTCCTTCTGCTAAAGGTGCACAGGCATCATTATTTCTGCTTTAGACCAGTTAGAACTGTTGCAACTGATAACGGCTGTTACACCTGGCCTTTCCCATCTGCCAGCCTCTTAGGTCGATTAGAGTTCAAACGTGGAAGGACTCTTGTTTGCTGAGGCCTAAAACCAGGAAGGCTCCATACCCTTGTGGCCTTCCACTTTCCCGAGTGACTTAGGGTTATGCTTAGTGACACCAACAACTCCCTCCTTTGAGAATACTCAGCAACCTTTTGGCTGAGTTTTCTCATACTCTGCGGACAAGATACGATTAAACGCTATGGAGCTGGGGTTTTCAATAAGAGGGTACATTGGGAATTCTGGGGAACAGGGGGGCACAAAGCTTAAGGAGGAGCATCTTAAAACAAGCTATTAGGATAAGGGTGACCAGACATAGTATCACCCCTGTGAGGAGGAGACGCATAAGGCCCCCTTCTATTCCTCCCAGGTTGGGCAACCAACTCCAGAGGGAGTCAAACGTGGTAGGTTCCCTTTCTTGGGCCTTCCACTGCTCAAAAGCCTGTTTGGCCAACAGGATGTGTTTGTTAATGTCCTGTGCATTTTCTGGGACATAAGTACAGCATTCACTTCCAATAAGGGCGCACACCCCGCCCTGGGAAGCCACACTTCCACCCAGGAAGTGTCCACGTATGTCCCCATGATCACAGATCAGATGGTATTCCTGATGCGTCCGTAAGGGCAGTGGGCCAAGTCTGGTACTCAAGATCACTCCGAATGGCCATCAGCTGGTCATTCAGGAAATCCCGGATTCCTACACATACTAGATCCCACTGCAATGCCTTCCCAGCCTCAGTGATATTCAATACCATCTTTCCTTGGAGTAGTACTATAACGCATCTGTTATTTAACTATTCTCAGGTAGTTTCAAAAGGCATTGACATTAATAGCATAGGAGGGGGGGTTACATTATTAGTCACTCTCCAGGACACAGGGCGCAGCCTGTAGAATAAACCCCAAACTTCAATCAATACCACATTCCCAAGCATGGGTCCCACAAATGTCCTCCCGCCAATGTATAATTCTTTGTTTCTTCACCAGGGTCAGTTCTTAATGTCCTTTCTAGTCAGGAATTCCTGAACTTTGGCAATTTCAGTGGAGTGAGTGTTCCTTCTTCTTTCCCAAAACAGTCGTGGTGCAGCATCTTACAGGGGAGAGGTTACTAGCACATCACCCTGTAATGGTTTTGATTCTTCTAGAAAAATTCAAAGGCACAGTAGATCTGTCAGTGGACAAGGGAGAGGTTACTAGCACTTCACCTTGTCCTTTTCCCCTGCTGTCCAGAAGGCAGAGTGGAGCTAGAATGAGAAATGGCTAATCTTCAGTAGGAGAATTCTCCCGCGGTGGAGGGGTCTTTTTGCAGTGAGAATCATGGGTACAGGCAGTCAGTCTCTGGCACCTCACAGTGGTGTTGGTAGTCAGCAGGGCTTGATAAGGGACTTTCCAGCATGGAGCCAAAGCAGTCTTTCGTTGGTGGACCTTTACATCAATCCAGTTTCCTGGTTCCAAGGAGTGCCAGGGCTGCTAGGGTCTTCGGGTAGCGCTTCCTTACCTGTGAGAAAAGAAACCTAACGCATTTCATTAGTGCCTGGCAGTGTTTTGCAGATCTCATAGCTGCTTGGGCACATTCAAGCCCTCCTTTTCTGGGTTGTCAGCCAAGTCTTAACTGTGAGCAGTGTCCTTGAGTGAAGTCAGTGTCTTATCTATAGCCTGGGCTTGCTAGCTAATTATTTTTTTCCTAGTTAACTCATTTTGTTCTTTGTCCTTTTCCCCTTCTTGGCTTCTTTTAACCTGCAAAGGGAACTTCCACTTTTCACTTATACACCTTTTTCCCAAAAATGAACACATTGTGGCAAATTGCCGGTACTGTTCTGCTGGGTCTCGCGCTTTCTCTTCTCTGGGGTAGGTTCAGGGCGCTATTGCTTGCCTCTGAATCGGTTCTTAATTACTCCACTAGTGTCCTTGGAGGAGGGGAGTGGAGAGGGAGGGACCTGGGCCCGCCCTCTACTCCAGGTCCCAACCCAGGGGCCCTGAGGGTTGTGGTGAACCACTTGAACTAGCGGTTCCTTCCCCTGGGTTACTTCCCTCTCCTACCCTTCAGCTTGTGAAGGGCTTCTTGCCTCCCTTCTACACAAGCTTGGTGCCCCTTACCTAGGGTTTCTTCTGGACTTCACAATCCACCGCAGCACTCCTCCAAACTTTCTATTTCTCTCTTATCAAACTCTTCTCTTCTCCAACTTCTGCAACCTGCACTCTGCTCCAATCAAACCTTCCTCCTACAACTCCCACACTGTCTGACTGAAGCAGGGGTTTTTATCACATGACTGAAGTCAGGTGCTCTAATTGGAGTCAGGTGCTCTAATTGGCATCAGGTGCTCTAATTAATCTAAAGCAAACCGTCCTCCCTTGGCAGGGAATAAGGCCCCCTGCTAACACCCTCATGCTGCCCTCTAGCCATACTGTATCACATATCCCCCCCTTCTGCTCAACACCAAGGGGTTGGGCTACTCGGGACGAGAGGCAGTGTCGGCGTGAGAGGCCATCAGCATTGCCGTGTTGGCTTCCAGCCCTATGCTGGACCCAAAAATGGAAAGGCTGCAAACAGAGGAACCACCTCGTCACTCTGGCGTTCCTTTCCTTGTTCCTATGCATCCACTGGAGCGGGGCGTGATCAGTCACAAGGGTAAACCGCCGCCCCAGGAGATAGTAGCGGAGAGTCTCCATAGGCCATTTTATCGCCAGACATTCCTTTTCAACAACAGCGTACTTTTGTTCCCTGGGGAGGAGCTTCCGGCTGAGGTACAAGATGGGGTGCTCCTCCTCCCCTACCATCTGGGAAAGGACGGCACTGAGTCCCACCTCCGAGGCATCCGTCTGCAGGATGAATTCCTTCTCGAAGTCTGGGGCCACGAGTACCGGATGGCAGCATAGGGCTGTCCGTAAATCTGCAAATGCTTCTTCCGCCACATCCGTCCACTTCACTATCTCGGGGCCCCGAGCTTTTATCAGATCCATCAATGGCCCCACTCTTGTGGCGAAATCAGGGATGAATATCCGATAGTATCCTACTATCCCCCAAAATGCTCTGACCTGCTTTTTGCGTATTGATCGAGGCCAACCTTGTATTGCCTCCACCTTGTTCCATTGGGGCTTTACCAAACTTCTCCCTATGACATGCCCGAGGTATTTGGCCTCAGCTAGTCCTATCACGCACTTCAGAGGATTAGCGGTGAGACCGGCCTTTCGCAAGGCGTCCAGCACTGCTTCCACTTTGTCTAGGTGTGTCTCCCAATCAGGGCTATGTATAACTATGTCATCTAGATAGGCGGCAGCATACTTGGCATGGGGTCGTAATAACTTATCCATAAGTCTCTGGAATGTGGCAGGGGCCCCATGGAGTCCGAAAGGGAGGACAGTGTATTGGAACAGGCCATCGGGCGTAGAGAAGGCAGTCTTTTCCCTGGCATCCTTGGCCAGGGGTATTTGCCAATATCCTTTGGTCAGATCCAGAGTGCTTAGGGATTTGGCCTTGCCTAACTGATCAACCAGCTCGTCAATGCGTGGTATCGGGTAGGCATCGAAGTGGGATACTTCATTCAATTTCCGGAAGTCATTACAAAACCTCAGGGCGCCATCAGGCTTGGGGACTAGTACGATCGGACTGGACCACTGGCTGTGGGATTCTTCAATGACCCCGAGTTCCAGCATCTTCTGCACTTCCATCCTAATTTCTTCCCTTTTAGCTTCCGGTATTCGATAGGGTCTTATCGTCACCCTTACTCCGGGGCTGGTGACAATATGATGTTGGACTAGTGTCGTTCGGCCTGGTTGGGTACAAAATACGTCCTGGTTCCGGTGGATCATTTCAATGACTTCCGTCCGTTGTTCTGGGGTTAATTCAGGAGATATCTTTACCTGCTCCTGTGGGCCATCTGCCTGAGGTAGAGCTCCTCGAGTGACCAGAGACTCTCTGTCATGCCAGGGCTTCAGTAAGTTGATGTGGTAGATTTGCTCTGGCTTTCGGCGGTCTGGTTGTCTAACCTTATAATTCACTTCCCCAATGGCTTCCACTATCTCATATGGTCCGTGCCAGCTGGCTAGGAGTTTGCTTTCTGCGGTCGGCACTAACACCATCACCCGTTCCCACGGCTGAAATCTCCGTACCTTCGCCCGACAGTTGTAATATGTCTGCTGTGCCTCTTGTGCTTTTTCCAAATGTTCCCGTACTATCGGGGTTACTCGAGTTATCCGCTCTCTCATCTGTGTCACATGCTCAATGACATTCTTTCCTGGGTTGAGTTGTTCCTCCCAATCCTCCTTGGCGATATCTAAAATCCCGCATGGGTGGCGTCCATATAAGAGTTCAAAGGGAGAAAAACCCGTGGACGCCTGGGGAACTTCCCGTATAGTGAACATTAGATACGGTAAAAGGGTGTCCCAGTCTTTTCCATCCTGTGCTACCACCTTCCGGATCATACTTTTAAGGGTACGATTAAATCTTTCGACCAGTCCGTCTGTTTGTGGATGGTAGACTGAGGTCCGAATGGCTTGTATGCGGAGCAGGGCACATAAGTCTTTCATTAGTTTTGACGTAAACGGGGTTCCCTGGTCTGTCAGGATCTCCTTAGGGATGCCCACTCTGGCGAAAACCTGTAGTAGTTCTTTTGCTATTGCCTTAGACGTGGGGTTTCTTAAAGGAATGGCCTCTGGATATCGCGTGGCATAGTCAAGGATGACTAGTACGTTTCGGTGGCCCCGTGCCGACTTTTCTAGTGGGCCCACTATGTCCATAGCTATCCTCTCGAAAGGGACGTCAATAATAGGTAAAGGTACTAGTGGGGCCCGCAAGTGAGGTCGGGGGCTATGCAACTGGCATTCAGGGCAGGAGGCACAATAACGCTGGACTTCTGCTCGTATCCCTGGCCAATAAAACCTTCTTAGGATTCTATCCAGCGTCTTGTCTACCCCTAGATGTCCCCCAAATAAATGACTGTGAGCTAGCTCTAGTACTGCCCTTATGTGTTTCCGTGTGACTAGGAGTTGCTCTACTTCTTCCCCTCGTATTTGCTCTATTCTGTACAACAGATCGCGTTTGAGCACGTAATATGGCCTTGGGCCTTTGACTTTTCCTTCTACAGGCACTCCATTTACTTCCACTACCTCCTCCCTCACGTTCGCATATAATGGATCTTCGGCCTGGTCCTGCCCAAAGGTCTCACGTGCAGTACTGAACTGACCTAATTCCAGGGGGCCTATTTCAACTCTTCCCCCTGGGGTGCTCCCACTTGGGCCAGGAACCTCCTCTGAGTCCTTCGTGGCCCGAACCATCTCCTGGTCTCCTGGGCGGGTTCGCCTACCCACAAGGGAAGTCTTTTGATTTGCTGCCAGAATTCTGGTCCCTAACTTTTTATCTGCCCTTCGTTCTCGCCTAGACCTTCGGGGTTTTCCAGGGGATGAGAATAACTCTGGAGCAAATTCAGCAAACATTGGGGTGAGGCTATCTTTAGTTGCCTCTGTCTCAGCCTGGGGGTTGCTACCCTCTCCTGTCTCTATCGGGGTCAGTAAACTCTCAAACCCAGGGAAGTCTTTCCCAATCAAAACAGGGTAAGGGAGCTTGGGGACTACTCCTGCAGAAACTCTGGTGGTATTCCCCTGGATCTCAATCTGTACCGGAATTGTAGGGTAAAAATTCACTGTGCCATGTACGCATGTTACCCCTGTGCTTTTGGCCCGGGTTAGTTGGTCTGTTCCCACCAACTTTCCCGAGACCAACGTGACAGCACTCCCAGAATCTATTAATGCTATGGTTTTTATATCATTCATTTTTACAGGTCTGGTAAATCCATGTGAGGTCAATGTAACCCCTACCAGGCTGATTAGGCCACATTGCTTCCCATAATTCCCCAGATTACACTGCATAGGTACCTCCTTGTTGGGACATTGGGCTGCTATATGCTCTAATTCCCCACATTCATAACACCGTCCCCTTATTCCGGTTGTCACCCTCTGCCTGGGGCTAGTTGGCCGGCCCCCCACCACTCTTCCCAAACCCCCAGGTCCCTTTCTGGCCTCGAGCCATTCCTCGCTGTCGTTCCTCCCGGTTATAGTTTTCCTAGAGTTCTCGACAGTCCGGGGCCTTGGGTTTGGGGTTGTCTTCCTGGGTTGCCGTGTCTCCCCGCCTGGGGTCTGGAACAGTTTGCGGGCTGCCAGTTGTCTTTCCATGAGGGAGACCAACTCATCATAGGTAGAGGGGTCATTCTGACCAACCCAAGTCCTGAGACCTGGTGGTAGCCCCCGCATATACCGGTCCAATATTGGTACCTCCATCATCTCCTCAGAGCTATGGGCCTCAGGGCGCAGCCATTTCCGGGTCAGGTGGATCAGGTCAAACAATTGTGTTCGGGGTGTCTTGTCCTCCGTATATCGCCATTCATGGAACCTCTGGGTCGCAGTGCCGTTGTTACTCCGAACCTGGCCAGGATCTCTGCCTTTAGCTGGGAATAATTTGCTGCAGCTTCTGCAGCCATATCGTAATAGACCTTCTGGGCTTCCCCACACAGGAATGGGGCAAGGATACCAGAACATTGTTCTTGGGGCCAGGCCTCCCACAGGGCTGCTCTTTCAAAAGCCAGGAGGTATGTTTCCACATCATCCTCCCGTGTCATTTTCTGTAAGCAATGGCTAGCCCGTATGGTCCGGGTCCCTTCCCAGTGGTGATTCTGCTCCATAAGGGTCTTCATCTGGCTCCAGATCTCTCAGCAGGGCTCGGTCCTGGGCAGCCTGACTCAGCAACAGCTGATTGGTCTCTTGCTGCAATCTAGTCACCTTCTGTTGGGCGGTTGCTTGGACCCGGGTAGCCTCCTGCTGGGCCGGGGTGGCATGTATAAGGGCCTTGACCACGTCGTCCATCTTAAGGGTGGGAGGGTTTTGTCTCACCCTGGACTAAGTCCCCAGCGCGCAGATCCCACTTCTGACACCACGTGTGGCAAATTGCCGGTACTGTTCTGCTGGGTCTCGCGCTTTCTCTTCTCTGGGGTAGGTTCAGGGCGCTATTGCTTGCCTCTGAACCGGTTCTTAATTACTCCACTAGTGTCCTTGGAGGAGGGGAGTGGAGAGGGAGGGACCTGGGCCCGCCCTCTACTCCAGGTCCCAACCCAGGGGCCCTGAGGGTTGTGGTGAACCACTTGAACTAGCGGTTCCTTCCCCTGGGTTACTTCCCTCTCCTACCCTTCAGCTTGTGAAGGGCTTCTTGCCTCCCTTCTACACAAGCTTGGTGCCCCTTACCTAGGGTTTCTTCTGGACTTCACAATCCACTGCAGCACTCCTCCAAACTTTCTATTTCTCTCTTACCAAACTCTTCTCCAACTTCTGCAACCTGCACTCTGCTCCAATCAAACCTTCCTCCTACAACTCCCACACTGTCTGACTGAAGCAGGGGTTTTTATCACATGACTGAAGTCAGGTGCTCTAATTGGCGTCAGGCGCTCTAGTTAATCTAAAGCAAACCGTCCTCCCTTGGCAGGGAATAAGGCCCCCTGCTAACACTCTCATGCTGCCCTCTGGCCATACTGTATCACAACATAAACATTGTCATTATACAGTACATTAATCTTATTATTCAATATGTGCCACACATACCCTTTTACTAAAATAACCTTATTGCAGAACTTTGGAGCAACAAGCTAGAACAAGCACACCCACTTTGAGGAGTTCATTCAATTCAACCTCTAGTCCAATAGCTTTCCACCATCCCCAGCCTACTGGCTAGAAATCTGAGGTAGCCAGAAAGATCCCATGTACAATATGGGGAGTGGGTTAACTTTCCATGTCTTTGCTTCCAAAGACTGTTGGTATGCAAATTTTAACAACAATTTTTGCAATTAACAATTTGGCCAAGGAAGTTTCTTTTTCTTACTTAAGGAAATGCATTAGACTTTAGTATATCACATTCTCCTTTGTATTCCAAGTTGAACAAGACAAGTATCTGCATTTAACCCATCTGTTTGATTTTAACTAGACTATCCTATGAAAATATTAAACACAACAATTTTGGCCACGAGACAAACACCACAAGACAGGACATAGAACACAAAACATAATTCCTATTGTGCCAGTAAATGCATGGTACGTTGAATGCTGTTCAGCTGGCATCAGTTTTCTCTGTTTATCTGAAAGACAAAAAAACCCAGAGATCTACCCCTTCTGGGCAGTCAATCATCACTTAAAATATACAAATACTCTTGTTGACTTCAGGCAAAACAGAGGAATTACCCCATATTTTCTTGTATTTGTTTCATAGGAGCCCAGGTTTTTAATTACATAATACTGTATACATTCTTCAGCTAATTTAACTAAATTGTTCATAACCAAACCAAATGATTGCAATCCAATAATTTCTTTGCCTGAATTTATTTACAAACATTTCACAGACACCAAGAACTTTCTTCTTTAGCATTTTTTCAAGGTTCAACTGCTGTTTCCTCCAGCAGCTACAGAGTTCACTTCTCACTCTCCCTTAAATCACTTGCTTGTCTCCCAACAGCCACTTTTATTAACTTAACTCACCATTCCAAGTAAATCCTGGGTATTTGAAATCCCCATGCTTACACTTACTGACTCCTTCCTTCCACTACACCCTTAAAGTTTTCCAATCTGTTTTCCAATTTGTCTGTCTGTTGCCTGCCCGCCTGGGCCCAATCCTGCTTTTCTTGCTGAACCGTCCCTTGCATGGGCACCAACTTGTTCCACTACCGCTTCTCAACTAGCTCCCACCCCTCCTGGTCTCTTCCCTTAAACATTTTTACTCACAAGACTACCTGAGTCCTTCCTCGTGAGGCTTGCCACCTGGACAAAAACACACGGCCCATTGGCCAAAGGCCATTTATTTAACATATAATCCAAACCCCTTTAGAAGGTTTACACAGAGACCCATCCATCTGTCTGCTGACACTTAAACAGAAAAGAGAATTACACAGAAAGCAGAGGAAATTACAGTCTAAGCCAGGTTTTCCCACTTCTATACACTGACCGCTACAGGGGACGGGACAGAAGGATCTCAATTCGACCTCAGAGCTTCCTCGCACACATGGCTTCCACTCTGAGGAATTACAACGAGAGATTCAGTTCCACCCACACTCCTAACGCCCAAACAAACAGAGCAGAAAAACAACAGTAACCAGTTAAACAGAACAGAACCAGAACCAGATAGCGTTTCCTTATCCTATTAGGGCTCACTTTTACTCATGCAGTTCTCAACATATAACACCAGCAGTACCAAGCAAAGCAAACATAAAATAACAAGGGTAAAACAAATAGATGGTGTAAATTCTGCAGGGCTCCCCTCTTCTTAATTGCTCACCAAACTGTGACAAATTTCTGTTACCAATCTATCCCTGTGTCAGGTGATCAGGCTGACACTACAGGATCATTGGGGGAAGATAAAGAAAACACACCATATAACTGAATTTTTAAAGCTCCATTAACAAAACAATAAAACAACAACGGAGAGTGTTGGGAACGCTCCCACATCACCGAGGAAAACATTAATGCCCCAAGCCCCTTTCATACTCACAACGTACGTCCAGACTGGCCACTTCTGTGTATAATGTTCAGAGAAGAGGGAGAGGTGGACAGGAGCTTATCCTGTATACAGTTTGTCCAGAATTTCCAACATGCTTCCGCTCTTGGGAGGGCTGTTCTTTTACACCCTGGAATCTCCTGCGGCATCTCTTTCAGAGATTCCAGTCCAGGTCGGCTGCCTGTGGCTTCTTTGGTGTCACCAAGCCACACCAGCTCCGGGGTCACAAAGGCACACTGTTGGATCTTACTGGACAGTTAAGCTTTGCAAATGTAATCTCAGTTCTGTAACTTATATTGCCTTTGGTTTGCCTCTGTCAATTTTCCTTTTTCCACAACCAGCTGGGGCCGAAAGCAGTTTTTCTTCGTACTTAGCATAGTCTGCGTTGATTCTTGACCTTGAATGCAGAGCAACTTTCTTTTTATCCCTGGGCCAAGCTGAATTTCAAATTAACCCGTTTCTTTCCTCAATAGACAAATTTGCTCACTCTGTGTCAGGGTTTTTTGGTGATTAAACATTCCTCTTAGATGTATGATCTTATCTAGATTGAAGTACCTTCTAGTGGGCATTGTTTAGATGGATTTTCACACGTGTAAATATTCCAATTCTCTAAATACCTGCAGGTTGTTGAACCATAATGTACGTACATGTAAAATGCTGGGGTACCCTTAGCGGGTGAGCTGGAATGTTTAGACTGTCCCCCACCCATTTTCCACTTACACACACAGGGAGGGTGCCCTGTCCGTGCTAGCGGCTCGTAAACTAAGGATTTTTTCCTACAGGGTACTCACACAGGAGAGGCTAACGAGGATGGCCACGACCCTCCTACACCTTCCTTCAGCAAAGAGCGTCAGCTAGTCTCTGGGAGACGGCGCCGCTTACTCTGATTGCATCCAGTGAGATGATCAGACTGTCAGTAGCCCACATGGAAAGGAAAGGGGGAGGGAAGATGGGTACACACACTCCCTAGACTCAGGTAGCTTCCTCACCAGACGATGCCAGGCCAAGTCAGCCCACCATGGGTCGGACCTCCTAAAGATCCACTAGTTACCAGGCTTGCATTAGAGTAGTCCTGGTCACGAGCTTTTGTTTCACAGGGTACTCTGGGCGTCTTCCAGTAACAGTCACTCACACTGGCCCCCAGTACCATTCTGCATCTGATCTTGCTTTTTAGCTACAACAGGGAGAGAGTGCACTAAGACATAGGGTCTCCCCTTTCTAGACAGGTCCCTCCTTTGTTCCTGCACTATCCCTCACCTGCTTTTGAATCCTTGCACTCCGCCAGACGGGGGGAAGAACAGGAGCCACAGTGGGATTTTTTACAAGAGCTCTCCATACAAACAGCTTCAGAAGCTACCCGTTCGCTGACAAAACAGGAGTAATTGGAGGATTGTGCTATAATTAAGTGATCCTTCCAGTGGCCACTTTTTCTGGTCCTGTAGTTGATAATGAGGCCAGTCTACTGTACAGAACTTTTGTAACCTATTTTTGGTCATCGAATTCGATCTAAACACCTTCCAGTTTTCTAGAATGCATTCTAAGGGTGTACAGCATGCCCTGCCTGTACTCTGTCCCTGCCCCATATTCTAGGATGACACTGGGCGTCCCCAGGTCCTAACAGGCAAAAATCCAGACCACTGGACTGTTCCTACCTTATCCAAGGGAACGGTTCTGTACCATCGCCCACAGCTGCTTCTCCACTTTCGGAGCGCGTTACATCGTTGTGCCCTCCGGGGTCGATCAAAACGCGTCTTCGCCGAGGCCCCCGGTGAAGTCATCGGTGCGCGCCGGGCGTCGGTCGTCGCCGCGATCTGTCGGCCGCCGAGAGGGGTCCAGGCATGGCTGATGTTAGCCTTGATGGCCCACCCAGGGACGCCAAAACTGTTGCAGGCACAGAGAGTGCTCGAGGCAAGCAACAGTGGTCCGTGCCCGGAGTGCTTAGCGCCAGTAAACACACAGGGTGGAGAAGCAAGCAAAGTTCATTTGAGATCTCAAAGCGGTGCTGGGAGACTTAGCACGCCTCAGATCCAGCACACCTACACAAGCGGTTTTTCCCTTTTTATAAGTTTTTTTTTCTCTTTCTTTCCCCCCTCCCTCCTCCTCCTTCCTCCCCCGTAGCAGTTACATAAGCGCAGGTGCATTAAGTAATCTTGGCCGCGGCAGCTCGTTAGTAAGTTTTGCTTCTGCAAGTTATCTTGTCCTTCTCCTAAAGGTGCACAGGCATCATTATTTCTGCTTTAGACCAGTTAGAACTGTTGCAACTGATAACGGCTGTTACACCTGGCCTTTCCCATCTGCCAGCCTCTTAGGTCGATTAGAGTTTAAACATGGAAGGACTCTTGTTTGCTGAGGCCTAAAACCAGGAAGGCTCCATACCCTTGTGGCCTTCCACTTTCCCAAGTTACTTACGGTTATGCTTAGTGACACCAACAACCTGACCAAAAGAGTCAATAGGAAGGTAGAGCTTTTTAAAATTGGGAAAGAAACTTTCCCTTTGTCTGTTGTTCTCTCTGGGCTGCAGGGACATGGAGCAGCAATGCTATAAGCAGGAATGCTGTGTAAGGTGTGAACCAGGTATGAAAAATTATCTTCCATACCTGGAGGGAATCACTGGGACAGGGAATGTTTAGATAAACGCGATCAGGTTTATTTCTTTATTTTGTCTCGTGGATCTCCTCTGTGCTAACCCCAGATGCTTTTGTTTGCTTGTCACCTTTAAGCTGAACCCCCAAGAAAGCTATTCTGGGTGCTTAATTTTTGGAATTGCTCTTTTAAAATCTAGCAAAAGCCTAAGTTCCAGATGTATTTTCTTTCTTTTTCATTTTTAATAAAATTTACCTTTTTAAAGAACAGGATTTGGATTGTTGTGTTCTAAGAGATTTGTGCCTATGCTGTTTGATTAGTTGGTGACAACAGCTAATTTCCTTTGTTTTCTTCTGGGCTCTTCCCTGGAGTGGGAGTGAAAGGGCTTGAGGGTACCCCACAGGGAGGAATTCCCAAGTGCTCCTTCCTCGGTCAAAGGGTGCTTTTTTGCATTTGGGTGGTGGCAGCGTTTACCAAGCCAAGGTCAGACAGAAGCTGTAACCTTGGGAGTTTAATACAAGCCTGGAGTGGCCAGTATTAATTTTTAGAATCCTTGCAGGCCCCCACCTTCTGCACTTGGAGTGCCAGAGTGGGGAATCGGCCTGCAACGTAGCTCACTTTGAGGGGCCCCTTCTATGCTATAGCCTCACACAGAACAGTAGGCTGCTAGGGAGTCGTTGGTGGCGTTCTCCATAGGGTAGCGAGGTACTGCACAACTGCCCCCACTGACTTAGGGCTAGTAGAAGCATAGCATGTCTATGCCCATGAATGAGGCATAGTGCTCAGGAAACCTCCCCTCATTCCTTCCCACTCACCCTCTGAATATTTCCCCTAGTGGCAGCAGCCAAGATGGCTGCAAAGGACCAGTCTGGCCCACCCAGTTAGGCCAGGCCCAGAAACCACCTGCCCAGTCCAGGCCCCCAGAGTGCTGCCCCACCCAGATGGACCTGGCACTAGACCCAGAAATCATAGATTATTAGAGTTGGAAGGGACCTTAGGAGGTCATCTAATCCAACCTCCTGCTCAAAGCAGAACCAATCCCCAACTGGACCCCTGCTGCCAAATTACCACTGACGACACAGCACTTCAGCGGTGGATCCCGCTTCAGTGGTAATTCGGTGTCGGGGAGTCCTTCCACCCTGGGGCAGAAGGACCCCCCCACTGCCGAAGACCCGGAGCGGAAGAAGACCCGGGGGCTCGGGCCCCGCGATAGTTTTCCAGGGCCCCCAGAGCGAGTGAAGGACCCTGCTCCAGGGACCCCGCAAAACTCTCATGGGGGCCCCTGTGGGGCCCGAGGCCTGGGGCAAATTGCCCCCCTTGCTCCCCCCTCTGGGCAGCCCTGCATTGTGAGTGCATTTTTTTTGCCTTCTAATCTGCGATAACCTAGGGATGGAGATGATAGCGGGAGCGTAGAAACATTCTACGCTCTACGATTCTGGGGGTCTGCATGGTCACCTGTGCAACTGAGTGCTGCTGAGCTCACCACGCTGACCAAACGGGAAATGAAATTCAAAAGTTCCTGGGGCTTTTCCTGTGTACCTGACTAGTGCATCGGAGTTCAAAGTGCTGTCCAGAGTGGTCACAATGGAGCACTCTGGGATAGCTCCCGGAGGCCAATGCTGTTGATTTGCATCTGCACTACCCCAAATTCAACCCAGCAAGGTCGATTTTAGTGCTACTCCCCTTGTCAGGGAGGAGCACAGAAGTCGATTTTAACAGCCCTTTAGGTCGACGGAACGGGGCTGGTTGTGTGGTTGTCATTTTTATATTGACCTAACAGGGCTAAATTCAACCTAACACCGTAACGAAAACCAGGGCTAAGTGTGCCTTTAGCCAGAATCCACCGTGACTGGAATGGTGCTAAACGTGGAGTTACAGTTGGTGTAAGGAAGCTATTGCCTAAAGATCTTTTGATTGGGGATGATACTAAAGCTTTGTTCAGTCAGGCTGACATCATAAATCAGCCACAGAAAAAAAATAACCCTAAACCTGTGTCTATAGGGGCAAGGACTTGCCTCTGGAGGATTTCACCGAATGTTTGTCTGAGGAAGATGGCTGTTTATCTGTGCAAAGAAGCAGTGCATATGCGGGA
Source organism: Aldabrachelys gigantea (assembly GCA_026122505.1). NCBI lineage: Eukaryota > Metazoa > Chordata > Testudines > Testudinidae > Aldabrachelys > Aldabrachelys gigantea. Next base: position 187,130 of record JALNIE010000042.1, on the reverse strand, counting down.
GAAATTGCTGAGTGTCTGATATCTCAGAAGTGAATCTGGCATTAGCTAAGTCTCGGGGAAATGTTTCTCTAGAGCAAATTAAAGTTGGTGATCAGGTTAAAGCCCTGACTGAGGAAGGAAGGGGACAGTCTTGGTGAGTGTTGGATTGTTGGCTAGCAAAGCTTGGGAAAATATCCTTAACCAATGGAAAAGTGATTTGCTTAAAGAAGCTCAGTATAATGTGGAGAATAGCAGTTTATCTGTTGGGAGTGGCAACTTGCCTGTTATATTACTTATACCAGAGGTGGGAAACTACATTCCGCAGGCCACAGCTAGCCTGCAGGACCCTCCTGCCCGGCCTTGAGCTCCTGGCCCGGGAGACTGTCCCCAGCCCCTCCCCCACTGTTCCCTCTGCCCCACAGCCTCAGCTCACTGCACCCGCCGGCGCAATGCTCTGGGTGGCAGAACTGCGAGCTCTTTCAACGCAGTTGCAGAGCTGCGGCCTGACCTGGTGCTCTGTGCGGAGTGGTAGCAGGGCTGGCTCCAGCTGGGCGGCGCAGCTGCAGAGCCGCATCCTGACCCGGTGCCCTGTGCGGCGCGGTGCGTGGCTGGCTCCAGCCGGGCGGCACAGCTGCAGAGTCCTTAGATACAAGGAAACTTAGATATAAGGTTCTTAGATATAAGGAACCACTTCCAGTGTTTTCCAGTGTTTACTGGCTAAACACCAATTTCAATTCTTTTGTGTTGGGGTGCTCACAGGTTAAAGCCTAAAATCAGAAGCCCGATACTATGCGCATGGGTGTAGTTAAAGTTTCATAACGTTGATGCATTAACTTCAGAGGGGCAGAAGGGTTACATAAAATTTAGACCCTAACCTATGTGGAGTGTGCTGCACAGCCTGGGCTTATCCCCCAGTCTTCATAGGACAATAAAATGTAGGGATCTTGCCCTGCAGTACCTTATAACAGATCATTTCTCTGTAAAACTACGTCCCACAGCCCCTGAAAGCCATTACTAGGTGCCATGCGGCTCAACCAAGTCAGGGGAGTGGAGAATGAGTTTCACTATGCTGAATATTAACTTGCCCAAACTCTTATCACTTCTGTCAGAGATTGCAAACCCTGCCCAGTGTAAAGGTCACCCCATGAAAATGCACAAATCCATCTGATCCCTAAAGCTTCCGATCAGCCTCCCCCCACACCCGCCATCTCCTTTTCTGCACTTCACAGCTCCTCCCTTGTGGGGAGCTCCTCCAATCCATGGTGACTCCCTTACCCCTGCAAGGGGAGCCTCTGCTCAGCTTCCAGCAGTTTTACTCTGTGCGGGGCAGGCTCCAGGGCTTGGTGTAGAATCAGGGAGCTGGCCCCCAGGAGTCAGACCCTGTGTAAACCCAGGTGCAGGGGACGTGGGGGCCAGAACTAGCCCAGCTCTCTCTGAGCACAGGCCCTGCCAGCTGGGGCACAGGCAGGCGAGGACCATGGCTGGCTTTAATGTCCGCAGCGTTCTGGTGACTGGGGCCAATCGGGGAATCGGCCTGGAGCTCGTCAAGCAGTTTCTGGGGAAATCAAACCCACCCGAGTGGGTCTTTGCGACCTGCCGGGACCCGGAGGGAGAGCGAGCGCAGGTGAGAAGGGGGCGAGGTGAGAGGGAGTTAGCTGTACCTGGTGGTGGGGGAATCTAAGTGAGGGGCCTCCAGCACTTGGAGCCAAAAGCAAGAGGCCCGAGCAGGAGGGGATTTCAGCCCCTGCTCCAGGCTGACGCTCTCTGGTGCATAAGGCTGGGGACGAGTTCTGCACGGGGCACATGCAAAGCTATCAGAGCACATTGAGGGAGAGGGCGGGGAGCACAGGTGCTTGTCTCCTAAAGGGAACAGGGAAACGTGTCCCTGGCTTGACTGCACTGAGCTAGATGATGCCGGTTTAGACACCCTGCTGCAGACCCCGAAAGCCAGGGCTGGACCCTGCGCATGGGAGCTTTGTAGGCAGATATTGACTTGGTCCGGGGTAGCAGCAGGGAACTGGACTCTACCTGGCCTGACCGTCCCTGCGGGCTGGCGGCTCTGTCAATAATCATTGACTTTATTCTCTTCCAGCAATTGAAGAACTTGGCATCCAGGCACCCAAACCTGATGATCGTTGCGCTAGGTGGGTGCCCTGCCCTGGGCCCGGAGCTGAGGCTCCCTTGCTCTGGATCCCTTTGTTCCCCGTCCCCCTGTCCCTTGCCTGGTTGGGAGCCACTGTTAGTGTTATTCCTGCCTAGGTGTTAGTGAAGGGGAGGGTGCCTAGCAGCCACCCATCTCAGCAGAGCAACTCCCAGGTCTCCCACGTCCCACTCAGGCTCTGTGGGCTTGGTCAGGAGGAGGCCCAGGAAGTTCCTGTATTTGCAGACTGTCCTGTGTACCAGACTGGCAAGGAAGGGATGATTGTGATTGAGTCAGGGGCTGCCTGTGCCATGTATGAGCCTGGCTGGTTTGGGTCTGAACAGGCCTCGCTCTATTGGAGACAGATTTGCTGTCATAGACTCATAGAAAGCAAGATTAACAAACTAGGCCAATGGCCAGGGCCCAAATTCATGGGGGAGCACCCCTGGCCCAGGCAGTAGCCATAAAGGGGCTGGTCTGGTCATGTCTTTGGTCTGCTGGGACCAGCTGCTCCTCCTGCTGATGCTTGGAGTGCTGCTCACATGACTGAGTCTGGGGGGAGTGGGGCCAAATCTGAGTGAGTGGCACAGTGACTTCACACATAGGGTCACATCAGCACTCAGGGTGAAAATCATAGATTATTAGGGAGCTCAGGAGATCATCTAGTCCAACCCGCTGCTTAAAGCAGGACCAATACCCAAATGGCCCCCTCAGGGATTGAGCGCACAACCCGGGGTGTAGCAGGCTAATGCTCAAACCACTGAGCTATCCCTGCCCCCCTTCAGTAATAAACCCCCTGAAGTAGGGTTAACAACGCTTCAGGTCTGTCCTGGATTCTCCAGGAATTAAAAATTTATGTTTGTTTAATGATTGTCATGTGATGAAACCTCCAGGAATACCTCACAGCAAACTTGGCAACCCTCCCTTGAAGGGGCCCAGCCTATCACTCCTCATGTGATCCCCTCTGCCCAGCCTCCCAGTGACACCCATTCTCAGACCGCTCACCTAATGCCTATCGCTCAACGACCGTCATCCCCCCAGGACCCACCCTGTCAGCCCTCATGTGATTCCCACCTCTCACTGACACCCCCATGGGGGCCCAGCCTATCACCCCCCACATGACCCCCTGCCTGCAGTGACACCCCCACGGGGACCCAGCCTATCACCCCCAGGCTCATTCCCCTTTTCCCGCAGCCCCCCTGTCGCTGAGACCTGCCCGTCCGCTCGGTCCTGAGCCCCTCCTGGCTTGTCCGATGTTTTCGGTGACATATCAAAATGACTATCGAGCTCTTTTGTTGAACCAGCTTTTTCAGTAACCCGAAAATGCTGCTGATGGTTCCGATTAAAAAAAATGCTGCAAACACTTTTTAAAAGGAAAAATCGGCATGTTTCACATGCTGCCAAACAACTGTGCCATCGGGGCGCTCTCCCCTGAAGGGTGTTCTCATGGGATGATGAAAGCTGGGTGAGGGTGAGCCTGCCAGAGCTCTGATGGCAGATTTCCAACCCTCCTCACCCCTGGGAAGATCCTGTTGGTCCAACACGCCCTTCCCCCCACCCCATTAACAGTCTCACTGCCACACTGCTTTACGCTCGCCCTGCTGACTCCTGGTCCCCCCGATTTCACTGCCTGGCTTTGATGCCATCCGTCCTGCCCTTGCCATGGCACTCCCCAGTTCTGGCTAGCTGTGTTTATGAGCTCCCGACTCGTTAGCATGGCTCTGTAGAGCAGCCTGGTCTTTGGGCCTCCAGGAGAGATGTTAGCTACAGGGTGGAGGAACCACACCTCTGAACTAGAGTGACCAGATGTCCCGATTTTATAGGGACAGTCCCGATTTGTGGGTCTTTTTCTTATATGGGCTCCTATTACCCCCCACCCCCTGTCCTGATTTTTCACATTTGCTGTCTGGTCACCCTACTCTGAACCTCCTGCTCTGTCTCTATAGAAGCTACAGACCCAGCCAGCATCAAGGCGGCAGCAACCAGAGTTGAGGAGCATCTGAAAAGCTCGGGACTGAATCTGTTGATAAACAATGCTGGGATAGCGAGGCTGAGCACACTAGAGTCCGAGACAGCGGAGGGCATGTCTCTGGTGTACGCAACCAACGTGACAGGGCCCCTGCTGGTGAGCCAGGTAAGGGCCCCGACAGAGGGCAGGTCACTGGCTGCACTGGGGTTTGACTTTGCTTAGGCCAGAAATTCTCCCTTCCCCCCAGGGCTCTGTTTCCTGGATCAATGAGCCACCCTGGTGTGTGTGTGTGTGTGTGTGTTTGGGGGCTGGGGTGCGGCGTTCATCACAGTGTACGTGTCAGGTGCATTGTGGGACTGTAACCACCCGAGAAATGGACCCAGAGGCCCTAACGCTGCCCCGGTGGGGTCTGAGCCAAGAGTCCGGCTCCTGCAGCAGAGGCCATGTCCTGAGAGCAGGGATGGGCAAACCTTTTTGGCCCAAGGGCCACATCGGGGTTGTGAAACTTTATGGAGGGCCAGGTAAGGAAAGCTGTGCTGTTGCTGGCCTGGCCTGCTCTATCTCTGTGCACCAGGGCTGGGTTTTTCAAAGGTGGTTAAAGGAGTTGGGCACACAAATCGCGTTGACAATGAATGAGAGTTGGGCACCTAAATCCCAACCTTACACTGTGATAAGTTGTCCCTGAAATGTGTGTTTGCATCTAGGTACGAGGTACTTTCCTTTCCCTCAGCAGCCCAGCCTTCTGCAGGGACAGGTATTGGACAAGGCAGTTACCGATGAGGCTGTCTTAGCTCTGATCATAGGTGCTCTGTTTTATACTGAATACGCCCACAAGTTTTTGCTGCTACTCTTATACTGAGTGTAGGATTTGAAGAAGCCAATTGTATTGACCTAACCGGGCTCTTAATTCCTCCGTGCTAAAACTCCCATTGACTCGGATGGCAGCCGCATTAGCAGGGGCGGTTTCTGGCCCCAGCACGCCAAGCGCGTGCCTGGTGTGGCAAGCCACGGAGGCGCTCTGCTCTTCTGCGGCATGTCTGTAGAGGGTCCGCTGGTTCCGCGGCTTTGGCGGACTTCCCACAGGTATGCCGCCAAATCCGCATGACCTGGGATCTCCCTGTGAGCTTGCGGCAGCAAAATACCTAGAGCTGCGCCTGCGAGTTAGGCCAAAGCTGCTGGTATTTGACTATCCTACCCGATTTCTGCAGTGTGCTGTAAGTACAGCTCAGCGTATTAGAGAGGAAATACTTCCATGTCATTGAGTCGAGGCCTCTGTCTAGCACAGATCTAGAGCAGGGACTCTCAAACGTTTGTACTTGTGACCCTTTCACACAGCAAGTCTCTGGGTGTAACCCCCCCCCTTGTACGTTAAAAACACTTTTTATATATTTAACATCATTATAAGTGCTGGATGTAAAATGGGGTTTGGGGGAAGGCCCATGACCGCCCATGTAGTAACCTCATGACCCCCTCGGGGGTCCTGACCCTCAATTTGAGAACCCCGGATCTAGAGGGTGTGTACAGTCCCGCAAGATACTCTGTGCAGGGCTCTAAGGTGGGGAAACAGCATATGATCGGCTGTATCTACACCAGAAACACGACAGCGGTGCCAAAAGAGTTCTTCTGTTGCCATAATAAATCCACAGCTCTGACAGGTGGTAGCTAGGGCAACGGCAGAATTCTTCCATTGACCTCGCGCTGTCTCCACTAGGGCTTAGGTTGGCTCTCAGGGGTGCAGCCCTTTTCACCCACTTTCTATTGTAAGCATTGGCCTGGGACCGGGCTCCCCCATTCACTGCCAGTGAGGGCAGAATGGGATTACCCAACTCCTAGAAATCAGCCTTTAAAACAGAACTGAGCCTGAACAAGTTGGAGGGCTGGGGGAGAGCATGGCCCAGGAGCAGCAGGCCAAGGGGGCCAGCCTGTGAAACCTCTGGGCAACAGCTGGACCCACTTCAATTCAAATCAGGGTCCGCTGATGAAGAGACAAATGTGGGTCCTTTCTCGTAAGCTGACCCGGGGATGCTCTTTTCTCCCCATTGCCCAGGCGTTCCTGCCCTTGCTGAAGAAGGCTGCCCAGGAGAGTCCCCAACCAGGGCTGAGCTGCAGCAAGGCAGCCATTGTCAATATGTCCAGTGAGGTGGGCTCCATCACGAATTCCTTTGCCTGGGAGTTTGGGCAAGTTGTCTCTTATCGGTGCAGCAAGGTAGGGGGTGTGCCCAGTGGGGCACCAATTTGCGCTTGGTCCGTGTTCCGCTGCAGCAAGTGGGAAAGAAAAGTCTTTCTTTCCTAGGGTGACCAGATGTCCCGATTTTATAGGGACAGTCCCGATTTTTGGGTCTTTTTCTTATATAGGCTCCTATTACCCCGCACCCCCATCCCGATTTTTCACATTTGCTGTCCGGTCACCCTATTCTTGCCCCGTGGTTTATCCCCCAGATTTGACCTGCCAGGCCAGCATTCAGGCCAATCTCACTCTGCTCCCTCTTGTGGGAAGCATGGCCTCTGGGTCACATGATGCTTGGTCACCTGACCCCAGAGCCCAAGCCTTGGGACAGGACCCTGGGTCCTACACGTGGGCTCATTGCAGTGAGAGGTGGCGACTCAGTAACATGCTGATCATCCCCACTTGAGAATCACACACTGCAGCTTGCATCAGCTGTCCTCCTTGCTCACCTTTCTCCTGGGTGTGGGTCCCTGCTCTCCTCACACGCTGCTGTCTCTGCTCATGGTGTCTCACCCACAGGCTGCTCTGAACATGCTCACCAAGTGCCAATCCTTGGGGTATGAAGGAGACGGGATCCTGAGCATCGCTGTCCATCCTGGCTGGGTACAGACTGACATGGGGAGCTCAACCTCCCACCAAGTAGGTGCTCAGTGGGAGAGGCCAGTCGTAGCCACATGTCAAGTTCATCGTAGGGGGAATGGTTACACTGGAGCCTGTTCCCTTATCACCTCCGCCCCATATTGATGACACCTCTCAGGGGCTCCCATCCCAGCAAGGCGGTCGTCAGGACCCAGCTCCCTGGGGATTTAGTGCTGTGTCCTGGGCATTGTTTCCCAGGGCTGCCAGTCCCATGGTTCCTTCAGCGCTCAGCATTGCACAACAAACCCTGCAGAGCTTCTGCCTTGGGGAGCTGGAGGGGGCAGGAGCTGGTCGTCTGTCTCCATTGGGGCTTAGGTTGTCTCTCAGGGGTGCAGCCGTTTTCACCCACTTTCTATTGTAAACACTGGCCTGGGACCTGCCTCCCCCGTTCACTGCCAGCGAAGGCAGAATGGGATTACCGAGATCCTTTCCCAGATCCTGGCCCGGCCCCTGGTGTCCTGGGCCAGCCCCAGGGCAGGCTCCTCCCCGTCACTCTCCTTTGCCCCCTGCAGGCTCCACTGACGGTGGAGGTGAGTGTCCAAGGGATCCTGAACGTGCTTTCAACACTCTCCAAGAAGGACAACGGGGCCTTTGTGAGCTGGGAAGGGAAAGTTCTTCCCTGGTGAGACGTCCTGTGGCCACGCGACAGGAGCCCTGGGTCAGGTCATTCCAGTGACCGCGCCGTCAGCCGTTCCTGTGTCCTCAATAAACCCACTGTTCTAATGCAACAGCCCTGCTATTGGTTGGATTTGTACCATTTAGCCAGCCTGAAAGCTGGGCAAGTGCTAACCCGCCTATGCCCAGCAGAGCGGAAAGGCTGGACTCCCAACGCCGGGGCTGTGCCAGTGCCAGGACCATGGCAAGTGAGATCAGGGCAGCTCAGCACCCAGAGGGCAGCAGAGCCAGGTGGTCAGGAAGCTGGTTTCAAACTTCCTGCTGAAAGAGTCTGTGAGACAAAGCTGACTGCAGGGAGCCAGCGAATGGGAGGTGAGGGCCTAGAAATGCCTCTAGAGAGCAAACTGAGATGGCAGCTGCTGAAGGGGAACCGGGGCAGCCCTAAGCGTATGGAGACCAGAGCCTGGGCTCAGTACTACGGCAGAGCCAGGGGGCTGGAGCGAGAGCGGGAGCTACGGGCAAGGCTGCTCTGGCTCTCTGGAGACCTGCCCACGAAGGAGGGGCTGGCAAGGCTGGGGGAGAACCATTCTCTGTCCAGTGCAGCTCGGCTCCTGCCCGGCAGTCTATGGGGTTAGAGCCGCTCTCTGCCTGGCTACAGCTGGCTGCCAAGGACATCGGGGCAATAATCAAGCACCTCTCCCCTATAACGTCTCTGCCCAGCGCCTCGCCCCGTGACACCAGGTCTGGTGTCCGTGCCAGGCAGCTCCTCAACCTCCCGACCCTGGTGCAGCCCCTCTGGCTTCTGGGCTGGGAACTAGACACTGGCACTGTTCTCCAAAGAACACGGCAAACTCTCCCCTGCCCTCTCTTAGCCACACACACAAAGGACACAGGGCCGGGCTGGACCAGGCCAGCTTCCTGCACCACATGCAGCTTCGTCCACGTGATCAGTGAGGTGGGGGTGAAGCTCCAGTAGCCATTAGCCAATCTCCAAAGACAAGGTGCTGCACGTGCCAGGGGCCTGACTTGGAACAATACAAAGCTGCCAGCACAGCCTTGATCGTACAGAACGGCACAGCCCTTGACAGCAGCCACGCTGGAGCCATGTATGGAGCTATGCATTTACCCATGTACGCACACGGGAGGGAGGCAGCTCCATGGGCCGGGCCAGGGCTGACAGGAGAGAGCTGCAGGGCGAGAGGGCTCACGCTGGCAGGGCTCTCTGCACAGGAGGTTCAAATGAGCTGCTCTGCAGGACCAGTTTTACTCTGATTCTGGGGCCAGCTGAGAGCGTGGGGATGCCAGTGCCCAAGTGAACGAGTCACTGGCTCCCAGCAGCTGATCAAGACAATGTTCTGCTGTCAGTTTGGGCTGATAGGAGGCTGGGACCCTCCCCTCCTGCTGGGCGCTCTGGCAGGTGGTGTCAGAGCGAGGGGCTCATGTCTCCAGCCAGGGGCGGGGGTTGCTCCAGTTTGTGGGTGCAGTTGAGTTTAGCTCTCAGGTGCGGTGGGGACCTGTACCTGTCAGTGGGTTGGGTTAGCCTCCCAGGCCAGCAGGCTGGGGAGGAAGTGCCGGAGCCTCCTCCTGTGAGGCAGAGGGAGTTGGATCTGCCTGGCTGAATACAGAGGATTTCTCCAGCACCTTGGTGCTGTGTGCGGAGTGGTATTATGGCTGGCTCCAGCTTGGCAGCGCAACTGCAGAGCCGCGGCCTGACCCGGTGCTCTGTGCGGCGTGGTGGCGTGGCTGGCTCCAGCCGGGCAGCGCGGCTGCCTGTCGCGGTGCTCTGGGCAGTGTAGCTGTACTGCTGCCAGCCACGGGGAACAGTGGGGTCTGGATAGGGCAGGAGTCCCAGGGGGGCCATCAGGGGGCGAGAAGCAGTGGGGGTCAGATAGGGGGCGTGGCCAGACCATGCCTGGCTGTTTGAGGAGGCACAGATTCCCCTGACTGGCAGAAACCTGATGTGGCCCTCAGGCCAAAAACTTTGCCCACCCTGACTTATACTAATGGGAGCATCTAACCAAGGGACTGGGGAACTTCCAATGATTTGGAAGCAACCACAGACTTAATAAGCCAGCAGTTTATTCCATCACTGCTACAAGCCTGAGCCAAGACCCTTGCAATTGTTGTATATATTCAATTCCTTTAACCAATTTTAACTTTCACGTCTTTCTTTTTATAAGTTTGATACTAAAGGATTGGCAACAGCGTGATTATTGCGTAAGATCTGAGTTACATGTTATTCTGGGTATGTAGCAATTCCTTTGGGATCAGAAATATACTTTGGTTGATGAAATTGGATTTAAATAATCACTCATCATTAAGTCTAGTGTTTTTGGTGGTGTTACAGGGCCTGGGATTCCTAAGGAGACGGCTTTTCTGAGCTCTTGTTAGCCAGTGTGCTGAGACAGAAGGTGACTGTTGTCGCTGGCTGGGTGTATCTTATAGAAGAATAACCAGCAGTTGCGGGCGGGGGGTCCTGCCCTATTTCTCAGCAGTTTGTCCTAAATTTGGTATTCTCAGTTGTGATTCACTGGGGCATGGTGGGCCCCTCACACGCAGGGCTGGCTCTAGCCATTTCACGGCCCCAAGCACAGCAGCACGCTGCGGGGGTTGCTCTGCCGCTCGCCGGTCCCACGGCTCCGGTGGACCTCCCGCAGACATGCCTGCGGATGCTCCACCAGAGCCGCAGGACCGGTGGACCCTCCGCAGGGATGCCTGCGGGAGGTCCACCGGAGCCGCCTGCTGCCCTCCCGGCAACCGGCAGAGCGCCCCCGTGGCATGCCGCCCCAAGCACGCGCTTGGTGCGCTGGGGCCTGGAGCCGGCCCTGCTCACATGGCACTCTCTGTGCTTGGGGTGGGAGTACAGGAGTGCATTCTGTCACAGCTTCTCACTGATTGCTGTGGTGAGGTTGCTGCACTCTAGGGGATTTGGGGGTGGACAGTGAACAGAGCCAGGCCCAGATGTGTACCCACCTTATCACGCTTGCCTGCCATGCAGGGAGTGGGGTTGATTCTGCGCAGCTGGGTGGGTGCAGAGGAGGGGCTGCTGGGTGTTGACACTTAAATTGTCTGACTCTTGAAATGCTCCAGTTCTTGAGTAATTATTGGCTATTTACTGTCTCTTTCTCCTTTCAAGGGAGTTAAATGCAAAGAGCTGGTTATGCAGAGTAAGGGGCAGACAGTTCAAGTTACAGAGGCAAGGAGGGCATTAGACAATAGCTCAGATCCTCAAAATAGGAGCTGCTCTAGCAAATTGCATCATAGGAGGACATTCTTGATTAACTATATAGCTTAGTCTATTGTGCTGAGTCACAGGACTACAGCTCCTGTTTCAGGGGGCGGGGTTGTACTCATTTCATTTTTCAGGTTTCATTTCGAACAATTTTTGAGTTTGACATAGACATCCAAAAGTCGGGGGGGCTGGGGCTTTTTCTTTGTGTCTACTGTAATGAGTCATGTACAGCAGGACATGCGGGAATGACTAAGCTCTCCCTAATAGACCCTAGTGCGCTGTGCACTAACACTGTTTCATTACAGTAAAGCACACTTGCGATCCCTTTAGTGTGTATCAGCAGGGTCTACGTGGATGAACTAGTGTGCAGAACATCACTGCACTTTAGAAAGTGCAGTGTCTTAGTTCACATTACTGCACCGTGTGGATGAGACCTTAGATACAAGGAACCACTTCCAGTGTTTTCGTGTTTCCTGGCTAAACACCAATTTCAATTCTTTTGTGTTGGCATGCTGACAGGTTAAAGCCTAAAATCAGAAGCCCAATACTAAGCTCATGGGTGTAGATAAAGTTTCATAATGTTGATGCATTAACTTCAGAGGGGCAGAAGGATTACATAAAATTGAGACCCTAAGCTATGTGGAGTGTGCTGCACAGCCTGGGCTTTTCCCCCAGTCTTCATAGGACAATAAAATGTAGGGTTCTTGCCCTGCAGTACCTTATAACAGAGCATTTCTCTGTAAAACTATGTCCCACAGCCCCTGAAAGCCATTACTAGGTGCCATGCGGCTCAGCCAAGTCAGTGGAGTGGAGAATGTTTCACCATGTTGAATATTAACTTGCCCAAAGTCTTATCACTTCTGTCAGAGATTGCAAACTCTGCCCAGGGTACAGGTCACCTGGTGAAAATGCATGAATCCATCCGATCCCTAAAGCTTCCGATCAGCCTCCCCCCGACCCCCGCCATGTCCTTTTCTGCACTTCACAGCTCCTCCCTTCTGGGGAGCTCCTCCAATCCATGGTGACTCCCTTACCCCTGCAAGGGGAGCCTCCGCTCAGCTTCCAGCAGTTTTACTCTGCGCAGGGCAGGCTTCAGGCCTTGGTGTAGAATCAGGGAGCTGGCAACCAGGAGTCAGACCCTGTGTAACCCCAGGTGCAGGGGACGTGGGGACCAGAACTAGCCCAGCTCTCGCTGAGCAGAGGCCCTGCCAGCTGGGGCACAGGCAGGCGAGGACCATGGCTGGCTTTAATGTCCGCAGCGTTCTGGTGACTGGGGCCAATCGGGGAATTGGCCTGGAGCTCGTCAAGCAGTTTCTGGGGAAATCAAACCCACCCGAGTGGGTCTTTGCGACCTGCCGGGACCCGGAGGGAGAGCGAGCGCAGGTGAGAACGGGGGAAGGTGAGAGGGAGTTAGCTGTACCTGGGGTGGGGGAATCTAAGTGAGGGGCCTCCAGCACTTGGAGCCAAAAGCAGCAGGCCTGAGCAGGAGGGGATTTCAGCCCCTGCTCCAGGCTGACGCTCCCTGGCGCATAAGGCTGCGCATGAGTTCTGCACGGGACACATGCGAAGCTTTCAGAGCGCATTGAGGGAGAGGGCGGGGAGCACAGGTGCTTGTCTCCTTAAGGGAACAGGGAAACGTGTCCCTGGCTTGACTGCACTGAGGTAATGATGCTGGTTTAGACACCCTGCTGCAGACCCCGAAAGCCAGGGCTGGACCCTGCGCATGGGAGCTTTGCAGGCAGATATTGACTTGGTCCGGGGGTAGCAGCAGGGAGCTGGACTCTGCCCGGCCTGACCGTCCCTGCGGGCTGGCGGCTCTGTCAATAATCATTGACTTTATTCTCTTCCAGCAATTGAAGAACTTGGCATCCAGGCATCCAAACCTGGTGATCGTTGTGCTAGGTGGGTGCCCTGCCCTGGGCCCGGAGCTGAGGCTCCCTTGCTCTGGGTCCCTTTGTTCCCCGTCCCCCTGTCCGTTGCCTGGTTGGGAGCCACTGTTAGTGTTATTCCTGCCTAGGTATTAGTGAAGGGGAGGGTGCCTAGCAGCCACCCATCTCAGCAGAGCAACTCCCAGGTCTCCCACGTCCCACTCAGGCTCTGTGGGCTTGGTCAGGAGGAGGCCCAGGAAGTTCCTGTATTTGCAGACTGTCCTGTGTGCCAGACTGACAGGGAAGGGATGATTGTGATTGAGACAGGGGCTGCCTGTGCCATATATGTGCCTGGCTGGTTTGGGTCTGAACATTCCTTGCTCTAATGGAGATAGATTTGCTGTCATAGACTCATAGAAACCAAGATTAACAAACTAGACCAATGGCCAGGGCCCAAATTCATGGGGGAGCACCCCTGGTCCAGGCAGTAGCCATAAAGTGGCTGGGCTGGTCATGCCTTTGATCTGCTGGGACCAGCTGCTCCTCCTGCTGATGCTTGGAGTGCTGCTCACATGACTGAGTCTGGGGGGAGTGGGGCCAAATCTGAGTGAGTGGCACAGTAACTTCACACATAGGGTCACACTAGCGCTCAGGGTGAAAATCATAGATTATTAGGGGGCTCAGAGATCATCTAGTCCAACCTGCTGCTTAAAGCAGGACCAATCCCCAAATGGCCCCCTCAGGGATTGAACACGCAACCCGGGGTCTAGCAGGCCAATGCTCAAACCACTGAGCTATCCCTGCCCCCCTTCAGTAATAACCCCCCTGAAATAGGGTTAACAACCCTTCAGGACTGTCCTGGATTCTCCAGAAATTAAAAATTTATGTTTAATTAATGATTGTCGTGATGAAACCTCCAGGAATACCTCACAGCAAACTTGGCAACCCTCCCTTGAAGGGGCCCAGCCTATCACCCCTCATGTGACCCCCTCTGCCCAGCCCCCCAGTGACACCCACTCTGAGACCCCTTGCCTAATCCCCACCGCTCAACGACCCTCCTTCCCCCCAGGACCCACCCTTTCAGCCCTCATGTGATTCCCGCCCGTCACTGACCCCCTTATGGGGGCCCAGTCTGTCACCCCCACGTGACCCCCCTGCCTGCAGTGACACCCCCATGGGGACCCAGCCTATCACCCCCAGGCTCATTCCCTCTTTCCCACAGCCCACCTGCCGCTGAGACCCGCCCGTCCGCTCGGTCCTGACCCCTCCTGGCTTGTCCGATGTTTTCGGTGACATATCAAAATGACTATCGAGCTCTTTTGTTGAACCAGCTTTTTCAGTAACCCGAAAATGCTGCTGATGGTTCCAATTAAAAAAAAATGCTACAAACACTTTTTAAAAGGAAAAATCGGCATGTTTCAAATGCTGCCAAACAACTGTGCCATCGGGGCATTCTCCCCTGAAGGGTGTTCTCATGGGATAATGAAAGCTGGGTGAGGGTGAACCTGCCAGACCTCTGATGGGAAATTTCCAACCCTGCTCACCCCTGGGAAGATCCTGTTGGTCCAACACGCCCTTCCCCCCGCCCCATTAACAATCTCACTGCCGCACTGCTTTACACTCGCCCAGCTGACTCCTGGTCCCCCCCAATTTTACTCTCTGGCTTTGATGCCATCCGTCCTGCCCTTGCCATGGCACTCCCCAGTTCTGGCTAGCTGTGTTTATGAGCTCCCGACTCATTAGCATGGCTCTGTAGAGCAGCCTGGTCTTTGGGTCTCCGGGAGAGGGGTTAGCTACAGGGTGGAGGAACCACACCTCTCAGCTAGAGTGACCAGATGTCCCGATTTAATAGGGACAGTCCTGATTTTTGGGTCTTTTTCTTATATGGGCTCCTATTACCTTCCAACCCCGTCCTGATTTTTAACATTTGCTCTCTGGTCACCCCTACTCTGAACCTCCTGCTCTGTCTCTATAGAAGCTACAGACCCAGCCAGCATCAAGGCGGCAGCAACCAGAGTTGAGGAGCATCTGAAAAGCTCGGGGCTGAATCTGTTGATAAACAATGCTGGGATAGCGAGGCTGAGCACACTAGAGTCTGAGACACCAGAGGACATGTCCCTGGTGTACGCAACCAACGTGACAGGGCCCCTGCTGGTGAGCCAGGTAAGGGCCCTTACAGAGGGCAGGTCGCCGGCTGCACTGGGGTTTGACTTTGCTTAGGCCAGAACTTCTCCCTTCCCCTCAGGGCTCTGTTTCCTGGATCAATGAGCCACCCTGGTGTGTGTGTGTGTGTGTGTGTTTGGGGGCTGAGGTGCGGCGTTCATCACAGTGTACGTGTCAGGTGTATTGTGGGACTGTAACCACCCGAGAAATGGACCCAGAGGCCCTAACGCTGCCCCGGTGGGGTCTGAGCCAAGAGTCCGGCTCCTGCAGCAGAGGCCATGTCCTGAGAGCAGGGATGGGCAAACCTTTTTGGCCCAAGGGCCACATCGGGGTTGTGAAACTTTATGGAGGGCCGGGTAAGGAAAGCTGTGCTGTTGCTGGCCTGGCCTGCTCTATCTCTGTGCACCAGGGCTGGGTTTTTCAAAGGTGGTTAAAGGAGTTGGGCACACAAATCTGCTACTCTTATACTGAGTGTAGGATTTGAAGAAGCCAATTGTATTGACCTAACCGGGCTCTTAATACCTCTGTGCTAAAACTCCCATTGACTCGGATGGCAGCCGAGTTAGTAGGGGCGGCTCCTGGCACCGGCACGCCAAGCGCATGCCTGGTGTGGCAAGCCACGGAGGCGCTCTGCTCTTCGGCGGCATGCCTGTAGAGGGTCCGCTGGTCCCGCGGCTTCGGCGGACTTCCCACAGGCGTGCCGCCAAATCCGCGGGACCCAGGACCTCCCTGCTGTGCTTGGGGCAGCAAAATACCTAGAGCTGCCCCCGCGAGTTAGGCCAAAGCTGCTGGTATTTGACTATCCTACCCAATTTCTGCAGTGTACTGTAAGTACAGCTCAGCGTATTAGAGGGGAAATACTTCCATGTCAGTGAGTCGAGGCCTCTGTCTAGCACCGATCTAGAGCAGGGACTCTCAAACGTTTGTACTGGTGACCCCTTCACACAACAAGTCTCTGGGTGTGACCCCCCTTGTACGTTAAAAAACACTTTTTATATATTTAACATCATTATAAGTGCTGGATGTAAAATGGGGTTTGGGGTGGAGGGCCACGGCTCCCCATGTAGTAACCTCGTGACTCCCTAGGGGGTCCTGACCACCAATTTGAGAACCCCGGATCTAGAGGGTGTGTACAGTCCCGCAAGATACTCTGTGCAGGGCTCTAAGGTGGGGGAAACAGCATATGATCGGCTGTATCTACACTAGAAACACGACAGCGGTGCCAAAAGAGTTCTTCTGTTGCCATAATAAATCCACTGCTCCGACAGGTGGTAGCTAGGGCAACGGCAGAATTCTTCCATTGACCCCGCGCTGTCTCCACTAGGGCTTAGGTTGGCTCTCAGGGTTGCAGCACTTTTCACCGACATTCTATTGTAAACACTGGCCTGGGACCGGGCTCCCCCATTCACTGCCAGCGAGGGCAGAATGGGATTACCCAACTCCTAGAAATCAGCCTTTAAAACAGGACTGAGCCTGAGCAAGTTGGAGGGCAGGGGGGAGAGCATGGCCCAGGCGGCCAGCCTGTGAAACCTCTGGGCCACAGCTGGACCCACTTCAATTCAAATCAGAATCCGCTGGTGAAGAGAGGAATGTGGGTCCTGTCTCCCTAAGCTGACCCGGGGATGCTCTTTTCTCCCCATTGCCCAGGCGTTCCTGCCCTTGCTGAAGAAGGCTGCCCAGGAGAGCCCCCAACCAGGGCTGAGCTGCAGCAAGGCAGCCATTGTCAATATGTCCAGTGAGGGCGGATCCATCACGAATCCCCTTTGCCTGGGAGTTGGGGCAAGTTGTCTCTTATCGGTGCAGCAAGGTAGGGGGTGGTGGCCCAGTGGGGCACCAATTCGCGCTCAGTCCGTGTTCCGCTACAGCAAAGGGGAAAGAAAAGTCTTTCTTTCCTAGGGTGACCAGATGTCCCGATTTTATAGGGACAGTCCCAATTTTTGGGTCTTTTTCTTATATAGGCTCCTATTACCCCGCACCCCCCATCCCGATTTTTCACATTTGCTGTCTGGTCACCCTATTCTTGCCCCGTGGTTTATCCCCCAGATTTGACCTGCCAGGCCAGCATTCAGGCCAATCTCACTCTGCTCCCTCTTGTGGGAAGCATGGCCTCCGGGTCACATGATGCTTGGTCACCTGACCCCAGAGCCCAAGCCTTGGGACAGGACTCTGGGTCCTACACGTGGGCTCATTGCAGTGAGAGGTGGCGACTCAGTAACATGCTGATCATCCCCAGTTGGGAATCACACACTGCAGCTTGCATCAGCTGTCCCCCTTGCTCACCTTTCTCCTGCGTGTGGGTCCCTGCTCTCCTCACATGCTGCTGTCTCTGCTCATGGTGTCTCACCCACAGGCTGCTCTGAACATGCTCACCAAGTGCCAATCCTTGGGGTATGAAGGAGACGGGATCCTGAGCATCGCTGTCCATCCTGGCTGGGTGCAGACTGACATGGGGAGCTCAACCTCCCACCAAGTAGGTGCTCAGTGGGAGAGGCCAGTCGTAGCCACATGTCAAGTTCATTGTAGGGGGAATGGTTACACTGGAGCCTGTTCCCTTGTCACTCTCACCCCATATTGATGACACCTCTCAGGGGCTCCCATCCCAGCAAGGCAGTCGTCAGGACCCAGCTCCCTGGGGATTCAGTGCTGTGTCCTGGGCGTTGTTTCCCAGGGCTGCCAGTCCCATGGTTCCTTCAGCGCTCAGCATTGCACAACAAACCCTGCAGAGCTTCTGCCTTGGAGAGCTGGAGGGGGCAGGATCTGGTCGTCTGTCTCCATTGGGGCTTACGTTGTCTCTCAGGGGTGCAGCCGTTTTCACCCACTTTCTATTGTAAACACTGGCCTGGGACCTGCCTCCCCCGTTCACTGCCAGTGAAGGCAGAATGGGATTACGGAGATCCTTTCCCAGATCCTGGCCTGGCCCCTGGTGTCCTGGGCCAGCCCCAGGGCAGGCTCCTCCCCGTCACTCTCCTTTGCCCCCTGCAGGCTCCACTGACGGTGGAGGTGAGTGTCCAAGGGATCCTGAACGTGCTTTCAACACTCTCCAAGAAGGACAATGGGGCCTTTGTGAGCTGGGAAGGGAAAGTTCTTCCCTGGTGAGACGTCCTGTGGCCACGCGACAGGAGCCCTGGGTCAGGTCATTCCAGTGACCGCGCCGTCAGCCGTTCCTGTGTCCTCAATAAACCCACTGTTCTAATGCAACAGCCCTGCTATTGGTTGGATTTGTACCATTTAGCCAGCCTGAAAGCTGGGCAAGCGCTAGCCCCCCTATGCCCAGCAGAGCAGAAAGGCTGGACTCCCAACGCCGGGGCTGTGCCGGTGCCAGGGCCATGGCGAGTGAGATCAGGGCAGCTCAGCACCCAGAGGGCAGCAGAGCCAGGTGGTCAGGAAGCTGGTTTCAAACTTCCTGCTGAAAGAGTCTGTGAGACAAAGCGGACTGCAGGGAGCCAGCGAATGGCAGGTGAGGGCCTAGAAACGCCTCTAGTGAGCAAAGTGAAATGGCAGCTGCTGCAGGGGAACCGGGGCAGCCCTAAGCGTATGGAGACCAGAGCCCGGGCTCAGTACTACGGCAGAGCCAGGGGGCTGGAGCGAGAGCGGGAGCTACGGGCAAGGCTGCTCTGGCTCTCTGGAGACCTGCCCACGAAGGAGGGGCTGGCAAGGCTGGGGAGAACCATTCTCTGTCCAGTGCAGCTCGGCTTCTGCCCGGCAGTCTGTGAGGTTAGAGTCGCTCTCTGCCTGGCTACAGCTGGCTGCCAAGGACATCGGGCCAATAATCGAGCACCTCTCCCCTGTAACGTCTCTGCCCAGCGCCTCGCCCCGTGACACCAGGTCTGGTGTCCATGCCAGGCAGCTCCTCGACCTCCCCACCCTGGTGCAGCCCCTCTGGCTTCTGGGCTGGGAACTAGACACTGGCACTGTTCTCCAAAGAACACGGCAAACTCTCCCCTGCCCTCTCTTAGCCACACACACAAAGGACATAGGGCCGGGCTGGACCAGGCCAGCTTCCTGCACCACATGCAGCTTCGTCCACGTAATCAGTGAGGTGGGGGTGAAGCTCTAGTAGCCATTAGCCAATCTCCAAAGACAAGGTACTGCACGTGCCAGGGGCCTGACTTGGAACAATACAAAGCTGCCAGCACAGCCTTGGTCGTACAGAACGGCACAGCCCTTGACAGCAGCCATGCTGGAGCCATGTATGGAGCTATGCATTTACCCATGTACGCACACGGGAGGGAGGAACCTCCATGGGCCAGGCCAGGGCTGACAGGAGAGAGCTGCAGGGCGAGAGGGCTCACGCTGGCAGGGCTCTCTGCACAGGAGGTTCAAATGAGCTGCTCTGCAGGACCAGTTTTACTCTGATTCTGGGGCCAGCTGAGAGCGTGGGGATGCCAGTGCCCAAGCGAAGGAGTCACTGGCTCCCAGCAGGTGATCAGGACAATGTTCTGCTGCTCAGTTTGGGCTGATAGGAAGCTGGGACCCTCCCCTCCTCCTGGGTGCTCTGGCAGCTTGTGTCAGACTGAGGGACTCATGTCTCCAGCTAGGGCTGGGGGTTGCTCCAGTTTGCCGGTGCAGTTGAGTTTAGCTCTCAGGTGCGGTGGGGACCTGTACCTGTCAGTGGGTTGGGTTAGCCTCCCAGGCCAGCAGGCTGGCGAGGGGTTGCCGGAGCCTCCTCCTGTGAGGCAGAGGGAGTTGGAGCTGCCTGGCTGAATACAGAGGATTTCTCCAGCACCTTGGGCTGAGCGATTACTGAACCCCACACCAGGAACTGAGTTTTCTAATCGGCCTCCAGCACCTTTATCACTGATGGCCTGGCACATGCTGGGGACTTTAAGGTTTGTACTTGTTTGCTGTATTCTTCCATTCTTGTAAAAATATAGATTTATAGACTCTTCCCTTTGCTTCCTGTTTGCAGAGAGAAGCCCAGCTCCCTGCCACTGCCCTCCCCTCTGGGGGGGAACAGCTCCAGCCCCAGGGATGGTCAGTCAAACTGCTTGTGGCTGGGACCTCCCCCCAGCCTGTCACTTTATGCCATCACTGCCACCTGCACAGAGTGCAGGCTGAGCAGGGGTCCATCTCTCCCACCTCTGGGAGGCAGCAAAGTGGTCACACCCACACACGTGCACTCGCACACACACACACACGCACACACACGCTTTGCACGGCTGTGGATGAGGACTCTGGCACAGGGAGTTAGCAGGAGTCAAAGAGGGA
Source organism: Aldabrachelys gigantea (assembly GCA_026122505.1). Classification (NCBI taxonomy): domain Eukaryota; kingdom Metazoa; phylum Chordata; order Testudines; family Testudinidae; genus Aldabrachelys; species Aldabrachelys gigantea. The sequence goes on along the minus strand of JALNIE010000042.1, from coordinate 167,090 downwards.
GCACAACCCCCGCTCCCCCAAAAACAAGGAGTCCTTGTAGCACCTTATTGACTAACAAATTTATTTGGGCATAAGCTTTTGTGGCTATAACCCACTTCATGACATTTATATGGCCAACGAGGAAAGCCCAAGTTACAATAGTTAGTGTCCCATCAGTCCACCCACAAGTTCTCCGGGTGCCCCCTCCCATCCCCTCTATTTCAGGGACTCCCTGCAACTCCCCCAATCTCCCCACTGCCAGGGGCTCTGTGTGCTCCCTTCTATTCTCCCCCATACCAGAGACCCCTGTTCTCCACCCATACGGCAGGGCCTCTGCGTACACCCCTATAGCCACTCCCCCATGTCCTCTCTCACCCACCCCCATGGCAGGGGCTCTGTGTGCACCCCTATAACCACTCCCCCCATGCCCTCCATTCTCCTCACATCCCCAATGGCAGGGCATCTGTGGGCACCCCCATAGCCACTCCCCCATGCCCTCCATTCTCCTCACATCCCCAATGGCAGGGCATCTGTGTGCACCCCGCATATCCACTCCGCTATGCCCTCCATCCCCCTCTTTCCTCCCATGCACCCTATCATAAGCCTACGTCCCAAATCTGGACCGTAGTGTCCAGAAATCTGGGTGCCTAGCATGAACCTCCAAGCTTAATTACTAGCTTGGATCTTATCTCGCTGCCACCAGACAGGAATTACAGCGCCTGCCTCGCTCTGGTCCCCCAAACTTTCCCTGGGGGATCCCAAGACTCAGAGGTCCTGAGTCTTACCGCAAAGGGAAATAACACACTTCCCTTCCCCCCTCTCTCTCCCACCCAGACTTTCCTTTCTGGGCTAACCTGAGAGTTACTGATGGAATCTCTTTACATCACAATACCAAGAAGTATGTCTCCTCTCTTCCACAAAGAGACAAACCCCAAATACAAGGAAACAGAAATGATTCTATTTCTTCCCCCTCCCACCAATTCCCTGGTGCTGCAGAGCTTATCCTCCGTAGATCTAACACAAAGAGAATTCCCCTCCCCTTCATTCCTTAGCCTACCCAGAGAGAAAAAACTCAAACAAGTCTTAAAAAGAAAACTTTATATAAAAAGAAAGAAAGAAAAAAGACATCAAAATATTCTCTGTATCAAGATGACAATACAGGGCTATTGCTTATAAGAAAAATATGAATAAACAGTCTGATTCAAAAAGATATCCAATTTGAAACATTCCAGCAAGCTGCACACATGTAAATACACCCAAAACAACATAAAAGCCTATATTGTTTTTCTACCTGTACTTACAATTTGGAAACAGAAGATTAGAAGATAGAAAGAACCTTCTCAAAGCTGAGAGACAGACAAAAGACTCAGACCCCAAAAATTCCCTCCCTGACTTTTAAAAATCCGGTTTCCTGATTGGTCCTCTGGTCAGGTGTTTGGTTCCCTTTGTTAACCCTTTACAGGTGAAAGAAACATTAACCCTTAGCTATCTATTTATGACACCCCCCCATAAGGACTCCCCCATGCCCCACATCCCCAATGGCAGGGCATCTGTGTGGCACCCCCCTTTTCCACTCCCCTATGCCCTCCATCCCCCTCTTACCTGCCCTGGCAGGGGCTCTGTGTGCACCCCCATATCCACTCCTCTATGCCTTCCATCCCCCTCTTACCCCCCATGGCAGGGGCTCTGTGTGCACCCCCATATCCACTCCGCTATGCCCTCCATCCCGCTCTTACCCGCCATGGCAGGTCATCTGTGGGCACCCCCATAAGCACTCCCCCATGCCCCACATCCCCAATGTCAGGGCATCTCTGTGCACCCCCATAACCACTCCCCCAGGCCCTCTATTTCCCTCTTACCCTCCATGGCAGGGCCTGTGTGTGAACCTCCCTTTCTCTATGCCAGGATCCTCCAGTCTCCGCCCCTCACCTGAGATTCTGTGTACGTCTATCCCTGCTGCCCCCATTCTCCCTACCATGCCAGGGGCTCTATTCCCCCAGTACACCAAGATGCCCCAGTCTCCCAATCATGCCAGGAGGGCTTAGAGTTGCCATCTTTCTAATTGGAGAAAACCGAACACCCTTGCCATGCCCCTTTCCTGAGTCCCTGCCCCCTGCTCATTACATTTGCCCTCCCTGACTCACTTTCCCCCACTGTCACTCACTTTCACTGGGCTAGAGAAGGGGTTGGGGTGTGGGAAAGGGTGAGGGCTCTAACTGGGGGGTGTGGGCTTTGGGGTGGAGCCAGAAATGTGGGGTTCAGGATGCGGGAGGGGGCTCTGGGCTGGGGCAGGGAGTTGGGGTGCAGGAGGGGGTGAGGGCTTTGGATGGCATTGTGGACTAAGGAGTGAGGCTTGGGATGAGGGCTTTGGGGTGCAGGAGGGGACTCCAGGCTGGGGGGTGAGGCCAAGGGATTCAGAGTATGTGTGTGGGCGGGGGACTGTGGGTTGAGGTAGGGGGTTGGGGTGAGGGTGCAGGGGTGTGGGCTCGGGGGAAGAGATGAGGGGTGCAGAAGGGGGCTCTGGGTTGGTACAGTGGGTTGGGGTGCAGGAGGAGTGAGGGGCTTTGGGGTGAGGCCAGGGATGAGGTTTGGAGTGCAGGAGGGGGCTCTGGATTGGGGGGGCTCAGATTGTGGTAGGGGCTTGGGGTGGGGGCTCAAGCTTCCCTCAGGCGGTTCCCGGGCGGCAGTGCTGTGGTGCTAAGGCAGGCTGTCTGCCTGTCCTGGCACCGCGCTGCGCCCTGGAAGCAGCCAGCAGCAAGTCTGGGTCCTAGGCGGGGGGGCCAGGAGGCTCCGTGCACTGCTCTCGCTTGCAGGCGTTGCCCCCACCCCAGCTCCCATTGGCCGGGAACTGGTGCTCAGGGTGGGGGGCAGTGTGCGAAGTCCCATGGCCCCCCTGCCTAGGAGCCAGACCTGCTGGCTGCTTCTGGGGTGCAGCTTGGAGCCAGGACAGGTCGGGACTAGCCTGCCTTAGCCCTGCTGCACCGCCGACCAGCCTTTTAATGGTGCTGACTGGAGCCACCAGGGTCCCTTTACGACTGGGTGTTGTAAACCGGACATCTGGCAACCTTAGGGGGCTGTGTGTCTCTTCCCACCCCAGGTACCTCCTTCTCCCATTGAAGGGTGGGATGGTGCCCTCTCTCCCCCACCTTTGAAGGTGCAGGATGTAAGCAGGAGGCAGGGATGAATGAACCTTTTGTCTCTCTTTTCTCCTCCGGCGGGTCCTACGGGCCTCGAGCTCCGAGCAGAGAGAGCACTGACTTCTCTTCCCTCACGCAGGGTGCCAGGGCCACCCTCCCCCGGGCAAGAGAACAGGGGCTGTCCTTACGCTGCAGGGTTTAATGGTGCCATCAAGGGAGGCCAGCGGCTCCCTGTGTCCCCCGCTTGATGTGCCGACTGGCCCCAGGACAAGAGGCTCTGCCCATGGATGTCTAGAACATTCCCTGACGTATGGGGCAGATCGATGCGGTGTTCAAACATGCTCCCATGACGGGCAGACAGCTTCACGGGGAAATGTCAGGGCCGGCTTAGGAAGTCTGGTGCCAATGAGCTAGGGTGACCAGACAGCAAGTGTGAAAAATCGGGGTGGGGGGGTAATAGGAGCCTATATAAGAAAAAGACCCTAAAATCGGGACTGTCCCTATAAAATCGGGACATCTGGTCACCCTACAATGAGCGCTCTGAAGGCCATAAAACCAGTGCTGTGCAGGGGTCACTACACCCGAACCTGGGACCCCCTGAGTACCTCCTGGTGTAAATGCACGGTGCCTCAGGCCAAGCCTGCACTATAACCTCACAATTGATGTGCCCACGCTGCTCAGCCACCGCCCTGTGCGACTCGGTCCTCCCAGCCTAGCCTCTGGGGTGGACAGCGCTATGTGGGCGGGAGGGTGTCTCCACACACACAGCTCAGGCCGCTTGCGGATGTGCTATAACCATGCTGACTGGAGGCGCTCTGCTCGCGGTGCAGGAATGTCCTCACTGAATGCCACAGTGGCTGGGTTTCAAGTGCAGACCTGCCATGCGTACCCCTTTGGGCAGCTCTGCAGGCGCTGGCTTTGGACTAGCAGCCGTGGGAGTTACTGGGGTGGGGTTATCTGCCATTTGTGGTGGGGGGATTGTCGGCTTTGAGTTCAGGGAGCGCCCCTGTCATAAACAGATAGCTAAGGGTTAATGTTTCTTTTACCTGTAAAGGGTTAACAAAGGGAACCAAACACCTGACCAGAGGACCAATCAGGAAACTGGATTTTTAAAAGCTCGGGGAGGGAATGTTTGGGTGTGTGTCCCTTTGTGTGGGTCTTTTGTCTGTCTCTCGGCTATGAGAGGGATCTTTCTATCTTCAAGCTTCTAATCTTCAGTTTCCAAGTTGTGAGTACAAAGGTAGAAAAACAATAGGCTTTTATTGTTTTTTTGTATTTACATGTGTGTAGTTGCTGGAATGGTTAAATTGTATTTCTTTTTGAATAAGGCTGTTTATTCATATTTTTCTTTTAAGCAATTGATCCTGTATATTGTTATCTTGATACAGAGAGCATTTTTATGTCTTTTCTTTCTTTTTATATAAAGCTTTTCTTTTTAAAACCTGTTGGATTTTCTTTTCTAAGTGAGGCTCTAGGGGATAGAAATCCCTGTGCCAGGATTACGGTCTCTCTCAGGGAAAGACTGGGAGGGGGAAAAAGAAGGAGGGGGGAAGGTAAATTGCCCTCTCTGTTTTGTAATTCAGGGAGTTTAAGTACAGTAATCTTCCAGGATAACCCACGGAGGGGAAGCCTGGGGAGGAAGTAAAGAGAAGACAAGCGGAGGGGGGTTATTTCCCTTTGTGGTAAGACTCAGGGCATCTGAGTCTTGGGGTCCCCCAGGGAAGGTTTTGGGGAGACCAGAGTGAGCCAAACACTGGAAATTTTTGGCTGGTGGCAGCGCTATCAGATCCAAGCTGGTAATTAAGCTTGGAGGTTTCATGCAGGCACCCACATTTTGGACTCTAAGGTTCAGAATTAGGAATTATGCTTATGATAGCCCCTGGCTACGTCCACACTATGGCATAATTTCGAATTAGCTAAAACCGGTTTTATTAAACAGGTATTATAACGTCGATTGTGTGCATCCACACTAGGCACATTCATTCGACAGTGTGCGTCCATGGTCCGAGGCTAGCGTCGATTTCTGGAGCGGTGCACTGTGGGTAGCTATTCTGTAGCTATCCCATAGTTCCCTCAGTCTCCCCCGCCCCTTGGAATTCCGGGTTGAGAGCCCAGTGCCTGATGGTTCAAAAATCATTGTCGCGGGTGGTTCTGGGTACAGCCTCACCCCTCCCTTTGTGAAAGCAGCAGACAACCGTTTCTTGCCTTTTTCCCTGGGTGAACTGAGCAAACGCCATAGCACAGCAAGCATGGACCCTGCTGAGATCAGTAACGCAATCGTGGACGTTGTAAACACCTTGCGCATTCTCGTGCTGTCCATGGTGAACCATGAACTGCAAAGGCAGGAGAGGAGGAGGCAGCTACGGCAGCTACGGCAGCGCGGCAACGAGAGCGATGAGGACATGGACACTGAATTCTTCCTAACCGCGGGCCCCTGCGTTCTGGAGTACTGCTGGTAATGGGGCAGGTTCTACCCATTCAACGCCGATTTTGGGCGCGGGAAACAAGCACAGACTGGTGGGACCGCATAGTTTTGCAGGTGTGGGACAATTCGCAGTGGCTGTGAAACTTTCGCATGCGTAAGGGCACTTTCTTTGAACTTTGTGACTTGCTTTCCCCTGCCCTGAAATGCCATAATACCAAGATGAGAGCAGCCCTCACAGTGGAGAAGCGAGTGGCAATAGCCCTTTGGAAGCTTGCAACTCCAGACAGCTACCGGTCAGTCGGGAATCAATTTGGAGTGGGAAAATCTACTGTGGGGGCTGCTGTGATGCAAGTAGCCAAAGCAATCATTAAGCTGCTGCTACGAAAGGTTGTGACTCTGGGAAACGTGCAGGTCATAGTGGATAGCTTTGCTGCAATGGGATTCCCTAACTGTGGGGGGGCCATAGATGGAACCCATATCCCTATCTTGGCCCCGGAGCACCAGGCACCCAGTATGTAAACCAGAAGGGGTACTTTTCAATGGTGCTGCAAGCACTGGTGGATCACAAGGGACGTTTCACCAACATCCACGTGGGATGGCCAGGAAGGGTTCATGACGCTCGTGTCTTCCGAAGCACTACTCTGTTTAAACGGCTGCAGCAAGGAAATTACTTCCCAGACCAGAAAATAACGGTTGGGGATGTTGAAATGCCTGTCGTTATCCTGGGGGACCCAGCCTACCCCTTGATGCCATGACTCATGAAGCCATACACAGACAGCCTGGACAGTGGTCAGGAGCTGTTCAACTACAGGCTGAGCAAGTGCAGGATGGTGGTAGAATGTGCATTTGGCCGTTTAAAAGGGCGCTGGCGCACATTACTTACTCGCTCAGACCTCAGGCAAACCAATGTCCCCTTTGTTATTGCTGCTTGCTGTGTGCTCCACAATCTGTGTGAGAGTAAGAGGGAGACCTTTATGGCGGGGTGGGAGGCTGAGGCAAATCGCCTGGGTGCTGATTACAAGCCGCCAGACACCAGGGCGATTAGAAGAGCACACCAGGAAGCGGTGCGCATCAGAGAAGCCTTGAAAACGAGTTTCATCACGGGCCAGGGTACGGTGTGACTGCTGTGTTTGCTTCCCCTTCAAGAACCCCCACCCCTTCATTGACTCCTTCCCTGTAAGCAACCCACCCTCCCCCTTTGATTACAGGTTGCTTAGGGAAATAAAGTCACTATCATTTAAAAATCATGTATTCTTTATTAAAAGACATTCCCTGTAAGCAACCCACCCTCCCCCTTTGCATGTATTCTTTGTTAAACAGTAATCATAAAAAGAGGCAGAGAATTATCAAGGCATACCAGGTGTGGTTTGGGAGGAGGATAGGAGGGAAGGAAAAGGCTATTAAGCACATTTCAATGTAATGACGGCCTTTTGGTTGGAGTGTCCACGGGGGTGGAGTGGGCGGGTGCAGAAAGCCTTCCCCCACACGTTCTAACACGTCTGGGTGAGGAAGATATGGAACATTGAGAGTACTGAGGGTGGTTAAACATGGGCTGCAGTGGCACTCTGTAACCCTGCTGCTCTTCCTGAAGATCCACCAGACGTCGGAGGATATCAGTTTGATCACGCAGCAGCTCCAGCATTGCATCCCGCCACTGATCTTCCTGCCTACACCTCTGATCTTCCTGGTGCCACTTCTCGTCTCTAGCGTCCCTCCTGTCCTCACGTTCACTGGCATCTTTCCTGTACTTTGCTAGCATGTCCTTCCACTCATTCTGATGAGCTCTTTCATTGCGGGCTACTTCCATGATTTCAGAGAACATTTCATCTCGCGTCCTCTTCTTCCTCCGCCTTATCTGAGCTAGCCTTCGGGATGGAGTAGGGAGGCTGGAAAACTGTGCAGCTGCATGGGGGAGGGAAAACAGGGAAAGAAGTATGTAAAAAGATACATTTTACAGAACAATGGTTATACTCTTTCACAGTGAACAACACTATTCACCTTACAAAGCACAAACATGAGATTTCACTACAAGGTCGCATTTTGCATCTTTTAATCTTGAGTGCCTGTGGCTCTGGTGTTGCAGATCTCACAGACGCAGGTCCGGGCATCATACTTCAGCTTTCATGTGGCCATGGTAAGGCTTTATCTTTTGACTTCTCCAGCCTTCATATACACAGTGCCCTATGATGCCTTTTTCCTATTAACAGGCAGCAGCAGATGCCAACCCCTCCTCTTTCCCTATGTAAGGATTTTCTATATTCCTCCCCCCCACCTCATGGCTGCTCTCAGTGCTAAACACCACCCTCCCCCCCCCCCCACCTGTGGTAGCTGGGAAGATTCCTGCTTGCCAAACGCTCAGCGCTCTCATTCCTTCTCTCCCCCAGCTTTTCTACAGCTTTGTAACTTTACTGGCTGCAAATGCATCCAAAGCCCTGATGGCAAATCAATCATTAAAAAACGCTTGCTTTTAAATCGTGTTTGATATTTACACATACACTCACCAGAGGTCGCTTCCATGGCTTCACTGTTTGGGCTAGTAGCTTGGGAGGGCTGGGGGGGTAATTCCGTCTGGGTCACAAAAAGCTCCTGGCTGTTTGGACTAATGGAATGCTGTGTGCTCGCTGCAATGTCGTCCTCTTCTTCCTCCTCCTCCTCCTCCTCATCTTCCCCCTCTGCTGAATCCTCCGCCATGGTTGAGATCATGACCCCCACCTCGGAATCCACGGACAAGGAGGGGTTAGTGGTGGTGCAGCCCTCTAAAATTGCCTGCAGCTCAGCGTAGAAACGGCATGTTTTTGGACCTGACCCTGATCTTCCGTTTGCAGCTTTGGTTTTCTGGTATGCTTGTCTGAGCTCCTTAACTTTCACTCTGCACTGCACTGAGTTCCTGCTGTGGCCTTTTCCCAACATAGCCTTTGAAATTTTTTCAAATATTTTTTTCATTTCGTCTTTTAGAACGGAGTTCTGTTAGCACTGAATCCTCTCCCCATATAGCGATCAGTTCCAGTACCTCTCGTGCGGTCCATGCTGGAGCTCTTTTTCGATTCTCAGGAGACTGCATTGTTACCTGTTCTGATGAGCTCTGCGTGGTCACCTGTGCTGATCAGAGCTCCATGCTGGCCAAACAGGAAATTGAATTCAAAAGCTTGCGGGGCTTTTCCTGTTTACCTAGCCAGTCCCTCTGAGTTCTGATTGCTGTCCAGAGCGGTCAGTGGTGCACTGTGGGATACCTCCCGGAGGCCAATAATGTCGATTTCCGTCCACACTAACACTATTTTGATATAATAATATTGATTTTAGCATTACTCCTCTCGTTGGGGAGGAGTACAGAAATCGATTTAAACAGCCCTTTAAATCGATTTAAAGAGCACTGTAGTGTGGACGGGTACAGCGTTAAATCAATTTAACGCTGTTAAAATCGATTTAACGTCGTAGTGTGGACCAGGCCCCTCTCTGCCATAATGCACAGAGGTGCAAACAGAACATGGCTATTGATAGTCACGCTCATTCCAGACCAGCAATCTGAGTCAATCGCACTCCCCTGGTACTGATGGAAGCAACGGAAGCAGAGCTGAAATCAGCTAAGTGCCACCCACAGCCAGGCAGATGCTCACGCCTGTGTGATAAATAAGGCGGGGAGCAGGGGGAGCTTCCTTTGATGGACACCCAGCCAGTCACTTAGCTGTAAAATCCCTCTTGGTGGCTGTTCTCTACTTGCTTTACCTGTAAAGGGTTAAAAAGTCCCCCAGGTAAGAAAAAAAAGTGGGCACCTGACCAAAAGAGCCAATGAGAAGGCAGAGCTTTTTAAAATTGGGAAAGAAACTTTCCCTTTGTCTGTTGTTCTCTCTCGGCTGCAGGGACACGGAGCAGCAATGCTATAAGCAGGAATGTTGTGTAAGGTTTGAACCAGGTATGAAAAATTATCTTCCATACCTAGAAGGAATCACAGGGACAGGGAATGTTTAGATAAACACGATCAGGTTTATTTCTTTATTTTGTCTCGTGGATCTCCTCTGTGCTAACCCCAGATGCCTTTGTTTGCTTGTAACCTTTAAGCTGAACCCCCAAGAAAGCTATTCTGGGTGCTTAATTTTTGGAATTGCTCTTTTAAAATCTAGCAAAAGCCTAAGTTCCAGATGTATTTTCTTTCTTTTTCATTTTTAATAAAATTTACCTTTTTAAAGAACAGGATTTGGATTGTTGTGTTCTAAGAGATTTGTGCCTATGTTGTTTGATTAGTTGGTGACAACAGCTAATTTCCTTTGTTTTCTTCTTGACTCTTCCCTGGAGTGGGGGTGAAAGGGCTTGAGGGTACCTCACAGGGAGGATTCCCAAGTGCTCCTTCCTGGGTCAAAGGGTTTTTTTTTTGCATTTGGGTAGTGGCAGCGTTTACCAAGCCAAGGTCAGAGAGAAGTTGTAACCTTGGGAGTTTAATACAAGCCTGGAGTGGCCAGTATTAATTTTCAGAATCCTTGCAGGCCCCCACCTTCTGCACTTGGAGTGCCAGAGTGGGGAATCAGCCTGCAACATAGCTCACTTTGAGGGGCCCCTTCTATGCTGTAGCCTCACACAGAACAGTAGGCTGTGGTCTCTGCTAGGGAGCCATTGGTGGCGTTCTCCGTCGAGTAGCGAGGTACTGCACAACTGCCCCCACTGAATTAGGGCAAGTAGAAGCATAGCATGTCTATGCCCATGAATGCAGCATGTGCTCAGGAAACATCTCCTCATTCCTTCCCACTCTGAATATTTCCCCTAGTGGCTGCAGCAGACCAGTCTGGCCCACCCAGTTAGGCCAGGCCCAGAAACCACCTACCCAGCCCAGGCCCCCAGAGTGCTGGCCCACCCAGATGGACCTGGCACTAGGCCCAGAAATCATAGATTATTAGGGTTGGAAGGGACCGTAGGAGGTCATCTAGTCCAACCCCCCTGCTCAAAGCAGGACCAATCCGCAACTAAATCCCCAAATGGCCCCCTCAAGGATTGAACTCACAACCCTGGGTTTAGCAAGCCAATGCTCAAACCACCAAGCTATCCCTCCCCTCACAAAGGTCAGTCCACCAGGCCTGGGCCCACAAAAGGGCCATCCTCCAATATCCTTGGTGCCAAGTATCAGTCCATTTATTACTGCTTTCATAGTCCAGCCAATCTGAGAAGGCCTCAGTGAGAGTACCGCAAACCCACGCCTGCCCTGTATACCTACCAGAGAGAGATGTGTAGTTCTCAAAGCCTCTGTAAGCAGCCCAAACTCTACACTCAGTGCAAATATTGCATTGGGTGAGAACAAAATGGAGCCTTCAGCTGCTCATATTGGAGAGAGGGAAGCTGTTTTTTCTTGGCAAACTGGCCCAAGTCCTCACGGAGTGCTGGCTACCTGGAGAACTTGTGTGTGCAAAACTCAGCTACTTGTGTGCATGAGCAAACAGGAGCAGCTCAGTTCAAGAAGCCCTTGCCCCACTTCCCCCATCACTCACAAAGTGCCACTCTGGGCCAGTTTCCAAGACAAATTGCCAGTGATAAGGAAGCAGTTTGAACAAAGAATGGCATCTCTTCAGTTGCTGGAAAAGCAAAACATAACTGATCTGGAAAGAAAATGGCAGATATTCAACTGCAGGAGCTAGAAGCTAAGGCAAAAGTGGACAGACTGAAGCTCGAGCTCAAAAGAATAAAGAAACAACAGGAACTGTATCATCCTGAAAAGCCAGCTCCTCTCAACAACAAAGATGGGGGATAGAATCTGTCCAGTTTGGAACAGGGTTGGTATGTTGTTTGACTCTAAGCAGTTGTCTGTGTGTAACCAAATTTACCTCATCACTGCCTCCTTTTATGTAAATGCTTTTACTGTAAGCTCAGGTGAAGGTAACCCCATAAGTTGTGGAGAGGATGTAAAAATCAATGGTAAAAGCTGTTTAGGGCAAATTACAGCTGCTAACATCACTCTTGTTAAAGCGGATCTTGTCAAAGAGGAAGATTGTTCACCAGATAAGAGTGAATACTGTAATCCTCTATGAGTTTACTGTAAGGGTATTCTACACTACGAAATTAGGACCATTTTATAGAAGTTGATTTTTAGAAATTGATTTTATACAGTCGTTTGCATACATCCACACTAAGCGCATTAAGTTAGTGGAGTGCGTCCTCACTACCGCAGCTAGTATCAACTTACAGAGCGCTGCACTGTGGGTAGCTGTCCCACAGTTCCTGCAGTCTCTGCTGCGCTTTGGAATTCTGAGTGAAGCTCCCAATGTCTGATGGGGCAAAAACTGTCGCGAGTGGTTTCGGGTACATGTCGTCAGTCACCCCTCCCTCTGTGAAAGCAATGGCAGACAATCGTTTCACGCCTTTTTCCTGGGTTACCCATGCAGATGCTGTACCATGGCAAGCATGGAGCCCGCTCAGCTCACCGTCACCACTGCTGTTGCAGGCTGGAGGCTTCTGCCTCAGGCTGCTCTTCCAGATGGCAGCACTGCATGGTCACACCTACCCCAGCCTACCTCTTGCTCCCATGGCTCATGAAGCCTGGGCAGAAGTAAGGAGCAGTTCAACTATAGGCTGAGCAAGTGCAGCATGGTGGTAGAATGTGCCTTTGGATGTTTAAAAGCTCGAGGGCGGTGTTGGGCAGACCTCAGCGCAACCAACATTCCCATTGTTATTGCTGCTTGCTGTGTGTTCCATAATATCTGTGAGAGTAAGGGGAAGATGTTTATGGCAGGGTGAGCGGTTGAGGCAAAGCACTTGGCATCTGATTTTGAGCTGCCAGACACCAGGGTGATTAGAAGAACACAGCAAAGTGTGCTGTGCATCAGAGAGGCTTTGAAAACCAGTTTCATGACTGGCCAGGCTTCGGTGTGACAGTTGTGTGTGTTTCTCCTTGATGCAAACCTGCCCCCTTTGTTGATTTTAATTCCCTGTAAGCCAACCACCCTCCCCCGCTTCGAAATAAAGTAACTATTCTTTTGAAACCATGCATTCTTTCTTTATTAATTAAAAAAAATGAGATAAGGACAAGGTAGCCTGGGTGGGGTGGGGGAGGAGGGAAGGAGAAGGCCACATTGTTTATTGTAGCCACACTAAAAATCAAACTGTTTGAATGACAGCCTTCTGTTGCTTGGCCAGCCTCTAGATGGAGTGACTGGTGCCTGGAGCCTTCCCCCTGGCATTCTTTGGCGTCTGGGCGAGGCGGCTATGGAACATGGGGTGGAGGGTAGGCGGTTGTACAGTGGATGCAGCAGCAATCTGTGCTGTTGTTGGCTTTCCTGCAGCTCCAACAGACGTTTCATCATGTCCGTTTGCTCCCCCATTAGCCTCAGCATCGCGTCCTGTCTCCACTCTTTACCTCACTTAATTCTTTCCTGGCCTCTGCCACTCAAAGCCTCCATGCATGAAGCTGTGCCCTATCAGTGCAGGAGGACTGCATGAGCTCGGAATACATGTCATTGTGACAGGGCTGCCCAGAGGATTCAGGAGGCCTGGGGCCTTTGGAGGCGGGGGGCCCCCACTTCGGCGGTAATTCGATGGCAGGGGGTCCTTCCACTCCGAGATCAGCCGTGGAATTGCCTTGAAGACCTCTGGCGGGGACCCCTGCTGCCGAATTACCACTGACGACACGGCACTTCAGTGACAGATCCCGCTTCGGTGGTAATTTGGTGTCGGGGAATCCTTCCACCCTGGGGCAGAAGGACCGCCCCACTGCCGAAGACCTGGAGTGGAAGAAGCTCCGGGGGCTCGGGCCCCATGAGAGTTTTCCAGGGCCCCCAGAGCGAGTGAAGGACCCTGCTCCAGGGACCCCACAAAACTCTCATGGGGGCCACTGCGGGGCCCGAGGCCTGGGGCAAATTGCCCCCCTTTGTTTCCCCCTCTGGGCAGCCCTGCATTGCGAGTGCATTTTTTTTGCCTTCTAATCTGCAATAACCTCGGGATGGAGATGACAGCGGGAGTGTAGAAACATTCTACGCTCTACGATTCTGGGGGGACTGCATGGTCACCTGTGCAACTGAGTGCTGCTGAGCTCACCACGCTGACCAAACGGGAAATGAAATTCAAAAGTTCCTGGGGCTTTTTCTGTGTACCTGGCTAGGGTATCAGAGTTCAAAGTGCTGTCCAGAGCGGTCACAATGGAGCACTCTGGGATAGCTCCTGGAGGCCAGTGCCATTGATTTGCATCTGCACTACCCCAAACTGAACCCAGCAAGGTCGATTTTAGTGCTACTCCCCTTGTCAGGGAGGAGCACAGAAGTCAATTTTAACAGCCCTTTAGGTCGACGGAACGGGGCTGGTTGTGTGGTTGTCATTTTTATATCGAGCTAACGAGGCTAAATTCGACCTAACCCCGTAGCGTAAACCAGGGCTAAGTGTGCCATTAGCCAGAATCCATCGTGACTGGAATGGTGCTAAACATGGAGTTATAGCTGGTGTAAGGAAGCTATTGCCTAAAGATCTTTTGATTGGGGATGATACTAAAGCTTTGTTCGGTCAGGCTGACGTCATAAATCAGTCACAGAAAAAAAATAACCCTAAACCTGTGTCTATAGGGGCAAGGACTTGCCTCTGGAGTGTTTCACCGAATGTTTGTCTGAGGAAGATGGCTGTTCATCTGTGCAAAGAAGCAGTGCATATGCGGCAGAAATTGCTGAGTGTCTGATATCTCAGAAGTGAATCTGGCATTAGCTAAGTCTTGGGGAAATGTTTCTCTAGAGCAAATTAAAGTTGGTGATCAGGTTAAAGCCCTGACTGAGGAAGGAAGGGGACAGTCTTGTGAGTGTTGGATTGTTGGCTAGTAAAGCTTGGGAAAATATGCTTAACCAATGGAAAAGTGATTTGCTTAAAGAAGCTCAGTATAATGTGGAGAATAGCAGTTTATCTGTTGGGAGTGGCAACTTGCCTGTTATATTACTTATACCAGAGGTGGCAAACTACAGTCCTCAGGCCAGAGCTGGCCCGCAGGACCCTCCTGCCCGGCCTCTGAGCTCCTGGCCCGGGATGCTGCCCCCAGCCCCTCCCCGACTGTTCCCTCTCCCCCACAGCTTCAGCTCACTGCATCGCCAGCGCAATGCTTTGGTCGGCGGGACTGCAAGCTCTTGCCGGGCAGCGCAGTTGCAGAGCTGCGGCCAGAGTCGGTGCTCTGTGCAGAGTGGTAGCAGGGCTGGCTCCAGCTGGGTGGCGCAGCTGCAGAGCCGCATCCTAACCCGGTGCCCTTGTGCGGCGCGGTGCGTGGCTGGCTCCAGCTGGGCGGCACAGCTGCAGAGTCCTTAGATACAAGGAAACTTAGATATAAGGTTCTTAGATATAAGGAACCACTTCCAGTGTTTTCCAGTGTTTACTGGCTAAACACCTATTTAAATTCTTTTGTGTTGGGGTGCTCACAGGTTAAAGCCTAAAATAAGAAGCCCGGTAGTATGCTCATGGGTGTAGTTAAAGTTTCATAACGTTGATGCATTAACGTCAGAGGGGCAGAAGGGTTACATAAAATTTAGACCCTAACCTATGTGGAGTGTGCTGCACAGCCTGGGCTTATCCCCCAGTCTTCATAGGACAATAAAATGTAGGGATCTTGCCCTGCAGTACCTTATAACAGATCATTTCTCTGTAAAACTACGTCCCACAGCCCCTGAAAGCCATTACTAGGTGCCATGCGGCTCAGCCAAGTCAGGGGAGTGGAGAATGTTTCACCATGTTGAATATTAACTTGCCCAAACTCTTATCACTTCTGTCAGAGATTGCAAACCCTGCCCAGCGTAAAGGTCACCCGGTGAAAATGCAAGAATCCATCCGATCCCTAAAGCTTCCGATCAGCCTCCCCCCACACCCCCGCCATCTCCTTTTCTGCACTTCACAGCTCCTCCCTTCTGGGGAGCTCCTCCAATCCATGGTGATTCCCTTACCCCTGCAAGGGGAGCCTCTGCTCAGCTTCCAGCGATTTTACTCTGCGCGGGGCAGGCTCCAGGGTTTGGTGTAGAATCAGGGAGCTGGCTCCCAGGAGTCAGACCCTGTGTAACCCCAGGTGCAGGGGACGTGGGGACCAGAACTAGCCCAGCTCTCGCTGAGCAGAGGCCCTGCCAGCTGGGGCACAGGCAGGCGAGGACCATGGCTGGCTTTAATGTCCGCAGCGTTCTGGTGACTGGGGCCAATCGGGGAATCGGCCTGGAGCTCGTCAAGCAGTTACTGGGGAAATCAAACCCACCCGAGTGGGTCTTTGCGACCTGCCGGGACCCGGAGGGAGAGCGAGCGCAGGTGAGAACGGGGCAAGGTGGGATGGAGTTAGCTGTACCTGGGGTGGGGGAATCTAAGTGAGGGGCCTCCAGCACTTGGAACCAAAAGCAGCAGGCCTGAGCAGGAGGTGATTTCAGCCCCTGCTCCAGGCTGACGCTCCCTGGCGCATAAGGCTGCGCATGAGTTCTGCACGGGACACGTGCGAAGCTATCAGAGCGCATTGAGGGAGAGGGCGGGGAGCACAGGTGCTTGTCTCCTAAAGGGAACAGGGAAATGTGTCCCTGGCTTGACTGCACTGAGGTAGATGATGCCGATTTAGACACCCTGCTGCAGACCCCGAAAGCCAGGGCTGGACACTGCGTATGGGAGCTTTGCAGGCAGATATTGACTTGGTCCGGGGTAGCAGCAGGGAACTTGACTGTGCCCGGCCTGACCGTCCCTGCGGGCTGGCGGCTCCGTCAATAATCATTGACTTTATTCTCTTCCAGCAATTGAAGAACTTGGCATCCAGGCATCCAAACCTGGTGATCGTTGCGCTAGGTGGGTGCCCTGCCCTGGGCTCGGAGCTGAGGCTCCCTTGCTCTGGGTCCCTTTGTTCCCCGTCCCCCTGTCCGTTGCCTGGTTGGGAGTCACTGTTAGTGTTATTCCTGTTAGTGTTAGTGAAGGGGAGGGTGCCTAGCAGCCACCCATCTCAGCAGAGCAACTCCCAGGTCTCCCACGTCCCACTCAGGCTCTGTGGGCTTGGTCAGGAGGAGGCCCAGGAAGTTCCTGGTATTTGCAGATTGTCCTGTGTGCCAGACTGGCAGGGAAGGGATGATTGTGATTGAGACAGGGGCTGTCTGTGCCATGTATGAGCCTGGCTGGTTTGGGTCTGAACAGGCCTCGCTCTAATGGAGACAGATTTGCTGTCATAGACTCATAGAAACCAAGATTAACAAACTAGGCCAATGGTCAGGGCCCAAATTCATAGGGGAGCACCCCTGGCTCAGGCAGTAGCCATAAAGTGGCTGGTCTGGTCATGCTTTTGATCTGCTGGGACCAGCTGCTCCTCCTGCTGATGCTTGGAGTGCTGCTCACATGACTGAGTCTGGGGGGAGTGGGGCCAAATCTGAGTGAGTGGCACAGTGACTTCACACATAGGGTCACACTAGCGCTCAGGGTGAAAATCATAGATTATTAGGGAGCTCAGGAAATCATCTAGTCCCACCTGTTGCTTAAAGCAGGACCAATCCCCAAATGGCCCCCTCAGGGATTGAGCTTACAACCCGGGGTGTAGCAGGCTAATGCTCAAACCACTGAGCTATCCCTGCCCCCGTTCAGGAATAAACACCTTGAAGTAGGGTTAACAACGCTTCAGGACTGTCCTGGATTCTCCAGGAATTAAAAATTTATGTTTAATTAATGATTGTCATGTGATGAAACCTCCAGGAATACCTCACAGCAAACTTGGCAACCCTACCTTGAAGGGGCCCAGCCTATCACCTCTCATGTGACCCCCTCTGCCCAGCCTCCCAGTGACACCCACTCTGAGACCCCTCGCCTAATGCCTATCGCTCAATGACCCTCATCCCCCAGAACCCACCCTGTCAGCCCTCATGTGATTCCCGCCCCTCACTGACACCCCCACGGGGACCCAGCCTGTCACCCCCCACATGACCCCCTGTCTGCAGTGACACCCCGGCAGGGACCCAGCCTATCACCCCCAGGCTCATTCCCCCTTTCCCGCAGCCCACGTGCCGCTGAGACCCACTTGTCCGCTCCGTCCCAAGCCCCTCCTGGCTTGTCCGATGTTTTCGGTGACGTATCAAAATGACTATCGAGCTCTTTTGTCGAACCAGCTTTTTCAGTAACCCGAAAATGCTGCTGATGGTTCCGATTAAAAAAAATGCTGCAAACACTTTTTAAAAGGAAAAATCGGCATGTTTCAGATGCTGCCAAACCGCTGTGCCATCAGGGCGCTCTCCCCTGAAGGGTGTTCTCATGGGATGATGAAAGCTGGGTGAGGGTGAGCCTGCCAGAGCTCTGATGGCAGATTTCCAACCCTGCTCACCCCTGGGAAGATCCTGTTGGTCCAACATGCCCTTCCCCCCGCCCCATTAACAATCTCACTGCCACACTGCTTTACGCTCGCCCTGCTGACTCCCGGTCCCCCTGATTTCACTCTCTGGCTTTTATTCTATCCATCCTGCCCTTGCCATGGCACTCCCCAGTTCTGGCTAGCTCTGTTTATGAGCTCCCAACTCGTTAGCATGGCTCTGTAGAGCAGCCTGGGCTTCGGGTTTCCGGGAGAGGGGTTAGCTACAGGGTGGAGGTACCACACATCTGAGCTAGAGTGACCAGATGTCCCGATTTTATAGGGACAGTCCCGATTTTTGGGTCTTTTTTTTATATGGGCTCCTATTACCTCCCACCCCCGTCCTGATTTTTCACATTTGCTGTCTGGTCACCCTACTCTGAACCCCCTGCTCTGTCTCTATAGAAGCTACAGATCCAGCCAGCATCAAGGCGGCAGCAACCAGAGTTGAGGAGCATCTGAAAAGCTCGGGGCTGAATCTGTTGATAAACAATGCTGGGATGTTAAAGCTGAACACACTAGAGTCTGAGATACCGGAGAACATGTCCCTGGTGTACGCAACCAATGTGACAGGGCCCCTGCTGGTGAGCCAGGTAAGGGCCCTGACAGAGGGCAGGTCACTGGCTGCACTGGGGTTTGACTTTGCTTAGGCCAGAACTTCTCCCTTCCCCCCAGGTCTCTGTTTCCTGGATCAATGAGCCAACCTGGTGTGTGTGTGTGTGTGTGTTTGGGGGCTGGGGTGCGGCGTTCATCACAGTGTACATGTCAGGTGCATTATGGGACTGTAATCACCCGAGAAATGGACCCAGATGCCCTAACGCTGCCCCAGTGGGGTCTGAGCCAAGAGTCCGGCTCCTGCAGCAGAGGCCATGTCCTGAAAGCAGGGATGGGCAAACCTTTTTGGCCCGAGGCCCACATCGGGGTTGTGAAACTTTATGGAGGGCCAGGTAAGGAAAGCTGTGCTGTTGCTGGCCTGGCTTGCTCTATCTCTGTGCACCAGGACTGGGTTTTTCAAAGGTGGTTAAAGGAGTTGGGCACACAAATCGCGCTGACAGTGAATGAGAGTTGGGCACCTAAATCCCAACCTTACCCTGTGATAAGTTGTCGCTGAAGTGTGTGTTTGCATCTAGGTACGAGGTACTTTCCTTTCCCTCAGCACCCCAGCCTTCTGCAGGGACAGGTACTGGACAAGGCAGTTACCGATGAGGCTGCCTTAGCTCTGATCATAGATGCTCTGTTTTATACTGAATACGCCCACAAGTTTTTGCTGCTACTCTTATACTGAGTGTAGGATTTGAAGAAGCCAATTGTATTGACCTAACCGGGCTCTTAATACCTCTGTGCTAAAACTCCCATTGACTCGGATGGCAGCCGAGTTAGTAGGGGCGGCTCCTGGCACCGGCACGCCAAGCGCATGCCTGGTGTGGCAAGCCACGGAGGCGCTCTGCTCTTCGGCGGCATGCCTGTAGAGCGTCCGCTGGTTCTGCGGCTTCGGCGGACTTCTCGCAGGCGTGCCGCCAAATCCGCGGGACCCAGGACCTCCCTGCTGTGCTTGGGGCAGCAAAATACCTAGAGCTGCCCCCGCGAGCTAGGCCAAAGCTGCTGGTATTTGACTATCCTACCCGATTTCTGCAGTGTGCTGTAAGTACAGCTCAGTGTATTAGAGAGGAAATACTTCCATGTCAGTGAGTCGAGGCCTCTGTCTAGCACAGATCTAGAGCAGGGACTCTCAAACGTTTCTACTGGTGACCCTTTCACATAGGAAGTCTCTGGGTGTGACCCCCCCCTTGTATGTTAAAAACACTTTTTATATTTTTAACATCATTATAAATGCTGGATGTAAAATGGGGTTTGGGGTGGAGGGCCACGACCCCCCATGTAGTAACCTCGTGACCCCCTCGGGGTCCTGACCCCCAATTTGAGAACCCCGGACCTAGAGGGTGTGTACAGTCCCGCAAGATACTCTGTGCAGGGCTCTAAGGTAGGGAAACAGCATATGATCGGCTGTATCTACACTAAAAACACGACAGCGGTGCCAAAAGAGTTCTTCTGTTGCCATAATAAATCCACTGCTCCGACAGGTGGTAGCTAGGGCAACGGCAAAATTCTTCCATTGACCCCGCGCTGTCTCCACTGGGGCTTAGGTTGGCTCTCAGGAGTGCAGCCCTTTTCACTCACTTTCTATTGTAAACACTGGCCTGGAACCAGGCTCTCCCATTCACTGCCAGCGAGGGCAGAATGGGATTACCCAACTCCTAGAAATCAGCCTTTAAAACAGGACTGAGCCTGAGCAAGTTGGAGGGCAGGGGGAGAGCATGGCCCAGGAGCAGCAGGCCAAGGGGGCCAGCCTGTGACACCTCTGGGCAACAGCTGGACCCACTTCAATTCAGATCAGAGTCCGCTGGTGAAGACAGGAATGTGGGTCCTTTCTCGTAAGCTGACCCGGGGATGCTCTTTTCTCCCCATTGCCCAGGCGTTTCTGCCCTTGCTCAAGAAGGCTGCCCAGGGGAGCCCCCAACCAGGGCTGAGCTGCAGCAAGGCGGCCATTGTCAACGTGTCCAGTGAGGGCGGTTCCATTACAAATGTCTCTGCCTGGGAGTTTGGGCAAGCTGTCTCTTATCGGTGCAGCAAGGTAGGGGGTGTGCGCAGTGGGGTACCAATTCGCGCTCGGTCCGTGTTCCGCTACAGTAAAGGGGAAAGAAAAGTCTTTCTTGCCAGGGTGGCCAGATGTCCCAATTTTATAGGACAGTCCCAATTTTTGGGTCTTTTTCACATTTGCTGTCCGGTCACCCTATTCTTGCCCCGTGGTTTATCCCCCAGATTTGACCTGCCAGGCCAGCATTCAGGCCAATCTCACTCTGCTCCCTCTTGCCGGAAGCACAGCCTCTGGGTTACATGATGCTTGGTCACCTGACCCCAGAGCCCAAGCCTTGGGACAGGACTCTGGGTCCTGCACGTGGGCCCATTGCAGTGAGAAGTGGTGACTCAGTAACATGCTGATCATCCCCAGTTGGGAATCACACACTGCAGCTTGCATCAGCTGTCCCCCTTGCTCATCTTTCTCCTGGGTGTGGGTCCCTGCTCTCCTCACACGCTGCTGTCTCTGCTCATGGTGTCTCGCCCACAGGCTGCTCTGAACATGCTCACCAAGTGCCAATCCTTGGGGTATGAAGGAGACGGGATCCTGAGCATCGCTGTCCATCCGGGCTGGGTCCAGACTGACATGGGGAGCTCAACCTCTCACCAGGTAGGTGCTCAGTGGGAGAGGCCAGTCGTAGCCACATGTCAAGTTCATTTTAGGGGGAATGGTTACACTCGAGCCTGTTCTCTTATCACCCCTGCTCCATATTGATGACACCTCTCAGGGGCTCCCATCCCAGCAAGGCGGTCGTCAGGACCCAGCTCCCCGGGGATTCAATGCTGTGTCCTGGGCGTTGCTTCCCAGAGTTGCCAGTCCCATGGTTCCCTCAGCGCTCAGCATTGCACAACAAACCCTGCAGAGCGGCTGCCTTGGGAAGCTGGAGGGGCAGGATCTGGTTGTCTGTCTCCATTGGGGCTTAGGTTGTCTCTCAACGGTTCAGCCCTTTTCACCCACTTTCTATTGTAAACACTGGTCTGGGACCTGCCTCCCCCGTTCACTGCCAGCGAAGGCAGAATGGGATTACGGAGATCCTTTCCCAGATCCTGGCCTGGCCCCTGGTGTCCTGGACCAGCCCCAGGGCAGGCTCCTCCCCCTCTCTCTCCTTTGTCCCCTGCAGGCTCCACTGACGGTGGACGTGAGTGTCCAAGGGATCCTGAACGTGCTTTCAACACTCTCCAAGAAGGACAACGGGGCCTTTGTGAGCTGGGAAGGGAAAGTTCTTCCCTGGTGAGATGTCCCGTGGCCACGCGACAGGAGCCCTGGGTCAGGTTATTCCAGTGACCACGCCGTCAGCCGTTCCTGTGTCCTCAATAAACCCACTGTTCTAATGCAACAGCCCTGCTATTGGTTGGATTTGTACCATTTAGCCAGCCTGAAAGCTGGACAAGCGCTAACCCCCCTATGTCCAGCAGAGCGGAAAGGCTGGACTCCCAACACCGGGGCTGTGCCGGTGCCAGGGCCATGGCGAGTGAGATCAGGGCAGCTCAGCACCCGGAGGGCAGCAGAGCCAGGTGGTCAGGAAGCTGGTTTCAAACTTCCTGCTGAAAGAGTCTGCGAGACCAAGCAGGCTGCAGGGAGCCAGCGAATGGCAGGTGAGGGCCTAGAAACGCCTCTAGTGAGCAAAGTGAAATGGCAGCTGCTCCAGGGGAACCGGGGCAGCCCTAAGCATATGGAGACCAGAGCCCGGGCTCAGTACTACGGCAGAGCCAGGGGGCTGGAGCGAGAGCGGGAGCTACAGGCAAGGCTGCTCTGGCTCTCTGGAGACCTGCCCACGAAGGAGGGGCTGGCAAGGCTGGGGAGAACCATTCTCTGTCCAGTGCAGCTCGGCTCCTGCCCGGCAGTCTGTGGGGTTACAGCCGCTCTCTGCCTGGCTACAGCTGGCTGTCAAGGACATCGGGGCAATAATCGAGCACCTCTCCCCTATAACGTCTCTTCCGAGCGGCTCGCCCCCTGACACCAGATCTGGTGTCCATGCCAGGCAGCTTCTCGACCTCCTCATTCTGGTGCAACCCCTCTGGCTTCTGGGCTGGGAACTAGACACTTGCACTGTTCTCCAAAGAATACGGCAAACTCTCCCCTGCCCTCTCTTAGCCACACACACAAAGGACACAGGGCCGGGCTGGACCAGGCCAGCTTCCTGCACCACTTGCAGCTTCGTCCACATGATTAGTGAGGTGGGGATGAAGCTCCAGTAGCCATTACCCAATCTCCAAAGACAAGATGCTGCACATGCCAGGGGCCTGACTTGGAACCATACAAAGCTGCCAGCACAGCCTTGATCGTACAGAACGGCACAACCCTTGACAGCAGCCACACTGGAGCCACGTATGGAGCTATGCATTTACCCATGTACGCACACGGGAGGGAGGAAGCTCCATGGGCCGGGCCAGGGCTGACAGGAGAGAGCTGCAGGGCGAGAGGGCTCACGCTGGCATGGCTCTCTGCACAGGAGGTTCAAATGAGCTGCTCTGCAGGACCTGTTTTACTCTGATTCTGGGGCCAGCTGAGAGCGTGGGGATGCCAGTGCCCAAGCGAACGAGTCACTGGCTCCCAGCAGGTGATCAGGACAATGTTCTGCTGCTCAGTTTGGGCTGATAGGAAGCTGGGACCCTCCCCTCCTGCTGGGCTCTCTGGCAGCTTGTGTCAGAGCAAGGAGCTCATGTCTCCAGCCAGGGCTGGGGGTTGCTCCAGTTTGCCCGTGCAGTTGAATTTAGCTCTCAGGTGCAGTGGGAACCTGTACCTGTCAGTGGGTTGGGTTAGCCTCCTAGGCCAGCAGGCTGGGGAGGGGTTGCCGGAGCCTCTTCCTGTGAGGCAGAGGGAGTTGGATCTGCCTGGCTGAATACAGAGGATTTCTCCAGCACCTTGGTGCTGTGTGCGGAGTGCTATCATGGCTGGTTCCAGCTTCGCAGCGCAACTGCAGAGCTGTGGCCTGACCCAGTGCTCTGTGAGGTGTGGTGGCGTGCCTGGCTCCAGCTGGGCAGCACAGCTGCAGAGCTGCAGCCTGAGCCGGTTCTCTGTGCGGTGCAGTGGCATGGCTGGCTCCAGCCGGGTGGCGCAGCTGCAGAGCTGCAGCCTGAGCCGGTGCTCTGTGCGGTGCGGTGGCGTGGCTTGCTCCAGCCAGGCGGCGCAGCTGCAGAGCCACGGCCTAACCTGGTGCTCTGTGCGGCACTGTGGCGTGGCGGGCTCCAGCCGGGCGGCGCAGCTGCAGAGCCGGAGCCTGAGCCAGTGCTCTGTGCGGCGCGGCGGCGTGTTTGGCTCTAGCCGGGTGATGCGGCTGCCTGTCTTGGTGCTCTGGGGAGTGTAGCTGTAGCGCCGCCAGCCACGGGGCATGGTGGGCCCCTCACACACAGGGCCGGCTCTAGCCATTTCGCTGCCCCAAGCACGGCGGCATGCCATGGGGAGCACTCATGCCTGCGGATGCTCCACCGGAGCCGCAGGACTGGCGGACCCTCTGCAGGGACACCTGCGGGAGGTCCACCGGAGTCGCCTGCCGCCCTCCCGGCAACCGGCAGAGCACCCCCGTGGCATGCTGCCCCAAGCATGCGCTTGGCGCACTGGGGCCTGGAGCCGGCCCTGCTCACACGGCACTCTCTTTTCCCCCAGTCTTCATAGGACAATACAATGTAGGGTTCTTGCCCTGCAGTACCTTATAACAGATCATTTCTCTGTAAAACTACGTCCCACAGCCCCAGAAAGCCATTACTAGGTGCCATGCGGCTCAGCCAAGTCAGGGGAGTGGAGAATGAGTTTCACCATGTTGAATATTAATTTGCCCAAACTCTTATCACTTCTGTCAGAGATTGCAAACCCTGCCCAGTGTAAAGGTCACCCTGGAAAAATGCACGAATCCATCTGATCCCTAAAGCTTCTGATCAGCCTCCCCCCCCACACCCGCCATCTCCTTTTCTGCACTTCACAGCTCCTCCCTTCTGGGGAGCTCCTCCAATCCATGGTGACTCCCTTACCCCTGCAAGGGGAGCCTCTGCTCAGCTTCCAGCGATTTTTGCACGGGACAGGCTCCAGGCCTTGGTGTAGAATCAGGGAGCTGGCAACCAGGAGTCAGACCCTGTGTAACCCCAGGTGCAGGGGACGTGGGGGCCAGAACTAGCCCAGCTCTCGCTGAGCAGAGGCCCTGCCAGCTGGGGCACAGGCAGGCGAGGACCATGGCTGGCTTTAATGTCCGCAGCGTTCTGGTGACTGGGGCCAATCGGGGAATCGGCCTGGAGCTCGTCAAGCAGTTACTGGGGAAATCAAACCCACCCGAGTGGGTCTTTGGGACCTGCCGGGACTCGGAGGGAGAGTGAGCGCTGGTGAGAAGGGGGCGAGGTGAGAGGGAGTTAGCTGTACCTGGGGTGGGGGAATCTAAGTGAGGGGCCTCCAGCACTTGGAGCCAAAAACAAGAGGCCTGAGCAGAAGGGGATTTCATCCCCTGCTCCAGGCTGACGTTCTCTGGTGCATAAGGCTGGGGACGAGTTCTGCACGGGGCACATGCAAAGCTATCAGAGCACATTGAGGGAGAGGGCAGGGAGCACAGGTGCTTGTCTGCTAAAGGGAACAGGGAAACGTGTCCCTGGCTTGACTGCACTGAGCTAGATGATGCCGGTTTAGACACCCTGCTGCAGACCCCGAAAGCCAGGGCTGGACACTGCGTATGGGAGCTTTGCAGGCAGATATTGAGTTGGTCCGGGGTAGCAGCAGGGAGCTGGACTCTGCCCGGCCTGACCGTCCCTGTGGGCTGGCGGCTCCGTCAATAATCATTGACTTTATTCTCTTCCAGCAATTGAAGAACTTGGCATCCAGGCACCCAAACCTGGTGATCATTGCGCTAGGTGGGTGCCCTGCCCTGGGCCCGGAGCTGAGGCTCCCTTGCTCTGGGTCCCTTTGTTCCCCTTCCCCGTTCCCTTGTCTCCAGGTTCCTGTTCCTTGCCTGGTTGGGAGCCACTCTTAGTGTTATTCCTGCCTAGGTGTTAGTGAAGGGGAGGGTGCCTAGCAGCCACCCATCTCAGCAGAGCAACTCCCAGGTCTCCTATGTCCCACTCAGGCTCTGTGGGCTTGGTCAGGAGGAGGCCCAGGAGGTTCCTGGTATTTACAGACTGTCCTGTGTGCCAGACTGGCAGGGAAGGGATGATTTTGATTGAGACAGGGGCTGCCTGTGCCATGTATGAGCCTGGCTGGTTTGGGTCTGAACAGGCCTCGCTCTAATGGAGACAGATTTGCTGTCATAGACTCATAGAAACCAAGATTAACAAACTAGGCCAATGGCCAGGGCCCAAATTCATGGGGGAGCACCACTGGCCCAGGCAGTAGCCATAAAGTGGCTGGTCTGGTCATGCCTTTGATCTGCTGGGACCAGCTGCTCCTCCTGCTGATGCTTGGAGTGCTGCTCACATGACTGAGTGAGGGGGGAGCAGGGCCAAATCTGAGTGAGTGGCACAGTGACTTCACACATAGGGTCACACTAGCGCTCAGGGTGAGAATCATAGATTATTAGGGTTGGAAGGGAGCTCAGGAGATCATCTAGTCCAAGCTGCTGCTCAAAGCAGGACCAATCCCCAAATGGCCCCCTCAGGGACTGAGTTTACAACCCACGGTTTAGTAGGCCAATACTCAAACCACTGAGCTATCCCTGCCCCCCCTCAGTAATAAACCCCTTGAAGTAGGGTTAACAACGCTTCAGGACTGTCCTGGATTCTCCAGGAATTAAAAATTTATGTTTAATTAATGATTGTCATGTGATGAAACCTCCAGGAATACCTCACAGCAAACTTGGCAACCCTCCCTTTAAGGGGCCCAGCCTATCACCCCTCATGTGACCCCCTCTGCCCAGCCCCCCAGTGACACCCACTCTGAGACCCCTTGCCTAATCCCCATAGCTCAACGACCCTCCTCCCCCCAGGACCCACCCTATCAGCCCTCATGTGATTCCCGCCTCTCACTGACACCCCCATGGGGGCCCAGCCTATCACCCCCCACGTGAACCCCTGCCTGCAGTGACACCCCCGCAGGGACCCAGCCTATCACCCCCAGGCTCATTCCCCCTTTCCTGAAGCTCACATGCCGCAGAGACACGCCCGTCCGCTCCGCCCCGAGCCCCTCCTGGCTTGTCCGATGTTTTCGGTGACATATCAAAATGACTATCGAGCTCTTTTGATGAACCAGCTTTTTCAGTAACCCGAAAATGCTGCTGACGGTTCTGATTAAAAAAAATACTGCAAACACTTTTTAAAAGGAAAAATCGGCATGTTTCAAATGCTGCCAAACAACTGTGCCATCGGGGCGCTCTCCCCTGAAGGGTGTTCTCATGGGATGATGAAAGCTGGGTGAGGGTGAGCCTGCCAGAGCTCTGATGGCAGATTTCCAACCCTGCTCACCCCTGGGAAGATCCTGTTGGTCCAACACACCGTTCCCCCCGCCCCATTAACACTCTCACTGCCACACTCTTTTACACTCACCCAGCTGACTCCTGGTCCCCCCAATTTCACTATCTGGCTTTGATGCCATCTGTCCTGCCATTGCCATGGCACTCCCCAGTTCTGGCTAGCTGTGTTTATGAGCTCCTGACTCGTTAGCATGGCTCTGCAGAGCAGCCTGGGCTTCAGGTTTCCGGGAGAGGTGTTAGCTACAGGGTGGAGGAACCACACCTCTGAACTAGAGTGACCAGATGTCCCGATTTTACAGGGACAGTCCCGATTTTTGGGTCTTTTCTTATATGGGCTCCTATTATCCCCCACCCCCTGTCCTGATTTTTCACATTTGCTGTCTGGTCACCCTACTCTGAACCCCCTGCTCTGTCTCTATAGAAGCTACAGACCCAGCCAGCATCAAGGCAGCAGCAACGAGAGTTGAGGAGCATCTGAAAAGCTCGGGGCTGAATCTGTTGATAAACAATGGTGGGATAGTGAGGCTGAGCACACTAGAGTCTGAGACAGCGGAGGGCATATCCCTGGTGTACGCAACCAACATGACAGGGCCCCTGCTGGTGAGCCAGGTAAGGGCCCTGACAGAGGGCAGGTCGCCGGCTGCACTGGGGTTTGACTTTGCTTAGGCCAGAAATTCTCCCTTCCCCCCCAGGGCTCTGGTTCCTGGATCAGTGAGCCAACCTGGTGTGTGTGTGTGTGTGTGTGTGTGTGTGTGTGTGGATGGGTTGGTGGGTGCTGGGGTGCGGCGTTCATCACAGTGTATGTGTCAGGTGCATTGTGAGTCTGTAACCACCCGAGAAATGGACCCAGAGGCCGTAACGCTGCCCCGGTGGGGTCTGAGCCAAGAGTCAGGCGTCTGCAGCAGAGGCCATGTCCTGAGAGCAGGGATGGGCAAACCTGTTTGGCCCGAGGGCCACATCGGGGTTGTGAAACTTTATGGAGGGCCGGGTAAGGAAAGCTGTGCTGTTGCTGGCCTGGCCTGCTCTATCTCTGTGCACCAGGACTGGGTTTTTCAAAGGTGGTTAAAGGAGTGGGGCACACAAATCGTGTTGACTGTGAATGAGAGTTGGGCACCTAAATCCCAACCTTACCCTGTGATAAGTTGTTGCTGAAGTGTGTGTTTGCATCTAGGTATGAGGTACTTTCCTTTCCCCCAGCAGCCCAGCTTTCTGCAGGGACAGGTATTGGACAAGGCAGTTACCAATGAGGCTGCCAAGAAGGACAACGGGGCCTTTGTGAGCTTGGAAGGGAAAGTTCTTCCCTGGTGAGAAGTCCCCTGGTCACGTGATAGGAGCCCTGGGTCAGGTCATTCCAGTGACCGCGCCGTCAGCCGTTCCTGTGTCCTCAATAAACCCACTGTTCTAATGCAACAGCCCTGCTATTGGTTGGATTTGTACCATTTAGCCAGCCTGAAAGCTGGGCAAGCGCTAACCCCCCTATGCCCAGCAGAGTGGAAAGGCTGGACTCCCAATGCCGGGGCTATGGTGGTGCCAGGACTGTGGTGAGTGAGATCAGGGCAGCTCAGCACCCGGAGGGCAGCAGAGCCAGGTGGTCAGGAAGCTGGTTTCAAACTTCCTGCTGAAAGAGTCTGCCAGACAAAGCTGACTGCAGGGAGCCAGCGAATGGGAGGTGAGGGCCTAGAAATGCCTCTAGAGAGCAAACTGAGATGGCAGCTGCTGCAGGGGAACCGGGGCAGCCCTAAGCGTAGGGAGAGCAGAGCCCGGGGTCAGTACTACTGTAAGCAGAGTCAGGATGAGCGCTACCCTGATATCTGGTGGTGAATTGTAGAGAGTGTGGAAAGAATTTTAAGAATTTCCATTGGCATCCACCCCCCACTTAGCATAACCCCACAGCAGCTTGGGATGGTGATTTTTACAGCTCTGGAATCCCCAATTTCTTTGTTATTGGGGCAGGAGGGAAAAAAAGTTTGTCACCCTAATTGTGTGAATGGGGAGCTGTGGGACTGCTTTGTGACAGAAATGACTCAACCTCAGCTGGGTGGTACTTGCTAAACATGGGACATGGGTTCCAAAACCCACTGACTTGAAAGAGATTGGGCATTGGTGTGTGTATCTAATACTATGGGCCCCTTTTCAGGGCCTGTAAGACCAGTTGCATGTTCTTCTCTATTAAAGAGTAGAGCTAATTTTGATTCCATTAGGAGTCTATCTAGAGACTGCTGAGCTGAACTCATGTTAGACCAATGGTGCACCAGGGCTCCCCTACTAAGAGCTAAACTGAGATCACTGAGTGCTGTGTTAACTAGTGGGGAGTCTGAAGATCTATTGTTAAGCAGCTGGCAGAGCGGAGCAGTTGCAATGTGTCGGAGCAGCACATGGAACAGTGAGCAGAGTGAAATGGTTTGCTGGGGTGGCTGGAGGAGCAGCACAGCTGGTATGGTGGAGCTGGTCGTGGTGAAGGCTGCAGCAGAACTTCATGGAGAGGTGGAGCAGTTGTCCCTGGCCCACATAAGGTGCCCCTTAACACCCTGTGTGGACTTCCACCCCCCGATGTCCACCCAGGCTGGGAGGGTAAAACTCTACAGATAAACTCTTGAATTCTGGGGTGGCACTGACCAGAGACTTTTGGGTTGTTGGACTTTGGGGTGATTGGACTTAAGACCCCGAGGGGAAAAGGACATTGCCAAACATACTTGGAGGTGGGTTTTTGTTTATGGGTTGTGTTATAACCCTGTTTGTGGTGTTTCTCCAATGGGATGCCACATTTATTCCTTCCTATATTAAAAAAGATTTTGCTACACTCAGACTCTGTGCTTGCGAGAGGGGAAGTATTGCCTCCTAGAGGCGCCAGGAGGGTGTGGTATGTAAGTGTCCCAGGTCACTGGGTGGGGGCTCGAGCCAGTTATACGTTGTGCTACTGAAACGGAACCTCTGGATACTGAACCCGGCCCTTGTTACCAACTCAGAGGGGCAGAAGGGTTACACTACGGCAGAGCCAGGGGGCTGGAGTGAGAGTGGGAGCTACGGGCAAGGCTGCTCTGGCTCTCTGGAGACCTGCCCACGAAGGAGGGGCTTGCAAAGCTGGGGAGAACCATACTCTGTCCAGTGCAGCTCGGCTCCTGCCCGGCAGTCTGTGGGGTTAGAGCCGCTCTCTGCCTGGCTACAGCTGGCTGCCAAGGACATCGGGGCAATAATCAAGCACCTCTCCCCCATAACGTCTCTGCCCAGCGCCTCGCCCCCTGACACCAGGTCTGGTGTCCATGCCAGGCAGCTCCTCGACCTCCCCACCGTGGTGCAGCCCCTCTGGCTTCTGGGCTGGGAACTAGACACTGGCACTCTTCTCCAAAGAACACGGCAAACTCTCCCCTGCCCTCAGGAGACAGGGCCGGGCTGGACCAGGCCAGCTTCCTGCACCACATGCAGCTTCGTCCACGTGATCAGTGAGGTGGGGGTGAAGCTCCAGTAGCCATTAGCCAATCTCCAAAGACAAGGTGCTGCACGTGCCAGGGGCCTGACTTGGAACAATACAAAGCTGCCAGCACAGCCTTGGTCGTACAGAATGGCACAGCCCTTGACAGCAGCGACACTGGAGCCATGTATGGAGCTATGCATTTACCTAGGTACGCACACAGGAGGGAGGAAGCTCCATGGGCCAGGCCAGGGCTGACAAGAGGGCTCATGCTGGCAGGGCTCTCTGCACAGGAGGTTCAAATGAGCTGCTCTGCAGGACCTCTTTTACTCTGATTCTGGGGCCAGCTGAGAGCGTGGGGATGCCAGTGCCCAAGCGAACGAGTCACTGGCTCCCAGCAGCTGATCAGGACAATGTTCTGCTGCTCAGTTTGGGCTGTTAGGAAGCTGGAACCCTCCCCTCCTGCTGGGCACTCTGGCAGGTGGTGTCAGAGCGAGGGGCTCATGTCTCCAACCAGAGCCGGGGATTGCTCCAGTTTCCCCGTGCAGTTGAGTTTAGCTCTCAGGTGCGGTGAGGACCTGTACCTGTCAGTGGGTTTGTTGGTGTCACTAAGCATAACCGTAAGTAACTCGGGAGGGTGGAAGGCCACAAGGGTATAGAGCCTTCCTGGTTTTAGGCCTCAGCAAACAAGAGTCCTTCCATGTTTAAACTTTAATCGACCTAAAAGGCCTGGTGTAACAGCCGTTATCAGTTGCAACAGTTCTAACTGGTCTAAAGCAGAAATAATGATGCCTGTGCACCTTTAGCAGAAGGACAAGATAACTTGCAGAAGGAAAACTTACTAACGAGCTGCCGCGGCCAAGATTACTTAATGCACCTGCGCTTACGTAACTGCTACAGGGGGAGGAAGGAGGAGGAGAGGGAAGGGGAAGACAAAGAAGTGTGTGAGAAAAGAATGCTGCAGCCGGACAGAAGAGGGAGGGGAAATGGGGTCTTGCTAGTCAGTGAGAAAAGTTCTCATGGATATAAAGGAACAGACTGCTTGTTTTAGCGGGGCTGGATCTGAGGCGTACTAAGTCTCCCAGCACCACTCTGGGATCCCAAATAAACTTGTGTTTTGCTTCTCCACCTTGCTGTGTTTATTGGCACTAAGCACTCTGGGCACGGACCACTGTTGCTCGCCTTGGGCATTCTTCTGTGCCTGCAACAGTTCTTGGCATCCCTGGGTGGGCTATCAAGGCTAAAATCTGCCTTGCCCGGACCCCTCTCGGCGGCCGACAAACTGCGGCAACGACCGACGCCCAGTGCGCACCCGTGATTTCATCGGGGGCCTCGGCGGAGACGTGGTTTGGTCGACCCCGGAGGGCACAATGGTGCAACTCGCTCGGACAGTGGAGAAGCAGCTGCGGGCAACGGTGCAGAACCGGTCCCTTGGATAAGGTAGGAACAGTCCAGTAGTGTGGACTTAGGCCCGAGACTGGGGACGCCCAGTCGTTGTAATTCCCATTAGACAATAGAGCATCATATAATGGGTCAAGGGCATGGTATGGGGCGCCAGGTACGGTGTACACCCTTAGAAGGCATTCTGGGGAATTGGGAAGTGTTTGGATCAGATCCACTAACTAAAAGCAAACTAAAAAGATTCTGTACAGTAGACTGGCCTCAATATCAACTGGAAGGTCAGGAAAAGGTGGCCACCGGAAGGATCACTTAATTCTAACATGATCCTTCAACTACTCCTGTTTTGTCAGCGAACAGGTAGCTTCTGAAGCTGTTTGTATGGAGAGCTCTTGTAAAAATCCCCCACTGTGGCTCCTGTTCTTCCCCCTGTCTGGTGGAGTGCAAGGATTCAAAAGCAGGTTAGAGATAGTGCAGGGACAAAGGAGGGACCTGTCTAGAAAGGGGATACCCTATGTCTTAGTGCACTCTCTCCCTGTTGTAGCTAAAAAGCAAGATCAGATGCAGAATGGTACTGGGGGCCAGTGTGAGTGACTGTTACCGGAAGATGCCCAGAGTACCCTGTGAAGCAAATGCTCGTGACCAGGACTACTCTAACGCAAGCCTGGTAACTAGTGGATCTTTAGGAGGTCCGACCCATGGTGGGCTGACTCGGCCTGGCATCGTCCGGTGAGGAAGCTACCTGAGTCTAGGGAGTGTGTGTACCCATCTTCCCTCCCCCTTTCCTTTCCATGTGGGCTACTGACAGTCTGATCATCTCACTGGATGCAATCAGAGTAAGCAGCGCCGTCTCCCAGAGACTAGCCGACGCTCTTTGCTGAAGGAAGGTGTAGGAGGGTCGTGGCCATCCTCGTTAGCCTCTCCTGTGTGAGTACCCTGTGGGGAAAAATCCTTAGTTTATGAGCCGCTAGCGCTGACAGGGCACCCTCCCTGTGTGTGTAAGTGGAAAATGGGTGGGGGACAGTCTAAACATTCCATCTCACCCCCCTAAGGGTACCCCAGCATTTTACATGTACGTACATTATGGTTAAACAACCTGCAGGTATTTAAAGAATTGGAATATTTACACGCGTGAAAATCCATCTAAACAATGCCCACTAAAAGGTACTTCAATCTAGATAAGATTATACATCTAAGAGGAGTGTTTAATCACCAAAAAGCCCTGACACAGCGTGAGCAAATTTGTCTATTGAGGAAGGGAATGGGTTAATTTGAAATTCATCTTGGCCCAGGGATAAAAAGAACAGCCCTCAAAGAAAAACTGCTTTCAGCCCCAGCTGGCTGTGGAGAAAGGAAAATTGACAGAGGCGAACCAAAGGCAATACAAGTTACAGAACAGAGATTACATTTGCAAAAAACTTAACTGTCCAGTAAGATCCAACAGTGTGCCTTTGTGATCCCGGAGCCGGTGTGTCTTGGTGACACCAAAGAAGCCACAGGCAGCCGACCTGGACTGGAATCTCTGAAAGAGACGCCGCAGGAGGTTCCAGGGTGTAAAAGAACAGCCCTCCCAAGAGCGAAAGCATGTTGGAAGTTCTGGACAAACTGTATACAGGATAAGCTCTTGTCCACCTCTCCCCCTTCTCTGAACATTATACACAGAAGTGGCCAGTCTGGACGTACGTGTGTGAGTATGAAAGGGGCTTAGGTCTTGGGGCATTAATGTTTTCCTCGGTGATGTGGGAGCGTTCCCAACACTCTCCGTTGTTGTTTTATTGTTTTGTTAATGGAGCTTTAAAAATTCAGTTATATGGTGTGTTTTCTTTATCTTCCCCCAATGATCCTGTAGTGTCAGCCTGATCACCTGACAGAGGGATAGATTGGTAACAGAAATTTGTCACAGTTTGGTGAGCAATTAAGAAGGGGGGAGCCCTGCAGAATTTACACCATCTATTTGTTTTACCCTTGTTATTTTATGTTTACTTTGCTTGGTACTGCTGGTGTTATATGTTGAGAACTGCATGAGTAAAAGTGAGCCCTAATAGGATAAGGAAACGCTATCTGGTTCTGGTTCTGTTCTGTTTAAGGTTACTGTTGTTTTTCTGCTCTGTTAGTTTGGGCATTAGGAGTGTGGGCGGAACTGAACCTCTCGTTCGTAATTCCTCGGAGTGGAAGCCATGCGTGCGAGGAAGCTCTGAGGTCAAATTGAGATCCTTCTGTCCCCTCCCCTGTAGCGGTCAGTGTATAAACGTGGGAAAACCTGGCTTAGACTGTAATTTCCTCTGCTCTCTGTGTAATTCTCTTATCTGTTTAAGTGTCGGCAGACAAATGGGTAGGTCTCTGGGTAAACCCTCTAAAGGGGTTTGGATTATATGTTAAGTAAATGGTCTTTGCCCAATGGGCCATGTGTTTTTGTCCAGGTGACAAGCCTCATGAGGAAGGACTCGGGTAGTCTTGTGAGTAAGAATGTTTAAGGGAAGAGACCAGGAGGGGTGGGGGCTAATTGAGAAGCCCACCCTCCTAGCTAAACTGGTAGTGGAACAAGTTGGTGCCCATGGAAGGAACGGTTCAGAAAGAAAAGCAGGATCGGGCCCAGGCGGGCAGGCAACAGAGAGAGAGATTGGAAAACAGATTGGAAAACTTTAAGGGTGTAATGGAAGGAAGGAGTCAGTAAGCTTAAGCATGGGGATTTCAAATACTCAGGACTTACTTGAAATGGTGATTTGAGTTGATAGAAGTAGCTGTTGGGAGACAAGCAAGTGATTTAAGGGAGAGTGAGAAGTTAACTCTGTAGTTGCTGGAGGGAACAGCAGTTGAACCTTGTAAAAATGCTAAAGAGGAAAGTTCTTGGTGTCTTTGAAATGTTTGTAAATAAATTACAAGAAAATATGGGGTAATTCCTCTGTTTTGCCTGAAGTCAACAAGGGTATTTGTATATTTTAAGCAATGATTGACTGCCTAGAAGGGGTAAACCTCTGTTTTTTTTGTCTTTCAGATAATCAGAGAAAACTGATGCCAGCTGAACAGCATTCAACGTACCATGCATTTACTGGCACAATAGGAATTATGTTTTGGGTTCTGTGTTCCGTCTTGTGGTGTTTGTCTTGTGGCCAGAATTGTTGTGTTTAATATTTTTATAAAATAGTCTGGTTTAAAATCAAACAAAAAGGTTAAATTAAAATGCAGACACTTGTCTTGTTCAACTTGGGATACAAAGTGTTTGGATGAATCAGAAGAATGTGAGATACTAAAGTTTAAAGCATTTCCTCAAGTAAAAAAAAAAAAGAAACTTCATTGGCCAAATTGTTAATTGCAAAAATTGTTGTTAAAATTTGCATACCAACAGTCTTTGAAAGCAAAGACATGAAAAGTTAACCCACTCCCCATATTGTACATGGGATCCTTCTGGCTACTTCAGATTTCTAGCCAGAGGGCTGGGGATGGTGGGAAGCTATTGGACTAGAGGTTGTATTGAGTAAACTCCTCAAAGTGGGTGTGCTTGTTCTAGCTTCTTGCTCCAAAGTTCTGTAATAAGGTAATTTTAGTAAAAGGGTATGTGTGGCATGTATTAAATAATAAGACTAATGTACTGTATAATGACAATGTTTATGTGTCCATTTTTGGGAAAAAGGTGTATAAGTAAAAAGTGGAAGTTTCCTTTGCAGGTTAAAAGAAGCCAAGAAGGGAAAAAGAACAAAGAACAAAATAAATTAACTGGGAAAAAAAAAAAAAAGGAAAAATTAGCTAGCAGGCTCAGGGTATAGATAAGACACCGACTCCACTCAAGGACACTGCTCACAGTCAAGACTTGGCTGACAACCAAGAAAAGGAGCGGGGGCTTGAATTTGCCCACGCAGCTATGAGATCTGCAAAACACTGCCAGGCACTCATGAAATGTGTTAGGTTTCTTTTCTCACAGGTAAGGAAGCGCTACCCGAAGACCCTAGCAGCCCTGCCACTCCTTGGAACCAGAAAACTGGATTGATGTAAAAGTCCACCAACAAATGACTGCTTTGGCTCCATGCTGGAAAGGCCCTTATCAAGTCCTGCTGACTACCAACACCACTGTGAGGTGCCAGAGACTGACTGCCTGTACCCATGATTCTCACTGCAAAAAGACCTCTCCACCTCGGGAGAATTCTCCTACTGATGATCAACCATTTCTCCTTCTAGCTCCACTGTGCCTTCTGGACAGCAGGGAAAAAGTACAAGGTGAAGTGTTAGAAGTGCTAGTAACCTCTTCCTTGTCCACTGACAGATCTGCTGTGCATTTGCATTTTTCTAGAAAAAGCAAAACAATTACAGGGTGATGTGCTAGTAACTTCTTCCCTGGGGATGCTGAACCACGACTGTTTTGGGAAAGAAGAAGGAACACTCACTCCACTGGAATTGCCAAAGTCCAGGAATTCCTGACTAGAAAGGACATTAAGAACTGACCCTGGTGAAGAAACAAAGAATTATACACTGACGAGAGGACATTTGTGGGACCCATGCTTGGGAATGTGGTATTGATTGGAGTTTGGGGTTTATTCTACAGGCTGCGCCCTGTGTCCTGGAGAGTGACTAATAATGTAACCCCCCCTCCTATGCTATTAATGTCGATGCCTTTTGAAAGTACCTGAGAATAGTTAAATAACAGGTGTATTATAGTACTACACCAAGGAAAGGTGGTATTGAATATCACTGAGGCTGGGAAGGCATTGCAGTGGGATCTAGTATGTGTAGGAATCCGGGATTTCCTGAATGACCAGCTGATGGCCATTCGGAGTGATCTTGAGTACCAGACTTGGCCCACTGCCCTTACGGACGCATCAGGAATACCATCTGATCTGTGATCATGGGGACATACGTGGACACTTCCTGGGTGGAAGTGTGGCTTCCCAGGGCGGGGTGTGCGCCCTTATTGGAAGTAAATGCTGTACTTATGTCCCAGAAAATACACAGGACATTAACAAACACATCCTGTTGGCCAAACAGGCTTTTGAACAGTGGAAGGCCCAGGAAAGGGAACCAACTATTTCTGATTCCCTCTGGAGCTGGTTACCCAACCTGGGGGAACTAGGGGGAGGCATTGTTTGCCTCCTGCTCACTGGTGTGGTATTGTGTATCGTTACTCTTCTCTTGCTTGCTTGCTATAAAGCATTCCAGCTCCCCATAGCTTAATCACATGTTATCCTTTGGATGTGAGAACACTCAGCCAAAAGTTTGTTGAGTATTCTCAAAGGAGGGAGTTGTTGGTGTCACTGAGCATAACCGTAAGTAACTCGGGAGGGTGGAAGGCCACAAGGGTCTGGAGTCTTCCTGGTTTTAGGCCTCAGCAAACAAGAGTCCTTCCATGTTTAAACTTTAATCGACCTAAAAGGCCTGGTGTAACAGCCGTTATCAGTTGCAACAGTTCTAACTGGTCTAAAGCAGAAATAATGATGCCTGTGCACCTTTAGCAGAAGGACAAGATAACTTGCAGAAGGAAAACTTACTAACGAGCTGCCGTGGCCAAGATTACTTAATGCACCTGCGCTTACGTAACTGCTACAGGGGGAGGAAGGAGGAGGAGAGGGAAGGGGAAGACAAAGAAGTGTGTGAGAAAAGAATGCTGCAGCCGGACAGAAGAGGGAGGGGAAACGGGGTCTTGCTAGTCAGAGAGAAAAGTTCTCATGGATATAAAGGAACAGACTGCTTGTTTTAGCGGGGCTGGATCTGAGGCGTACTAAGTCTCCCAGCACCACTCTGGGATCCCAAATAAACGTGTGTTTTGCTTCTCCACCTCGCTGTGTTTATTGGCACTAAGCACTCTGGGCATGGACCACTGTTGCTCGCCTTGGGCATTCTTGTGTGCCTGCAACAGGTTGGGTTAGCCTCCCAGGCCAGCAGGCTGGGGAGCAGGTGCCGGAGCCTCCTCCTGTGAGGGAGAGGGAGTTGGAGCTGCCTGGCTGAATACAGAGGATTTCTCCAGCACCTTGGGCCGAGTGATTACTGAACCCCACACCAGGAACTGAGTTTTCTAATTGGCCTCCAGCACCTTTATCACTGACGGCCTGGCACACGCTGGGGACTTTCAGGTTTGTACTTGTTTGCTGTATTCTTCCATTCTTGTAAAAATATAGATTTATAGACTCTTCCCTTTGCTTCCTGTTTGCAGAGAGAAGCCCAGCCCCCTGCCGCTGCCCTCCCCTCTGGGGGGGAACAGCTCCAGCCCCAGGGATGGCCAGTCAAACTGCTTGTGGCTGGGGCTTCCCCCAGCCTGTCACTTTATGGCATCACTGCCACCTGTACAGAGTGCAGGCTGAGCAGTGGTCCATCGCTCCCACCTCTGGGAGGCAGCAAAGCGGTCACACACACATACACGTGCACTCGCACACACACACATGCACACGCTTTGCACGGCTGTGGATGAGGACTCTGGCACAGGGAGTTAGCAGGAGTCAAAGAGGGAGCACAACCCCCCCACCCACCAAAAAAAAACAAGGAGTCCTTGTAGCACCTTATTGACTAACAAATTTATTTGGGCATAAGCTTTCGTGGCTATAACCCACTTCATGACACTTATATGGCCAACAAGGAAAGCCCAAGTTACAATAGTTAGTGTCCCATCAGTCCACCCACAAGTTCTCCGGGTGCCCCCTCCCATCCCCTCTATTTCAGGGACTTCCTGCAACTCCCCCAATCTCCCGACTGCCGGGGCTCTGTGTGCTCCCGTCTAGTCTCCCCCATACCAGAGACCCCTGTTCTCCACCCATACGGCAGGGGCTCTGCGTACACCCCTATAGCCACTCCCCCATGTCCTCTCTCTGACCCACCCCCACGGCAGGGGCTCTGTGTGCACCCCCATAACCACTCCCCCATGCCCTCCATTCTCCTCACATCCCCAATTGCAGGGCATCTGTGTGCACCCCCATATCCACTTCCCTATGCCCTCCATCCCCCTTTTACCCCCCAATGGCAGGGCATCTGTGTGCACCCCCATAACCACTCCCCCATGCCCCACATCCGCAATGGCAGGGCATCTGTGTGCACCCCCATAACCACTCCCCCCATGTCCTCCTCTCTCTGACCCACCCCCACGGCAGGGGCTCTGTGTGCACCCCCATATCCACTGCCCTATGCCCTCCATCCCCCTCTTACACCCCATGGCAGGGGCTCTGTGTGCACTCCCATAAGCACTCCCCCATGCCCCACATCCCCAATGGCAGGGCATCTGTGTGCACCCCCATAACTACTCCCCCAGGCCCGTCATCTCCATCTTACCCCCCATGGCAGGGCCTGGGTGTGACCCTCCCTTTCTCTATACCAGGATCCTGCAGTCTCCGCCCTGCACCTGAGATTCTGTGTACATCTATCCCTGCTGCCCCAATTCTCCCTACCATGCCAGGGGCTCTATTCCCCCAGTACACCAAGATGCCCCAGTCTCCCCATCATGCCAGGAGGGCTTAGAGTTGCCAATTTTCTAATCGGACAAACCGAACATCCTCGCCATGCCCCTTTCCTGAGTCCCTGCCCCCTGCTCAATACATTCCCCCCTCCCTCCGTGACTCACTTTCCCCCACCCTCACTCACTTTCACCGGGCTGGAGCAGGGGTTGGGGTGTGGGAAAGGGTGAGGGCTCTAATTGGGGGTGTGGGCTTTGGGGTGGGGCCAGAAATGAGGGGTTCAGGGTGCGGGAGGGGGATCTGGGCTGGGGCAGGGAGTTGGGGTGCAGAAGGGGGGTGAGGGCTCTGGATGGCATTGTGGGCTCAGGAGTGAGGCTTGGGATGAGGGGTTTGGGGTGCAGGAGGGGACTCCAGGCTGGGGGTGAGGCCAAGGGATTCAGAGTATGTATGTGTGGGGGGGGACTGTGGGTTGAGGTAGGGGGTTGGGGTAAGAGTGGAGGGGTATGGGCTCGGGGAAGGGATGAGGGGTGTAGGAGGGGGCTCTGGGTTGGGGGGCTCAGATTGTGGTAGGGGCTTGGGGTGGGGGCGCAAGCTTACCTCAGGCAGTTCCCAGGCGGCAGTGCTATGGTGCTAAGGCAGGCTGTCTGCCTGTCCTGGCACCGCGCTGCGCCCTGGAAGCGGCCAGCAGCAAGTCTGGGTCCTAGGTGGGGGGGCCAGGAGGCTCCGTACACTGCTCTCGCTTGCAGGCGTTGATCCCCCCCAGCTCCCATTGGCCGGGAACTGGTGCTCAGGGTGGGGGCAGTGTGCGAAGTCCCATGGCCCCCCTGCCTAGGAGCCAGACCTGCTGGCCGCTTCTGGGGTGCAGCTTGGAGCCAGGACAGGGAGAGCACTGACTTCTCTTCCCTCATGCAGGGTGCCAGGGCCACCCTCCGCCGGGCAGGGGAGCAGGGACTGTCCTTACGCTGCAGGGTTTAGTGCTGCCATCAAGGGAGGCCTGCGGCTCCCTGTGTCCCCTGCTTGATGTGCCGACTGGCCCCAGGACAAGAGGCTCTGCCCATGGATGTCTAGAACATTCCCTGATGTGTGGGGCAGATCGATGCGGTGTTCAAACATGCTCCCATGACGGGCAGACAGCGGGACGGGGAAATGTCAGGGCTGGCTTAGGAAGTTTGGTGCCAATGAGCCAGGGTGACCAGAGAGCAAGTGTGAAAAATCGGGACGGGGGTGGAGGGTAATAGGAGCCTATATAAGAAAAAGACCCAAAAATCGGGACTGTCCCTTTAAAATCGGGACATCTGGTCACCCTACAATGAGCGCTCTGAGGGCCATAAAACCAGTGCTGTGCAGGAGTCACTACACCCGGATCTGGGACCCCCTGAGTACCTCCTGGTGTAAATGCACGGTGCCTCAGGCCAAGCCTGCACTATAACCTCACAATTGATGTGCCCACGCTGCTCAGCCACCGCCTTGTGCGACTCGGTCCTCCCAGCCTAGCCTCTGGGGTGGACAGCGCTATGTGGGCGGGAGGGTGTCTCCACACACACAGCTCAGGCCGCTTGCAGATGTGGTATAACCATGCTGACTGGAGGCGCTCTGCTCGCGGTGCAGGAATGTCCTCACTGAATGCCACACTGGCTGTGTTTCAAGTGCAGACCTGCCATGCGTACCCCTTTGGGCAGCTCTGCAGGCGCTGGCTTTGGACTAGCAGCCGTGGGAGTTACTGGGGTGGGGTTATCTGCCATTTGTGGTGGGGGGATTGTCGGCTTTGAGTTCAGGGAGCGCCCCTGTCATAAACAGATAGCTAAGGGTTAATGTTTCTTTTATCTGTAAAGGGTTAACAAAGGAAACCAAACACCTGACCAGAGGACCAATCAGGAAACTGGATTTTTAAAAGCTCGGGGAGGGAATGTTTGGGTGTGTGTCCCTTTGTGTGGGTCTTTTGTCTGTCTCTCGGCTATGAGAGGGATCTTTCTATCTTCAAGCTTCTAATCTTCAGTTTCCAAGTTGTGAGTA
This sequence comes from Aldabrachelys gigantea, assembly GCA_026122505.1. Classification (NCBI taxonomy): domain Eukaryota; kingdom Metazoa; phylum Chordata; order Testudines; family Testudinidae; genus Aldabrachelys; species Aldabrachelys gigantea. The sequence goes on along the minus strand of JALNIE010000042.1, from coordinate 126,062 downwards.
CAAAGGTAGAAAAACAATAGGCTTTTATTGTTTTTTTGTATTTACATGTGTGTAGTTGCTGGAATGGTTAAATTGTATTTCTTTTTGAATAAGGCTGTTTATTCATATTTTTCTTTTAAGCAATTGACACTGTATATTGTTATCTTGATACAGAGAGCATTTTTATGTCTTTTCTTTCTTTTTATATAAAGCTTTTCTTTTTAAAACCTGTTGGATTTTCTTTTCTAAGTGAGGCTCTAGGGGACAGAAATCCCTGTGCCAGGATTACGGTCTCTCTCAGGGAAAGACTGGGAGGGGGAAAAAGAAGGTGGAGGGAAGGTAAATTGCCCTCTCTGTTTTGTAATTCAGGGAGTTTAAGTACAGTAATCTTCCAGGATAACCCACGGAGGGGAAGCCTGGGGAGGAAGTAAAGAGAAGACAAGCGGAGGGGGGTTATTTCCCTTTGTGGTAAGACTCAGGGCATCTGAGTCTTGGGGTCCCCCAGGGAAGGTTTTGGGGAGACCAGAGTGAGCCAAACACTGGAAATTTTTGGCTGGTGGCAGCGCTATCAGATCCAAGCTGGTAATTAAGCTTGGAGGTTTCATGCAGGCACCCACATTTTGGACTCTAAGGTTCAGAGTTAGGAATTATGCTTATGATACCCCCTGGCTACGTCCATACTACGGCATAATTTCGAATTAGCTAAAACCGGTTTTATTAAACAGGTATTATAACGTCGATTGTGCGCATCACACTAGGCACATTCATTCGACAGTGTGTGTCCATGGTCCGAGGCTAGCGTCGATTTCTGGAGCGGTGCACTGTGGGTAGCTATTCTGTAGCTATCCCATAGTTCCCTCAGTCTCCCCTGCCCCTTGGAATTCCGGGTTGAGAGCCCAGTGCCTGATGGTTCAAAAATCATTGTCGCGGGTGGTTCTGGGTACAGCCTCACCCCTCCCTTTGTGAAAGCAGCAGACAACCATTTCGTGCCTTTTTCCCTGGGTGAACTGAGCAAACGCCATAGCACAGCAAGCATGGACCCTGCTGAGATCAGTAACGCAATTGTGGACGTTGTAAACACCTCGCGCATTCTCGTGCTGTCCATGGTGAACCATGAACTGCAAAGGCAGGAGAGGAGGAGGCAGCTACGGCAGCTACGGCAGCGCGGCGACGAGAGCGATGAGGACATGGACACTGAATTCTTCCTAACCGCGGGCCCCTGCGTTCTGGAGTACTGCTGGTAATGGGGCAGGTTCTACCCATTCAACGCCGATTTTGGGCGCGGGAAACAAGCACAGACTGGTGGGACCGCATAGTTTTGCAGGTGTGGGACGATTCGCAGTGGCTGCGAAACTTTCGCATGCGTAAAGGCACTTTCTTTGAACTTTGTGACTTGCTTTCCCCTGCCCTGAAATGCCATAATACCAAGATGAGAGCAGCCCTCACAGTGGAAAGCGAGTGGCAATAGCCCTCTGGAAGCTTGCAACTCCAGACAGCTACCGGTCAGTCGGGAATCAATTTGGAGTGGGAAAATCTACTGTGGGGGCTGCTGTGATGCAAGTAGCCAAAGCAATCATTAAGCTGCTGCTACGAAAGGTTGTGACTCTGGGAAACGTGCAGGTCATAGTGGATAGCTTTGCTGCAATGGGATTCCCTAACTGTGGGGGGGCCATAGATGGAACCCATATCCCTATCTTGGCCCCGGAGCACCAGGGCACCCAGTATGTAAACCAGAAGGGGTACTTTTCAATGGTGCTGCAAGCACTGGTGGATCACAAGGGACGTTTCACCAACATCCACGTGGGATGGCCAGGAAGGGTTCATGACGCTCGTGTCTTCCGAAGCACTACTCTGTTTAAACGGCTGCAGCAAGGGAATTACTTCCCAGACCAGAAAATAACGGTTGGGGATGTTGAAATGCCTGTCGTTATCCTGGGGGACCCAGCCTACCCCTTGATGCCATGGCTCATGAAGCCATACACAGACAGCCTGGACAGTGGTCAGGAGCTGTTCAACTACAGGCTAAGCAAGTGCAGGATGGTGGTAGAATGTGCATTTGGCCGTTTAAAAGGGCGCTGGCGCACATTACTTACTCGCTCAGACCTCAGGCAAACCAATGTCCCCTTTGTTATTGCTGCTTGCTGTGTGCTCCACAATCTGTGTGAGAGTAAGGGGGAGACCTTTATGGCGGGGTGGGAGGCTGACGCAAATCGCCTGGGTGCTGACTACGAGCAGCCAGACACCAGGGCGATTAGAAGAGCACACCAGGAAGCGGTGCGCATCAGAGAAGCCTTGAAAACGAGTTTCATCACGGGCCAGGGTACGGTGTGACTGCTGTGTTTGCTTCCCCTTCAAGAACCCCCACCCCTTCATTGACTCCTTCCCTGAAGCAACCCACCCTCCCCCTTTGATTACAGGTTGCTTAGGGAAATAAAGTCACTATCATTTAAAAATCATGTATTCTTTATTAAAAGACATTCCCTGTAAGCAACCCACCCTCCCCCTTTGCATGTATTCTTTGTTAAACAGTAATTATAAAAAGAGGCAGAGAATTATCAAGGCATACCAGGTGTGGTTTGGGAGGAGGATAGGAGGGAAGGAAAAGGCTATTAAGCACATTTCAATGTAATGACGGCCTTTTGGTTGGAGTGTCCACGGGGGTGGAGTGGGCGGGTGCAGAAAGCCTTCCCCCACACGTTCTAACACGTCTGGGTGAGGAAGATATGGAACATTGAGAGTACTGAGGGTGGTTAAACATGGGCTGCAGTGGCACTCTGTAACCCCGCTGCTCTTCCTGAAGATCCACCAGACGTCGGAGGATATCAGTTTGATCAGGCAGCAGCTCCAGCATTGCATCCCGCCACCGCTGATCTTCCTGCCTACACCTCTGATCTTCCTGGCGTCACTTCTCATCTCGAGCGTCCCTCCTGTCCTCACGTTCACTGGCATCTTTCCTGTACTTTGCTAGCATGTCCTTCCACTTATTCTGATGAGCTCTTTCATTGCGGGTTACTTCCATGATTTCAGAGAACATTTCATCTCTCGTCCTCTTCTTCCTCCGCCTTATCTGAGCTAGCCTTCGGGATGGAGTAGGGAGGCTGGAAAACTGTGCAGCTGCATGGGGGAGGGAAAACAGGGAAAGAAGTATGTAAAAAGATACATTTTACAGAACAATGGTTATACTCTTTCACAGTGAACAACACTATTCACCTTACATAGCACAAACATGTGATTTCACTACAAGGTCGCATTTTGCATCTTTTAATCTTGAGTGCCTGTGGCTCTGGTGTTGCAGATCTCACAGACGCAGGTCCGGGCATCATACTTCAGCTTTCATGCGGCCATGGTAAGGCTTTATCTTTTGACTTCTCCAGCCTTCATATACACAGTGCCCTATGATGCCTTTTTCCTATTAACAGGCAGCAGCAGATGCCAACCCCTCCTCTTTCCCTATGTAAGGATTTTCTATATTCCTCCCCCCACCGCATGGCTGCTATCAGTGCTAAACACCACCCTCCCCCCCCCACCACCACGACGTGGCTGGTAGCTGGGAAGATTCCTGCTTGCCAAACGCTCAGCGCTCTCATTCCTTCTCTCCCCCAGCTTTGCTACAGCTTTGTAACTTTACTGGCTGCAAATGCATCCAAAGCCCTGATGGCAAATCAATCATTAAAAAACGCTTGCTTTTAAACCGTGTTTGATATTTACAAATACACTCACCAGAGGTCGCTTCCATGGCTTCACTGTTTGGGCTAGTGGCTTGGGAGGGCTGGGGGCGTAATTCCGTCTGGGTCACAAAAAGCTCCTGGCTGTTTGGACTAATGGAATGCTGTGTGCTCGCTGCAATGTCGTCCTCTTCTTCCTCCTCCTCCTCCTCCTCCTCATCTTCCCCCTCCGCTGAATCCTCCGCCATGGTTGAGATTATGACCTCCCCACCTCGGAATCCATGGACAAGGGGGGGGGTAGTGGTGGCGCAGCCCCCTAAAATTGCATGCAGCTCAGCGTAGAAGCGGCATGTTTTTGGACCTGACCCTGATCTTCCTTTTGCAGCTTTGGTTTTCTGGTATGCTTGTCTGAGCTCCTTAACTTTCACTCTGCACTGCACTGAGTGCCTGCTGTGGCCTTTTCCCAACATAGCCTTTGAAATTTTTTCAAATATTTTTTCATATCGTCTTTTAGAACGGAGTTCTGTTAGCACTGAATCCTCTCCCTGTATAGCGATCAGTTCCAGTACCTCTCGTGCGATCCATGCTGGAGCTCTTTTTCGATTCTCAGGAGACTGCATTGTTACCTGTGCTGATCAGAGCTCCATGCTGGCCAAACAGGAAATTGAATTCAAAAGTTTGCGGGGCTTTTCCTGTTTACCTGGCCAGTCCCTCTGAGTTCTGATTGCTGTCCAGAGCGGTCAGTGGTGCACTGTGGGATACCTCCCGGAGGCCAATAATGTCGATTTCCGTCCACACTAACACTATTTCGATATAATAATATCGATTTTAGCATTACTCCTCTCGTTGGGGAGGAGTACAGAAATCGATTTAAAGAGCCCCTTAAATCGATTTAAAGAGCACTGTAGTGTGGACGGGTACAGCGTTAAATCGATTTAACGTCGTAGTGTGGACCAGGGCCCTCTCTGCCATACTGCACACAGGTGCGAACAGAACATGGCTATTGATGGTCACGCTCATTCCAGACCAGCAATCCGAGTCGATCGCACTCCCTTGGTACTGACGGAAGCAACAGAAGCAGAGCTGAGATCGGCTAAGTGCCACCCACCGCCAGGGAGATGCTCACGTCTGTGTGATAAATGAGGGAGGGGGCAGGAGGAGCTCCCTTTGATGGACACCCAGCCAGTCAGTTAGCTGTACAATCCCTCTTGGTGGCTGTTCTCTACTTGCTTTACCTGTAAAGGGTTAAAAAGTCCCCCAGGTAAGAAAAAGAAGTGGGCACCTGACCAAAAGAGCCAATGAGAAGGCAGAGCTTTTTAAAATTGGGAAAGAAACTTTCCCTTTGTCTGTTGCTCTATCTGGGCTGCAGGGACATGGAGCAGCAATACTATAAGCAGGAATGCTGTGTAAGGTTTGAACCAGGTATGAAAAATTATCTTCCATACCTGGAAGGAATCACTGGGACAGGGAATGTTTAGATAAACACGATCAGGTTTATTTCTTTATTTTGTCTCTTGGCTCTCCTCTGTGCTAACCCCAGATGCCTTTGTTTGCTTGTAACCTTTAAGCTGAACCCCCAAGAAAGCTATTCTGGGTGCTTAATTTTTGGAATTGCTCTTTTAAAATCTAGCAAAAGCCTAAGTTCCAGATGTATTTTCTTTCTTTTTCATTTTTAATAAAATTTACCTTTTTAAAGAACAGGATTTGGATTGTTGTGTTCTAAGAGGTTTGTGACTATGTTGTTTGATTAGTTGGTGACAACAGCTAATTTCCTTTGTTTTCTTCTTGACTCTTCCCTGGAGTGGGGGTGAAAGGGCTTGAGGGTACCTCACAGGGAGGATTCCCAAGTGCTCCTTCCTGGGTCAAAGGGGTTTTTTTTTGCATTTGGGTGGTGGCAGCGTTTACCAAGCCAAGGTCAGACAGAAGCTGTAACCTTGGGAGTTTAATACAAGCCTGGAGTGGCCAGTATTAATTTTCAGAATCCTTGCAGGCCCCCACCTTCTGCACTTGGAGTGCCAGAGTGGGGAATCAGCCTGCAACATAGCTCACTTTGAGGGGCCTCTTCTATGCTGTAGCCTCACACAGAACACTAGGCTGTGGTCTCTGCTAGGGAGCCATTGGTGGCGTTCTCCGTCAAGTAGCGAGGTACTGCACAACTGCCCCAGGGCGAGTAGAAGCATAGCATGTCTATGCCCATGAATGAGGCATGTGCTCAGGAAACCTCCCCTCATTCCCTCCCATTCTGAATATTTCCCCTAGTGGCTGCAGCTGACCAGTCTGGCCCACCCAGTTAGGCAAGGCCCAGAAACCACCTGCCCAGCCCAGGCGGACCTGGCACTAGGCCCAGAAATCATAGATTATTAGGGTTGGAAGGGACCGTAGGAGGTGATCTAGTCCAACCCCCCAACTAAATCCCCAAATGGCCCCCTCAAGGATTGAACTCACAACCCTGGGTTTAGCAGGCCAATGCTCAAACCACCAAGCTATCCCTCCCCTCACAAAGGTCAGTCCACCAGGCCTGGGCCCACAAAAGGGCCATCCCCCAATATCCTTGGTGCCTAGTATCAGTCCATTTATTACTGCTTTCATAGTCCAGCCAATCTGAGAAGGCCTCAGTGGGAGTACCGCAAACCCACGCCTGCCCTGTATACCTACCAGAGAGAGATGTGTGGTTCTCAACACCTCCGTAAGCAGCCCAAACTCTATACTCAGTGCAAATATTGCATTGGGTGAGAACAAAATGAAGCCTTCAGCTGCTGATATTGGAGAGAGGGAAGCTGTTTTTTCTTGGCAAACTGGCCCAAGTCCTCACGGAGTGCTGGCTACCTGGAGAACTTGTGTGTGCAAAACTCAGCTACTTGTGTGCATGAGCAAACAGGAGCAGCTCAGTTCAAGAAGCCCTTGCCCCACTTCCCCCATCACTCACAAAGTGCCACTCTGGGCCAGTTTCCAAGACAAATTGCCAGTGATAAGGAAGCAGTTTGAACAAAGAATGGCATCTCTTCAGTTGCTGGAAAAGCAAAACATAACTGATCTGGAAAGAGAATGGCAGATATTCAACTGCAGGAGCTAGAAGCTAAGGCAAAAGTGGACAGACTGAAGCTCGAGCTCAAAAGAATAAAGAAACAACAGGAACTGTATCATCCTGAAAAGCCAGCTCCTCTCAACAACAAAGATGGGGCTAGAATCTGTCCAGTTTGGAACAGGATTGGTATGTTGTTTGACTCTAAGCAGTTGTCTGTGTGTAACCAAATTTACCTCATCACTGCCTCCTTTTATGTAAATGCTTTTACTGTGAGCTCAGGTGAAGGTAACCCCCTAAGTTGTGGAGAGGATGTAAAAATCAATGGTAAAAGCTGTTTAGGGCAAATTACAGCTGCTAACATCACTCTTGTTAAAGCGGATCTTGTCAAAGAGGAAGATTGTTCACCAGATAAGAGTGATCCTCTATGAGTTTACTGTAAGGGTATTCTACACTACGAAATTAGGACCATTTTATAGAAGTTGATTTTTAGAAATTGATTTTATACAGTCGTTTGCATACGTCCACACTAAGTGCATTAAGTTGGTGGAGTGCGTCCTCACTACCGCAGCTAGTATCAACTTACAGAGCGCTGCACTGTGAATAGCTGTCCCACAGTTCCTGCAGTCTCTGCTGCGCTTTGGAATTCTGAGTGAAGCTCCCAAGTCTGATGGGGCAAAAACTGTCGCGAGTGGTTTCGGGTACATGTCGTCAGTCACCCCTCCCTCTGTGAAAGCAATGGCAGACAATCGTTTCACGCCTTTTTCCTGGGTTACCCATGCAGATGCCGTAGCACGGAAAGCATGGAGCCCGCTCAGCTCACCGTCACTGCTGCTGTTGTAGGCCAGAGACTTCTGCCTCAGGCTGCTTTTCCAGACGGCAGCACTGCGTGGTCGCACCTACCCCAGCCTACCCCTTGCTCCCATGGCTCATGAAGCCTGGGCAGAAGTAAGGAGCAGTTCGACTATAGGCTGAGCAAGTGCAGCATGGTTGTAGAATGTGCCTTTGGATGTTTAAAAGCTCGATGGAGGTGTTGGGCAGACCTCGGCGCAACCAATATTCCCATTGTTATTGCTGCTTGCTATGTGCTCCATAAAATCTGTGAGAGTAAGGGGGAGATGTTTATGGCAGGCTGGGAGGTTGAGGCAAAGCACCTGGCATCTGATTTTGAGATGCCTGACACCAGGGTGATTAGAAGAACACAGCAAAGTGTGCTGTGCATCAGAGAGGCTTTGAAAATCAGTTTCATGACTGGCCAGGCTTCGGAGTGACAGTTGTGTGTGTTTCTCCTTGATGCAAACCCGCCCCCTTTGTTGATTTTAATTCCCTGTAAGCCAACCACCCTCCCCGCTTCGAAATAAAGTAACTATTCTTTTGAAACCATGCATTCTTTCTTTATTAATTAAAAAAAATGAGATAAGGACAAGGTAGCCTGGGTGGGGTGGGGGAGGAGGGAAGAACAAAGCCACACTGCTTATTGTAGCCACACTAAAAATCAAACTGTTTGAATGACAGCCTTCTGTTGCTTGGCCAGCCTCTAGAGTGGAGTTGCTGGTGCCCGGAGCATCCCCCCGGCGTTCTTGGGCATCTGGGCAAGAGTTTTCCAGGGCCCCTGGAGTGAGAGAAGGACCCTGTCCAGGGACCCTGCATAACTCTCATGGGGGCCCCTGCGGGGCCCGAGGCCTGGGGCAAATTGCCCCACTTGCCCCCACCAGGCAGCCCTGCATTGCGAGTGCATTTTTTTTGCCTTCTAATCTGCGATAACCTCAGGGATGGCGATGATAGTGGGAACGTAGAAACATTCTACGCTCTACGATTCTGGGGGGTCTGCATGGTCACCTGTGCAACTGAGTGCTGCTGAGCTCACCATGCTGACCAAACGGGAAATGAAATTCAAAAGCTTCTGGGGCTTTTCCTATGTACCTGGCTAGAGTATCAGAGTTCAAAGTGCTGTCCAGAGCGGTCACAATGGAGCACTCTGGGGTAGCTCCCGGAGGCCAATGCCGTTGATTTGCATCTGCACTACCCCAAATTCAACCCAGCAAAGTCGATTTTAGTGCTACTACCCTTGTCAGGGAGGAGCACAGAAGTCGATTTTAACAGCCCTTTAAGTCGACGGAACGGGGTTGGTTGTGTGGTTCTCATTTTTAAATCGAGCTAACAAGGCTAAATTCGACCTAACCCCGTAGCGTAAACCAGGGCTAAGTGTGCTTTTAGCTGGAATCCACCGTGACTGTAATGGTGCTAAACATGGAGTTATAGCTGGTGTAAGGAAGCTATTGCCTAAGGATCTTTTGTTTGGGGATGATGTTAAAGCTTTGTTCGGTCAGGCTGACGTCATAAATCAGTCACAGAAAAAAATAACCCTAAACCTGTGTCTATAGGGGCAAGGACTTGCCCCTGGAGTGTTTCACCGAATGTTAGTCTGAGGAAGATGGCTGTTTGTGCAAAGAAGCAGTGCATATGCGGCAGAAATTGCTGAGTGTCTGATATCTCAGAAGTGAATCTGGCATTAGCTAAGTCTTGGGGAAATGTTTCTCTAGAGCAAATTAAAGTTGGCGATCAGGTTAAAGCCCTGACTGAGGAAGGAAGGGGACAGTCTTGTGAGTGTTGGATTGTTGGCTAGTAAAGCTTGGGAAAATATGCTTAACCAATGGAAAAGTGATTTGCTTAAAGAAGCTCAGTATAATGTGGAGAATATCTGTTGGGAGTGGCAACTTGCCTGTTATATTACTTATACCAGAGGTGGCAAACTGCAGTCCGCAGGCCACAGCTGGCCCGTGGGACTATCCTGCCTGGCCTCTGAGCTCCTGGGCCGGGATGCTGCCCCCAGCCCCTCCCCCACTATTCCGCCTCCCCCACAGCCTCAGCTCACTGCACTGCTGGCGCAATGCTCTGGGCGGTGGGACTGCAAGCTCTTGCCAGGCAGTGCAGCTGCAGAGCTGCGGCCAGAGCCGGTGCTTTGTGTGGAGTGGTAGCATGGCTGGCTCCAGCTGGGCAGCACAGCTGCAGAGCCGCGGCCTGACCCGGTGCTTTGTGCAGGACGGTGGCGTGGCTGACTCCAGCTGGGCAGCGCAGCTGCAGAGCTGAAGCCTGAGCCGGTGCTCTGTGCGGCGCGGTGGCGTGGCTGGCTCCAGCCAGGTGGCGCAACTGCAGAGCTGCGGCCTGACCATGTCCTCTGTGCGGCACTGTGGCGTGGCTGGCTCCAGCCAGGTAGCGCAGCTGCAGAGCCGCGGCCTGAGCTGGTGCTCTGTGTGGCGTGGTGGTGTGGCTGGCTCCAGCCGGCGTGGCTGCATAGCCGCATCCTGACCCGGTGCTCTGTGCAGCTCGATGGCGTGGTAGCGTGGCTGGCTCCAGCCAGGCAGTGCAGCTGCAGAGCTGCGGCCTAACCTGGTGCTCTGTGCGGCACTGTGGCGTGGCTGGCTCCAGCCGGGCAGCGCAACTGCAGAGTTGCGGCCTGAGCCAGTGCTCTGTGCGGCGCGGTGGCGTGTTTGGCTCCAGCTGGGCGGTGCGGCTGCCTGTCTCGGTGCTCTGGGCAGTGTAGCTGTACTGCCACCAGCCACCGGGAACAGTGGGGGTTGGATGGGCAGGAGTCCCAAGGGGGCTGTCAGGGGGCGAGAAGCAGTGGGGGGTGGAAAGGGGGCGGGGCCAGACCACGCCTGGCTGTTTGGGGAGGCACAGATTCCCCTGACTGGCAGAAACCTGATGTGGCCCTCAGGCCAAAAAGTTTGCCCACCCTGACTTATACTAATGGGAGCATCTGACCAAGGGACTCGGGACCTTCTAATGATTTGGAAGAAACCAAAGACTTAATAAGCCAGCAGTTTATTCCATCACTGCTACAAGCCTGAGCCAAGACCCTTGCAATTGTTGTATATATTCAATTCCTTTAACCATTTTTAACTTTCACCTCTTTCCTTTTATAAATTTGATACTAAAGGATTGGCAACGGCCTGATTATTGGGTAAGATCTGAGTTATATGTTGTTCTGGGTATGTAGCAATTCCTTTGGGATCAGAAAAAAACTTTGGTTGATGAAATTGGATTTAAATAATCACTCATCATTAAGTCTAGTGTTTTTGGTGGTGTTACAGGGCCTGGGATTCCTAAGGAGACGGCTTTTCTGACCTCTTGGTAGCCAGTGTGCTGAGACAGAAGGTGACTGTTGTCGCTGGTTGGATATATCTTATAGAAGAATAACCAGCAGCTGCGGGCGGGGGGTTCTGCCCTGTTTCTCAGCAGTATGGCCTGAATTTGGTATTCTCAGTTGTGACTTACTGGGGCATGGTGGGCCCCTCACACGCAGGGCAGGCTCTAGCCATTTCGCTGCCCCAAGCATGGCGGCACGCCGCGGGGGGCACTCATGCCTGCGGATGCTCCACCGGAGCCGCAGGACTGGCGGACCCTCCGCAGGGACGCCTGCGGGAGGTCCACCGGAGCCGCCTGCCGCCCTCCTGGCAACCGGCAGAGCGCCCCCATGGCATGCTGCCCGAAGCACATGCTTGGCGCACTGGGGCCTGGAGCCGGCCCTGCTCACACGGCACTCTCTGTGCGTGGGGTGGGAGTACAGGAGTGCATTCTGTCACAGCTTCTCACTGATTGCTGTGGTGAGGTTGCTGCACTCTAGGGGGTTTGGGAGTCGACAGTGAACAGAGCCAGGCCCAGATATGTACCCACCTTATCACTCTTGCCTGCCATGCAGGCAGTGGGGTTGATTCTGCGCAGCTGGGTGGGCACAGAGGAGGGGCTGCTGGGTGTTGACACTTAAATTGTCTGACTCTTGAAATGCTCCAGTTCTTGAGTAATTATTGGCTATTTATTGTCTCTTTCTCCTTTCAAGGGAGTTAAATGCAAAGAGCTGGTTATGCAGAGTAAGGGGCAGACAGTTCAAGTTACAGAGGCAAGGAGGCAATTAGAGAATAGCTCAGATCCTCAAAATAGGAGCTGCTCCAGCAAATTGCATCATAGGAGGAGATTCTTGATTAACTATATAGCTTAGTCTATTGTGCTGAGTCACAGGACTACAGCTCCTGTTTCAGGGGGCGGGGTTGTACTCATTTCATTTTCAGATTTTATTTCGAACAATTTTTGAGTTTGACATAGACATCCAAAAATCGGGGGGGCTGGGGCTTTCTCCTTGTGTCTACTGTAATGAGTCATGTACAGCAGGACATAGGGGAATGACTAAGCTCTCTCTAATAGACCCTAGTGCGCTGTGCACTAACACTGTTTCATTACAGTAAAGCACACTCGCGGTCCCTTTAGTGTGTATCAGCAGGATCTACGCAGATGAATTAGTGTGCAGAACATCAGTGCACTTTAGAAAGTGCAGTGTCTTAGTTCACATTACTACACCCTGCGGACGAATCCTTAGATACAAGGAACCACTTCCAGTTTTTTCCAGTGTTCACTGGCTAATCACCAATTTCAATTCTTTTGTGTTGCCGTGCTGACAGGTTAAAGCCTAAAATCAGAAGCCCGGTACTATGCTCATGGGTGTAGTTAAAGTTTCATAACGTTGATGCAGTAACTGTGGACAATGTAAAATTTAGACCCAAACCTATGTGGAGTGTGCTGCACGGCCTGGGCTTTTCCCCCAGTCTTCATAGGACAATAAAATGTAGGGTTCTTGCCCTGCAGTACCTTATAATAGATCATTTCTCTGTAAAACTACGTCCCACAGCCTCTGAAAGCCATTACTAGGTGCCATGCGGCTCAGCCAAGTCAGGGGAGTGGAGAATGTTTCACCATGTTGAATATTAACGTGCCCAAACTCTTATCACTTCTGTGAGAAATTGCAAACCCTGCCCAGTGTAAAGGTCACCCCGTGAAAATACACGAATCCATCCGATCCGTAAAGCTTCCGATCAGCCTCCCCCACACCCCCACCATCTCCTTTTCTGCACTTCACAGCTCCTCCCTTGTGGGGAGCTCCTCCAATCCATGGTGACTCCCATACCCCTGCAAGGGGAGCCTCTGCTCAGCTTCCAGCGATTTTACTCTGCGTCTGCGCGGGGCAGGCTCCAGGGCTTGGTGTAGAATCAGGGAGCTGGCAACCAGGAGTCAGACCCTGTGTAACCCCAGGTGCAGGGGACGTGGGGGCCAGAACTAGCCCACTCTCGCTGAGCACAGGCCCTGCCAGCTGGGGCACAGGCAGGCGAGGACCATGGCTGGCTTTAATGTCCGCAGCGTTCTGGTGACTGGGGCCAATCGGGGAATCGGCCTGGAGCTCGTCAAGCAGTTTCTGGGGAAATCAAACCCACCCGAGTGGGTCTTTGCGACCTGCCGGGACCCGGAGGGAGAGCGAGCGCAGGTGAGAAGGGGGCGAGGTGAGAGGGAGTTAGCTGTACCTGGGGTGGGGGAATCTAAGTGAGGGGCCTCCAGCACTTGGAGCCAAAAGCAAGAGGCCCGAGCAGGAGGGGATTTCAGCCCCTGCTCCAGGCTGACGCTCCCTGGCGCATAAGGCTGCGGATGAGTTCTGCACGGGACACATGCGAAGCTATCAGAGCGCATTGAGGGAGAGGGCGGGGAGCACAGGTGCTTGTCTCCTAAAGGGAACAGGGAAACGTGTCCCTGGCTTGACTGCACTGAGCTAGATGATGCCGGTTTAGACACCCTGCTGCAGACCCCAAAAGCCAGGGCTGGACCCTGCGCATGGGAGCTTTGCAGGCAGATATTGACTTGGTCCGGGGTAGCAGCAGGGAGCTGGACTCTGCCCGGCCTGACCGTCCCTGCGGGCTGGCGGCTCCGTCAATAATCATTGACTTTATTCTCTTCCAGCAATTGAAGAACTTGGCATCCAGGCATCCAAACCTGGTGATCGTTGCGCTAGGTGGGTGCCCTGCCCTGGGCCCGGAGCTGAGACTCCCTTGCTCTGGGTCCCTTTGTTCCCCGTTCCCCTGTCTCCAGGTTCCTGTTCCTTGCCTGGTTGGTAGCCACTGTTAGTGTTATTCCTGCCTAGATGTTAGTGAAGTGGAGGGTGCCTAGCAGCCACCCATCTCAGCAGAGCAACTCCCAGGTCTCCCACGTCCCACTCAGGCTCTGTGGGCTTGGTCAGGAGGAGGCCCAGGAAGTTCCTGGTATTTGCAGACTGTCCTGTGTGCCAGACTGGCAGGGAAGGGATGATTTTGATTGAGACAGGGGCTGCCTGTGCCATGTATGAGCCTGGCTGGTTTGGGTCTGAACAGGCCTCGCTCTAATGGAGACAGATTTGCTGTCATAGACTCATAGAAAGCAAGATTAACAAACTAGGCCAATGGCCAGGGCCCAAATTCATGGGGGAGCACCCCTGGCCCAGGCAGTAGCCATAAAGTGGCTGGGCTGGTCATGCCTTTGATCTGCTGGGACCAGCTGCTCCTCCTGCTGATGCTTGGAGTGCTGCTCACATGACTGAGTGAGTGGGGCCAAATCTGAGTGAGTGGCACAGTGACTTCACACATAGGGTCACACCAGCGTTCAGGGTGAAAATCATAGATTATTAGGGAGCTCATCTAGACCAACCCACTGCTTAAAGCAGGATTAATCCCCAAATGGCCGCTCAGGGACTGAGCTCACAACCCTGGGTTTAGCAGGCCAATGCTCAAACCACTGAGCTGTCGCTGTCCCTGCCCCCCCCTTTGGTAATAAACCCCCTGAAGTAGGGTTAACAACGCTTCAGGTCTGTCCTGGATTCTCCAGGAATTAAAAAATTATGTTTAATTAATGATTGTCATGTGATGAAACCTCCAGGAATACCTCACAGCAAACTTGGCAACCCTACCTTGAAGGGGCCCAGACTATCACCCCCTCATGTGACCCCCTCTGCCCAGCCCCCCAGTGACACCCACTCTGAGACCCCTCACCTAATCCCCATTGCTCAACGACCCTCCTCCCCCCCACGACCCATCCTCTCAGCCCTCATGTGATTCCCACCTCTCACTGACACCCCCACAGGGGCCCAGCCTGTCACCCCCCACGTGACCCCCTGCCTGCAGTGACACCCCCATGGGGACCCAGCCTATCACCCCCAGGCTCATTCCCCCTTTTCTGCAGCTCACATGCCGCAGAGACACGCCTGTCCGCTCCGCCCCGAGCCCCTCCTGGCTTGTCCGATGTTTTCGGTGACGTATCAAAATGACTATTGAGCTCTTTTGTTAAACCAGCTTTTTCAGTAACCCGAAAATGCTGCTGATGGTTCTGATTAAAAAAAATGCTACAAACACTTTTTAAAAGGAAAAATCGGCATGTTTCAAATGCTGCCAAACAACTGTGCCATCGGGGCGCTCTCCCCTGAAGGGTGTTCTCATGGGATGATGAAAGCTGGGTGAGGGTGAGCCTGCCAGAGCTCTGATGGCAGATTTCCAACCCTGCTCACCCCTGGGAAGATCCTGTTGGTCCAACACGCCCTTCCCCCCGCCCCATTAACACTCTCACTGCCACACTCTTTTACACTCACCCTGCTGACTCCTGGTCCCCCCGATTTCACTCTCTCGCTTTGATGCCATCCGTCCTGCCATTGCCATGGCACTCCCCAGTTCTGGCTAGCTGTGTTTATGAGCTCCTGACTCGTTAGCATGGCTCTGTAGAGCAGCCTGGGCTTCGGGTTTCCGGGAGAGGGGTTAGCTACAGGGTGGAGGAACCACACCTCTGAACTAGAGTGACCAGATGTCCCGATTTTATAGGTACAGTCCTGATTTTTGGGTCTTTTTCTTATATGGGCTCCTATTACCCCCCAGCCCCTGTCCTGATTTTTCACATTTGCTGTCTGGTCACCCTACTCTGAACCTCCTGCTCTGTCTCTATAGAAGCTACAGACCCAGCCAGCATCAAGGCAGCAGCAACCAGAGTTGAGGAGCATCTGAAAAGCTCGGGGCTGAATCTGTTGATAAACAATGCTGGGATAGCGAGGCTGAGCACACTAGACTCTGAGACACCAGAGGACATGTCCCTGGTGTACGCAACTAACGTGACAGGGCCCCTGCTGGTGAGCCAGGTAAGGGCCCCGACAGAGGGCAGGTCGCCGGCTGCACTGGGGTTTGACTTTGGTTAGGCTAGAACTTCTCCCTTCTCCCCAGGGTTCCTGGATCAATGAGCCATCCTGGGGTGTGTGTGTGTGTGTGTGTGCGCGCTTGGGCACTGGGGTGCGGCATTCATCACAGTGTATGTGTCAGGTGCATTGTGAGTCTGTAACCACCGGAGGAATAGACCCAGAGGTCCTTACGCTGCCCCGGTGGGGTCTGAGCCAAGAGTCCGGCTCCTGCAGCAGAGGCCATGTCCTGAGAGCAGGGATGGGCAAACCTTTTTGGCCCGAGGGCCACATCGGGGTTGTGAAACTTTATGGAGGGCCGGGTAAGGAAAGCTGTGCTGTTGCTGGCCTGGCCTGCTCTATCTCTGTGCACCAGGGCTGGGTTTTTCAAAGGTGGTTAAAGGAGTGGGGCACACAAATCGTGTTGACAGTGAATGAGAGTTGGGCACCTAATTCCCAACCTTACACTGTGATAAGTTGTCACTGAAGTGTGTGTTTGCATCTAGGTACGAGGTACTTTCCTTTCCCCCAGCAGCCCAGCCTTCTGCAGGGACAGGTACTGGACAAGGCAGTTACCGATGAGGCTGTCTTAGCTCTGATCATAGGTGCTCCGTTTTATACTGAATATGCCAACATGTTTTTGCTGCTACTCTTATACTGAGTGTAGGATTTGAAGAAGCCAATTGTATTGACCTAACCGGGCTCTTAATACCTCCGTGCTAAAACTCCCATTGACTCGGATGGAAGCCGAGTTAGCAGAGGCGGCTCCAGGAACCAGCACGCCAAGCGCATACCTGGGATGGCAAGGCACAGAGGCGCTCTGCTCTTTGGCGGCATGCCTGTAGAGGGTCCGCTGGTCCCTCGGCTTCGGCGGACCTCCCGCAGACGTGCCACCAAATCCGCGGGACCCGGGACCTCCCTGCTGTGCTTGGGGCGGCAAAATACCTAGAGCTGCCCCCGCGAGTTAGGCCAAAGCTGTTGGTATTTGACTATCCTACCCGATTTCTGCAATGTGCTGTAAGTACAGCTCAGCGTATTGGAGAGGAAATACTTCCATGTCAGTGAGTCGAGGCCTCTGTCTAGCACAGATCTAGAGCAGGGACTCGCAAACGTTTGTACTTGTGACCCTTTCACACAGCAAGTCTCTGGGTGTGACCCCCCCTTGTACGTTAAAAACACTTTTTATATATTTAACACCATTATAAATGCTGGATATAAAGTGGGGTTTGGGGTGGAGGGCCACGACCCCCCATGTAGTAACCTCATGACCCCCTCTGGGGTCCTGACCCCCAATTTGAGAACCCTGGATCTAGAGGGTGTGTACAATCCCGCAAGATACTCTGTGCAGGGCTCTAAGGTGGGGAAACAGCATATGATCGGCTGTATCTACACTAGAAACACGACAGCGGTGCCAAAAGAGTTCTTCTGTTGCCGTAATAAATCCACTGCTCCGACAGGTGGTAGCTAGGGCAACGGCAGAATTCTTCCATTGACCTCGCACTGTCTCCACTGGGGCTTAGATTGGCTCTCAGGGGTGCAGCCCTTTTCACCAACTTTCTATTGTAAACACTGGCCTGGGACCGGGCTCCCCCATTCACTGCCAGCGAGGGCAGAATGGGATTACCCAACTCCTAGAAATCAGCCTTTAAAACAGGACTGAGCCTGAACAAGTTGGAGGGCAGGGGGAGAGCATGGCCCAGGAGCAGCAGGCCGAGGGGGCCAGCCTGTGACACCTCTGGGCAAGAGCTGGACCCACTTCAATTCAAATCAGAGTCTGCTGGTGAAGAGAGGAATGTGGGTCCTTTCTCGTAAGCTGACCCGGGGATGCTCTTTTCTCCCCATTGCCCAGGCGTTCCTGCCCTTGCTGAAGAAGGCTGCCCAGGGGAGCCCCCAACCAGGGCTGAGCTGCAGCAAGGCGGCCATTGTCAACATGTCCAGTAAGACTGGCTCCATCACAAATCTCTTTGCCTGGCATTTGGTGCAAGTTGTCTCTTATCGGTGCAGCAAGGTAGGGGGTGTGCCCAGCGGGGCACCAATTCGCGCTCGGTCCGTGTTCCGCTGCAGCAAGTGGGAAAGAAAAGTCTTTCTTGCCTAGGGTGACCAGATGTCCCGATTTTATAGGGACAGTCCCGATTTTTGGGTCTTTTACTTATATAGGCTCCTATTACCCCCCACCCCATCCCGATTTTTCACATTTGCTGTCCGGTCACCCTATTCTTGCCCCGTGGTTTATCCCCCAAATTTGACCTGCCAGGCCAGCATTCAGGCCAATCTCACTCTGCTCCCTCTTGTGGGAAGCACGGCCTCTGGGTTACATGATGCTTGGTCACTTGACCCCAGAGCCCAAGCCTTGGAACAGGACTCTGGGTCCTGGACGTGGGCCCATTGCAGTGAGAGGTGGCAACTCAGTAACATGCTGATCATCCCCAGCTGAGAATCACACACTGCAGCTTGCATCAGCTGTCCCTCTTGCTCACCTTTCTCCTGGGGTTGGGTCCCTGCTCTCCTCACATGCTGCTGTCTCTGCTGATGGTGTCTCACCCACAGGCTGCTCTGAACATGCTCACCAAGTGCCAATCCTTGGGGTATGAAGGAGACGGGATCCTGAGCATCGCTGTCCATCCTGGCTGGGTGCAGACTGACATGGGGAGCTCAACCCCCCACCAGGTAGGTGCTCAGTGGGAGAGGCCAGTTGTAGCCACATGTCAAGGGCAGAAGTTCATCATAGGGGGAATGGTTACACTGGAGCCTGTTCCCTTATCACCTCCGCCCCATATTGATGACGCCTCCCTGGGGATTCAGTGCTGTGTCCTGGGCGTTGTTTCCCAGGGCTGCCAGTCCCATGGTTCCTTCAGCGCTCAGCATTGCACAACAAACCCTGCAGAGTTGCTGCCTTGGGGAGCTGGAGGGGGCAGGAGCTGGTCGTCTGTCTCCACTGGGGCTTAAGTTGTCTCTCAGGGGTGCAGCCCTTTTCACCCACTTTCTATTGTAAACACTGGTCTGGGATCTGCCTCCCCCGTTCACTGCCAGCGAAGGGAGAATGGGATTACCGAGATCCTTTTCCAGATCCTGGCCCGGCCCCTGGTGTCCTGAGCCAGCCCCAGGGCAGGCTCCTCCCCGTCACTCTCCTTTGCCCCCTGCAGGCTCCACTGACGGTGGAGGTGAGTGTCCAAGGGATCCTGAACGTGCTTTCAACACTCTCCAAGAAGGACAACGGGGCCTTTGTGAGCTGGGAAGGGAAAGTTCTTCCCTGGTGAGACGTCCTGTGGCCACGCGACAGGAGCCCTGGGTCAGGTCATTCCAGTGACCGCGCCGTCAGCCGTTCCTGTGTCCTCAATAAACCCACTGTTCTAATGCAACAGCCCTGCTATTGGTTGGATTTGTACCATTTAGCCAGCCTGAAAGCTGGGCAAGCGCTAACCCCCCTATGCCCAGCAGAGCGGAAAGGCTGGACTCCCAATTCCGGGGCTATGGTGGTGCCAGGACTGTGGTGAGTGAGATCAGGGCAGCTCAGCATCCGGAGGGCAGCAGAGCCAGGTGATCAGGAAGCTGGTTTCAAACTTCTGGCTGAAAGAGTCTGCAAGACAAAGCGGGCTCCAGGGAGCCAGCGAATGGCAGGTGAGGGCCTAGAAATGCCTCTAAAGAGCAAAGTGAAATGGCAGCTGCTGCAGGGGAACCGGGGCAGCCCTAAGCGTACGGAGACCAGAGCCCGGGGTCAGTACTACTGTAAGCAGAGTCAAGATGAGCGCTACCCTGATATCTGGTGGTGAATTGTAGAAAGTGTGGAAAGAATTTTAAGAATTTCCATTGGCATCCACCCCCCACAGCAGCTTGGGATGGTGATTTTTACAGGTCTGGAATCCCCAATTTCTTTGTTATTGGGGCAGGCGGGAAAAAAAGTTTGTCACCCTGATTGTGTGAATGGGGAGCTGTGGGACTGCTTTGTGACAGAAATGACTCAACCTCAGCTGGGTGGTACTTGCTAAACATGGGACATGGGTTCCAAAACTCTATGAATTGAGAAAGGTTGGGGACTGGTGTGTATCTGATGCTGTGGGCCTCTTTTGAGGGTCTGGAATACCAGTTGCACAGTCTCCTTTCCACTGTTAAAGAGTAGAGCTAATTTTGATTCCATTAGGAGTCCATCTAGAGACTGCTGAGCTGAATTCATGTTGAACCAGTGGTGCCCCAGGGCTCCCCTACTAAGAGCTGAACTGAGATCACTGAGTGCTGTGTTAACTAGTGGGGAGTCTGAAGACCTATTGTTAAGCAGCTGGCAGAGCGGAGCAGTTGCAGCGTGTTGGAGCAGCCCTGTTGGAGCAGCCCGTGGAACAGTGAGCAGAGTGAAGTGGTTTGCTGGGGTGGCTGGAGGAGCAGCACAGCTGGTGTGGTGGAGCTGGTCGTGGTGAAGGCTGCAGCAGAACTTCATGGAGAGGTGGAGCAGTTGGCCCTGGCCCACGTAAGGTGCCCCTTAACACCCTGTGTGGACTTCCCCCCCCCGATTTCCACCCAGGCTGGGAGGGTAAAACTCTACAGATAAACTCTTGAATTCTGGGGTGGCACTAACCAGAGATTTTGAGTTGTTGGACTTTGGGGTGATTGGACTTAAGACCCCGAGGGGAAAAGGACATTGCCAAACATACTTGGAGGTGGGTTTTTGTTTATGGTTTGTGTTATAACCCTGTTTGTGGTGTTTCTCCAATGGGATGCCACATTTATTCCTTCCTTTATTAAAAAAGATTTTGCTACACTCAGACTCTGTGCTTGCGAGAGGGGAAGTATTGCCTCCTAGAGGCGCCCAGGGGGGTGTGGTATGTAAGTGTCCCAGGTCACTGGGTGGGGACTCGAGCCGGTTATACGTTGTGCTACTGAAACGGAACCCCTGGATACTGAACCCGGCCCTTGTTACCAACTCAGAGGGGCAGAAGGGTTACACTACGGCAGAGCTGGAGCGAGAGCGGGAGCTATGGGCAAGGCTGCTCTGGCTCTCTGGAGACCTGCCCATGAAGGAGGGGCTGGCAAAGCTGGGGAGAACCAGTCTCTGTCCAGTGCAGCTCGGCTCCTGCCCGGCAGTCTGTGGGGTTAGAGCCACTCTCTGCCTGGTTACAGCTGGCTGCCAAGGACATCGGGGCAATAATCGAGCACCTCTCCCCTGTAAAGTCCCTGCCCAGCGCCTCGCCCCCTGACACCAGGCGGGGTGTCCATGCCAGGCAGTTCCTCGACCTCCCCACCGTGGTGCAGCCCCTCTGGCTTCTGGGCTGGGAACTAGACACTGGCACTCTTCTCCAAAGAACACGGCAAACTCTCCCCTGCCCTCTCTCAGCCACACACACAAAGGACACAGGGCCGGGCTGGACCAGGCCAGCTTCCTGCACCACATGCAGCTTCGTCCACGTGATCAGTGAGGTGGGGGTGAAGCTCCAGTAGCCATTAGCCAATCTCCAAAGACAAGGTGCTGCACGTGCCAGGGGCCTGACTTGGAACAATACAAAGCTGCGAGCACAGCCTTGGTTGTACAGAACGGCACAGCCCTTGACAGCAGCCACGCTGGAGCCATGTATGGAGCTATGCATTTACCCATGTACGCACACGGGAGGGAGGAAGCTCCATTGGCAGGCCAGGGCTGACAGGAGAGAGCTGCAGGGCGAGAGGGCTCACGCTGGCAGGGCTCTCTGCACAGGAGGTTCAAATGAGCTGCTCTGCAGGACCTGTTTTACTCTGATTCTGGGGCCAGCTGAGAGCGTGGGGATGCCAGTGCCCAAGCGAAGGAGTCACTGGCTCCCAGCAGCTGATCAGGACAATGTTCTGCTGTCAGTTTGGGCTGATAGGAAGCTGGGACCCTCCCCTCCTGCTGGGCGCTCTGGCAGGTGGTGTCAGAGCGAGGGGCTTATGTCTCCAGCCAGGGGCGGGGGTTGCTCTAGTTTCCCCGTGCAGTTGAGTTTAGCTCTCAGGTGCGGTGGGGACCTGTACCTGTCAGTGGGTTGGGTTAGCCTCCCAGGCCAGCAGGCTGGGGAGCGGGTGCCGGAGCCTCCTCCTGTGAGGGAGAGGGAGTTGGAGCTGCCTGGCTGAATACAGAGGATTTCTCCAGCACCTTGGGCCGAGTGATTACTGAACCCCACACCAGGAACTGAGTTTTCTAATTGGCCTCCAGCACCTTTATCACTGACGGCCTGGCACACGCTGGGGACTTTCAGGTTTGTACTTGTTTGCTGTATTCTTCCATTCTTGTAAAAATATAGATTTATAGACTCTGCCCTTTGCTTCCTGTTTGCAGAGAGAAGCCCAGCCCCCTGCGCTTGCCCTCCCCTCTGGGGGGGAACAGCTCCAGTCCCAGGGATGGCTAGTCAAACTGTGTGTGTCTGGGGCTTCCCCCAGCCTGTCACTTTATGCCATCACTGCCACCTGTACAGAGGGCAGGCTGAGCAGGGGTCCATCACTCCCACCTCTGGGAGGCAGCAAAGCGGTCACACACACACACATGCACTCGTACACACACACGCACACACGCTTTGCACCGCTATGGATGAGGACTCTGGCACAGGGAGTTAGCAGGAGTCAAAGAGAAAGCACAATCCCCCCACCCACCAAAAAAAAAGGAGTCCTTGTAGCACGTTATTGACTAATTTATTTGGGTATAAGCTTTCGTGGCTATAACCCACTTCATGACATTTATATGGCCAACAAGGAAAGCCCAAGTTACAATAGTTAGTGTCCCATCAGTCCACCCACAAGTTCTCTGGGTGCCCCCTCCCATCCCCTCTATTTCAGGGACTCCCTGCAACTCCCCCACTGCCAGGGGCTCTGTGTGCTCCCTTCTATTCTCCCCCATATCAGAGACCCCTGTTCTCCACCCATACGGCAGGAGCTCTGCGTGCACCCCTATAGCCACTCCCCCATGTCCACTCTCTGACCTACCCCCACGGCAGGGGCTCTGTGTGCACCCCCATAACCACTCCCCCCCCATGCCCTCCATTCTCCTCACATCCCCAATTGCAGGGCATCTGTGTGCACCCCCATATCGACTTCCCTATGCCCTCCATCCCCCTTTTACCCCCCATTGGCAGGGCATCTGTGTGCACCCCCATATCCACTCCCCTATGCCCTCCATCTCCCTCTTACCTCCCAGTGGCAGGGCATCTGTGTGCACCCCCATAACCACTCCCCCAGGCCCTCCATCTCCCTCTTACGCCCCACGGCAGGGCTTGTGTGTGACCCTCCCTTTCTCTATACCAGGATCCTGCAGTCTCCGCCCCCCACCTGAGATTCTGTGTACATCTATCCCTGCTGCCCCCATGCTCCCTACCATGCCAGGGGCTCTATTCCCCCAGTACACCAAGATGCCCCAGTCTCCCCATCATGCCAGGAGGGCTTAGAGTTGCCAACTTTCTAATTGGAGAAAACCGAACACCCTCGCCATGCACCTTTCCTGAGTCCCTGCCCCCTGCTCAATACATTCCCCCCTCCCTCCGTGACTCACTTTCCCCCACCGTCACTCACTTTCACCGGGCTGGAGCAGGGGTTGGGGTGTGGGAGACGGTGAGGGCTCTAACTGGGGGGTGTGGGCTTTGGGGTGGGGCCAGAAAATGAAGGGTTCAGGGTGTGGGAGGGGGCTCTGGGCTGGGGCAGGGAGTTGGGGTGCAGGAGGGGGTGAGGGCTTTGGATGGTATTGTGGGCTAAGGAGTGAGGCTTGGGGATGAGGGCTTTGGGGTGTAGGAGGGGGAACTCCAGGCTAGGGGATGAGGCCAAGGGATTCAGGAGTATGTATGTGTGGGGGGGACTGTGGGTTGAGGTAGGGGGTTGGGTGAGGGTGCAGGGGTGTGGGCTCGGGGGGAAGGGAATGAGGGGTGCAGGAGGGGCTCTGGGTTGTACAGGGGGTTGGGGTGCAGGAGGAGTGAGGGCTCTGGGGGTGAGGCCAGGGATTGAGGTTTGGAGTGCAGGAGGGGGCTCTGGGTTGGGGGGCCTCAAGGATTGTGGTAGGGGTTTGGGGGTAGGGCGCGAGCTTACCTCAGGCAGTTCCCGGGCAGCAGTGCTGTGGTGCTAAGGCCACTGTCTGCCTGGTCCTGGCACCCGCGCTGTGCCCTGGAAGCGGCCAGCAGCAGGTCTGGGTCCTAGGTGGGGGGGGCCAGGAGGCTCCGTGCACTGCTCTCGCTTGCAGCTGTTGGACCCCCCCCCCCCAGCTCCCATTGGCCGGGAAACTGGTGCTCAGGGTGGGGGGCAGTGTGCGAAGTCCCATGGCCCCCCTGCCTAGGAGCCAGACCTGCTGGCCACTTCTGGGGGTGCAGCTTGGAGCCAGGACAGGTCGGGACTAGCCTGCCTTAGCCCTGCTGCACCGCCGTACCAGCCTTTTAATGGTGCTGACTGGAGCCACCAGGGTCCCTTTACGACTGGGTGTTGTAAACCGGACATCTGGCAACCTTAGGGGGCTGTGTGTCTCTTCCCACCCCAGGTACCTCCTTCTCCCATTGAAGGGTGGGATGGTGCCCTCTCTCCCCACCTTGAAGGTGCAGGATGTAAGCAGGAGGCAGGGATGAATGAACCTTTTGATTCTTTTTTCTCCTCCGGCGGGTCCTACGGGCCTCGGGCTCCGAGCAGAGAGAGCACTGACTTCTCTTCCCTCATGCAGGGTGCCCAGGGCAACCCTCCGCCGGCGGGGGGAGCAGGGGCTGTCCTTATGCTGCAGGGTTTAATGGTTGCCATCAAGGGGAGGCCAGCGGCTCCCTGTGTCCCCCGCTTGATGTGCCGACTGGCCCCAGGACAAGAGGCTCTGCCATGGATGTCTAGAACATTCCCTGACGTATGGGGCAGATCGATGCGGTGTTCAAAACATGCTCCCATGACGGGCAGACAGCGGGACGCAGAAATGTCAGGCGCGGCATAGGAAGTCTGGTGCCAATGAGCTAGGGTGACCAGACAGCAAGTGTGAAAAATCGGGGAGGGGGGTGGGGGGGTAATAGGAGTCTATATAAGAAAAAGACCCCAAAAATCGGGACTGTCCCTATAAAATCGGGACATCTGGTCACCCTACAATGAGCGCTCTGAGGGCCATAAAACCAGTGCTGTGCAGGGGTCACTACACCCGAACCTGGGACCCCCTGAGTACCTCCTGGTGTAAATGCACGGTGCCTCAGGCCAAGCCTGCACTATAACCTCACAATTGATGTGCCCACGCTGCTCAGCCACCGCCCTGTGCGACTCGGTCCTCCCAGCCTAGCCTCTGGGGTGGACAGCGCTATGTGGGCGGGAGGGTGTCTCCACACACACACAGCTCAGGCCACTCAAGGAGGCGGTTGTAACCACGCTGATGGGAGACGCTCTGCCCGTGGTGCAGCAATGTCCTTCACTGAATGCCACAGCGGCTGGGTTTCAAGTGCAGACCTGCTATGCGTACCCCTTTGGGCAGCTCTGCAGGCGATGGCTTTGGACTAGCAGCCGTGGGAGTTACTGGGGTGGGGGCTACCTGCCATTTGTGGCTGGGGGATTGTCGGCTTTGAGTTCAGGGAACGCCCCTCTCTGCCATACTGCACACAGGTACAAACAGAACATGGCTATGATGGTCACGCTCATTGCAGACCAGCAATCCGAGTCGATCGCACTCCCCTGGTACTGATGGAAGCAACGGAAGCAGAGCTGAAGTTGGCTAAGTGCCACCCACCGCCAGGGAGATGCTCATGCCTGTGTGATAAATAAGGTGGGGGACAGTGGGGAGCTCCCTTTGATGGACACCCAGCAGCAGTCAGTTTAGCTATAAAATCCCTCTTGGTAGCTGTTCTCTACTTGCTTTACCTGTTAAAGGGTTAAAAAGTCCCCCAGGTAAGAAAAAAAAGTGGGCACCTTGTTGCAGGCACAGAAGGATGCCCGAGGCAAGCAACAGTGGTCCGTGCCCGGAGTGCTTAGCGCCAATAAACACCCAGGGTGGAGAAGCAAGCAAAGTTCATTTGAGATCTCAAAAGCGGTGCTGGGAGACTTAGCACGCCTCAGATCCAGCACACCTACACAAGCGGCTTTTCCCTTTTTATACTTTTTTTTTTCTCTTTCTCCCCCCCCCCTTCCTTCCTGCCCCTGTAGCAGTACGTAAGCGCAGGTGCATTAAGTAATCTTGGCCGCGGCAGCTCGTTAGTAAGTTTTCCCTTCTGCAAGTTATCTTGTCCTTCTGCTAAAGGTGCACAGGCATCATTATTTCTGCTTTAGACCACTTAGAACTGTTGCAACTGATAACAGCTGTTACACCTGGCCTTTCCCATCTGCCAGCCTCTTAGGTCGATTAGAGTTCAAACGTGGAAGGACTCTTGTTTGCTGAGGCCTAAAACCAGGAAGGCTCCATACCCTTGTGGCCTTCCACTTTCCCAAGTGACTTAGGGTTATGCTTAGTGACACCAACAACTCCCTCCTTTGAGAATACTCAACAACCTTTTGGTTGAGTTTTCTCATACTCTGCGGACAAGATACGATTAAACGCTAATGGAGCTGGGGTTTTCAATAAGAGGGTACATTGGGAATTCTGGGGAACAGGGGGGGCACAAAGCTTAAGGAGGAGCATCTTAAAACAAGCTATTAGGATAAGGGTGACCAGACACAGTATCACCCCTGTGAGGAGGAGACACACAAAGGCCCCCTTCTATTCCTCCCAGGTTGGGCAACCAGCTCCAGAGGGAGTCAAATGTGGTAGGTTCCCTTTCTTGGGCCTTCCACTGCTCAAAAGCTGTTTGGCCAACAGGATGTGTTTGTTAATGTCCTGTGCATTTTCTGGGACATAAGTACAGCATTCACTTCCAATAAGGGCGCACACCCCGCCCTGGGAAGCCACACTTCCACCCAGGAGGTGTCCACGTATGTCCCCATGATCACAGATCAGATGGTATTCCTGATGCGTCCGTAAGGGCAGTGGGCCAAGTCTGGTACTCAAGATCACTCCGAAATGGCCATCAGCTGGTCATTCAGGAAATCCCGGATTCCTACACATACTAGATCCCACTGCACATGCCTTCCCAGCCTCAGTGATATTCAATACCATCTTTCCTTGGAGTAGTACTATAACGCATCTGTTATTTAACTATTCTCAGGTAGTTTCAAAAGGTATTGACATTTAATAGCATAGGAGGGGGGGTTACATATTAGTCCACTCTCCAGGACACAGGGCGCAGCCTGTAGGAATAAACCCCAAACTTCAATCAATTACCACATTCCCAAGCATGGGGTCCCACAAATGTCCTCCCGCCAATGTATAATTCTTTGTTTCTTCACCAGAGTCAGTTCTTAATGTCCTTTCTAGTCAGGAATTCCTGAACTTTGGCAATTTCAGTGGAGTGAGTGTTCCTTCTTCTTTCCCAAAACAGTCGTGGTGCAGCATCTTACAGGGGAGAGGTTACTAGCACATCACCCTGTAATGGTTTTGATTCTTCTAGAAAAATTCAAAGGCACAGTAGATCTGTCAGTGGACAAGGGAGAGGTTACTAGCACTTCACCTTGTCCTTTTCCCCTGCTGTCCAGAAGGCAAGAGTGGAGCTAGAATGAGAAATGGCTAATCCTCAGTAGGAGAATTTTCTCGCGGTGGAGGGGTCTTTTTGCAGTGAGAATCATGAGGTACAGGCCAGTCAGTCTCTGGTACCTCACAGTGGTGTTGGTAGTCAGCAGGCTTGATAAGGGACTTTCCAGCATGGAGCCAAAGCAGTTTTTCGTTGGTGGACCTTTACATCAATCCAGTTTTCTGGTTCCAAGGAGTGCCAGGGCTGCTAGGTGTCTATCGGGGGTAGCGCTTCCTTACCTGTGAGAAAAGAAACCTAACGCATTTCATTAGTGCCTGGCAGGGTGTGTTGCAGATCTCATAGCTGCTTGGGCACATTCAAGCCCTCCTTTTCTTGGTTGTCAGCCAAGTCTTAACTGTGAGCAGTGTCCTTGAGGTGGAGTCAGTGTCTTATCTATAGCCTGAGCTTGCTAGCTAATTATTTTTTTTCCTAGTTAACTCATTTTGTTCTTTGTCTTTTCCCCTTCTTGGCTTCTTTTAACCTGCAAGGGAACTTCCACTTTTCACTTATACACCTTTTCCCAAAAATGAACACATTGTGGCAAATTGCCGGTACTGTTCTGCTGGGGTCTCGCGCTTTCTCTTCTCTGGGGTAGGTTCAGGGCGCTATTGCTTGCCTCTGAACGGTTTCTTAATTACTCCACTAGTGTCCTTGGAGGAGGGAGTGGAGAGGGAGGGACCTGGGGCCCGCCCTCTACTCCAGGTCCCAACCCCAGGGGCCCTGAGGGTTGTGGTGAACCACTTGAACTAGCGGTTCCTTCCCCTGGGTTACTTCCCTCTCCTACCCTTCAGCTGGTGAAGGTCTTCTTGCCTCCCTTCTACACAAGCTTGGTGCCCCTTACACTAGGGTTTCTCTGGACTTCACAATCCACCGCAGCGCTCCTCCAAACTTTCTATTTCTCTCTTATCAAACTCTTCTCTTCTCCAACTTCTGCAACCTGCACTCTGCTCCAATCAAACCTTCCTCCTACAACTCCCACACTGTCTGACTGAAGCAGGGGTTTTTATCACATGACTGAAGTCAGGTGCTCTAATTGGAGTCAGGTGCTCTAATTGGCGTCAGGTGCTCTAGTTAATCTAAAGCAAACCGTCCTCCCTTGGCAGGAATAAGGCCCCCTGCTAACACTCTCATGCTGCCCTCTAGCCATACTGTATCACATATCCCCCCCTTCTGCTCAACACCAAGGGGTTGGGCTACTCGGGACGAGAGGCAGTTGTCGGCGTGAGAGGCCATCAGCGTTGCCGTGTTGGCTTCCAGCCCTATGGCTGGACCCAAAAATGGAAAGGCTGCAAAGAGAGGAACCACCTCGTCCACTCTGGCGTTCCTTTCCTTGTTCCTATGCATCCACTGGAGCGGGGCGTGATCAGTCACAAGGGGTAAACCGCCGCCCCAGGAGATAGTAGCGGAGAGTCTCCATAGCCCATTTTATCGCCAGACATTCCTTTTCAACAACAGCGTACTTTTGTTCCCTGGGAGGAGCTTCCGGCTGAGGTACAAGATGGGGTGCTCCTCCTCCCCTACCATCTGGGAAAGGACGGCACTGAGGTCCCACCTCCGAGGCATCCGTCTGCAGGATGAATTCCTTCTTGAAGTCTGGGGCCATGAGTACCGGATGGCAGCACAGGGCTGTCCGTAAATCTGCAAATGCTTCTTCCGCCCACATCCGTCCCACTTCACTATCTCGGGGCCCCGAGCTTTTATCAGATCCATCAATGGCCCCACTCTTGTGGCGAAATGAGGGATGAATATCCGATAGTATCCTACTATCCCCCAAAATGCTCTGACCTGCTTTTTGCGTATTGGTCGAGGCCAACCTTGTATTGCCTCCACCTTGTTCCATTGGGGCTTTACCAAACTTCTCCCTATGACATGCCCGAGGTATTTGGCCTCAGCTAGTCCTATCACGCACTTCAGAGGATTAGCGGTGAGACCGGCCTTTCGCAAGGCGTCCAGCACTGCTTCCACTTTGTCTAGGTGTGTCTCCCAATCAGGGCTATGTATAACTATGTCATCTAGATAGGCGGCAGCATACTTGGCATGGGTCGTAAATAACTATCCATAAGTCTCTGGAATGTGGCAGGGGCCCCATGGAGTCCGAAAGGGAGGACAGTGTATTGGAACAGGCCATCGGGCGTAGAGAAGGCAGTCTTTTCCCTGGCATCCTTGGCCAGGGGTATTTGCCAATATCCTGTGGTCAGATCCAGAGTGCTTAGGGATTTGGCCTTGCCTAACTGAATCAACCAGCTCGTCAATGCGTGGTATCGGGTAGGCATCGAAGTGGGATACTTCATTCAATTTCCGGAAGTCGTTACAAAACCTCAGGGGCGCCATCAGGCTTGGGGACTAGTACGAATCGGGACTGGACCACTGGCTGTGGGATTCTTCAATGACCCCGAGTTCCAGCATCTTCTGCACTTCCATCCTAATTTCTTCCCTTTTAGCTTCCGGTATTCGATAGGGTTCTTATCATCACCCTTACTCCGGGGCTGGTGACAATATGATGTTGGACTAGTGTCGTTCGGCCCTGGTTGGGTACAAAATACGTCCTGGTTCCGGTGGATCATTTCAATGAATTCCGTCGTTGGTTCTGGGGTTAGATTCAGGAGATATTTTTACTGCTCCTGTGGGCCGTCTGCCTGAGGTAGAGCTCCTCGAGTGACCAGACACGTCTCTCTGTCATGCCAGGGCTTCAGTAAGTTGATGTGGTAGATTTGCTCTGGCTTTCGGCGGTCTGGTTGTCTAACCTTATAATTCACTTCCCCAATGGCTTCCACTATCTCATATGGTTCGTGCCAGCTGGCTAGGAGTTTGCTTTCTGCGGTCGGCACTAACACCATCACCCGTCCCCCGGCTGAAATCTCCGTACCTTCGCCCGACGGTTGTAATATGTCCGCTGTGCCTCTTGTGCTTTTTCAAATGTTTCTGTACTATCGGGGTTACTCGAGTTATCCGCTCTCTCATCTGTGTCACATGCTCAATGACATTCTTTCCTGGGTTGGGTTGTTCCTCCCAATCCTCCTTGGCGATATCTAATATCCCGCATGGGTGGCGTCCATATAAGAGTTCAAAGGAGAAAAACCCGTGGACGCCTGGGGAACTTCACGTATAGCGAACATTAGATACAGTAAAAGGGTGTCCCAGTCTTTTCCATCCTGTGCTACCACCTTTCCGGACTCATACTTTTAAGGGTACGATTAAATCTTTCGACCAGTCGTCTGTTTGTGGGTGGTAAGACTGAGGTCCGAATGGCTTGTATGCGGAGCAGGGCACATAAGTCTTTCATTAGTTTTGACGTAAACGGGGTTCCCTGGTCTGTCAGGATCTCCTTAGGGATGCCCTCTCTGGCGAAAACCTGTAGTAGTTCTTTTGCTATTGCCTTAGACGTGGGGTTTCTTAAAGGGATGGCCTCTGGATATCGCGTGGCATAGTCAAGGATGACTAGTACGTTTCGGTGGCCCCGTGCCGACTTTTCTAGTGGGCCCACTATGTCCGTAGCTATCCTCCCGAAAGGGACGTCAATAATAGGTAAAGGTACTAGTGGGGCCCGCAAGTGAGGGTCGGGGGCTATGCAACTGCATTCAGGGCAGGAGGCACAATAATGCTGGACTTCTGCTCATATCCCTGGCCAATAAAACCTTCTTAGGATTCTATCCAGCGTCTTGTCTACCCCTAGATGTCCCCCAAAATAAATGACTGTGAGCTAGCTCTAGTACTGCCCTTATGTGTTTCCATGTGACTAGGAGTTGCTCTACTTCTTCCCCTCGTATTTGCTCTATTCTGTACAACAGATCGCGTCTGAGCACGTAATATGGCCTTGGGCCTTTGACTTTTCCTTCTACAGGCACTCCATTTACTTCCACTACCTCCTCCCTCACGTTCGCATATAATGGATCTTCGGCCTGGTCCTGCCCAAAGGTCTCACGTGCAGTACTGAACTGACCTAATTCTAGGGGGCCTATTTCAACTCTTCCCCCTGGGGTGCTCCCACTTGGGCCAGGAACCTCCTCTGAGTCCTTCGTGGCCCGAACCATCTCCTGGTCTCCTGGGCGGGTTCGCCTACCCACAAGGGAAGCCTTTTGATTTGCTGCCAGAATCCTGGTCCCTAACTTTTTATCCGCCCTTCGTTCTCACCTAGACCTTCGGGGTTTTCCAGGGGATGAGAATAACTCTGGAGCAAATTCAGCAAACATTGGGGTGAGGCTATCTTTAGTTGCCTCTGTTTCAGCCTGGGGGTTGCTACCCTCTCCTGTCTCTATCGGGGTCAGTAAACTCTCAAACCCAGGGAAGTCTCTCCCAATCAAAACAGGGTAAGGGAGCTTGGGGACTACTCCTGCAGAAACTCTGGTGGTATTCCCCTGGATCTCAATCTGTACTGGAATTGTAGGGTAAAAATTCACGGTGCCATGTACACATGTTACCCCTGTGCTTTTGGCCCGGGTTAGTTGGTCTGTTCCCACCAACTTTCCCGAGACCAACGTGACAGCACTCCCAGAATCTATTAATGCTATGGTTTTTATACCATTCATTTTTACAGGTCTGGTAAATCCATGTGAGGTCAATGTAACCCCTACCAGGCTGATTAGGCCACATTGCTTCCCATAATTCCCCAGATTACACTGCATAGGTACCTCCTTGTTGGGACATTGGGCTGCTATATGCCCCAATTCCCCACATTCATAACACTGTCCCCTTATTCCGGTTGTCACCCTCTGCCTGGGGCTAGTTGGCCGGCCCCCCACCACTCTTCCCAAACCCCCAGGTCCCTTTCTGGCCTCGAGCCATTCCTCGCTGTCGTTCCTCCCGGTTATAGTTTTCCTAGAGTTCTCGACAGTCCGGGGCCTTGGGTTTGGGGTTGTCTTCCTGGGTTGCCGTGTCTCCCCGCCTGGGGTCTGGAACAGTTTGCGGGCTGCCAGTTGTCTTTCCATGAGGGAGACCAACTCATCATAGGTAGAGGGGTCATTCTGACCCACCCAAGTCCTGAGACCTGGTGGTAGCCCCCGCATATACCGGTCCAATATTAGTACCTCCATCATCTCCTCAGAGCTATGGGCCTCAGGGCGCAGCCATTTCCGGGTCAGGTGGATCAGGTCAAACAATTGTGTTCGGGGTGTCTTGTCCTCCATATATCGCCATTCATGGAACCTCTGGGTCGCAGTGCCGTTGTTACTCCGAACCTGGCCAGGATCTCTGCCTTTAGCTGGGAATAATTTGCTGCAGCTTCTGCAGCCATATCGTAATAGACCTTCTGGGCTTCCCCACACAGGAATGGGGCAAGGATACCAGAACATTGTTCTCGGGGCCAGGCCTCCCGCAGGGCTGCTCTTTCAAAAGCCAGGAGGTATGCTTCCACATCATCCTCCCGGGTCATTTTCTGTAAGCAATGGCTAGCCCGTATGGTCCGGGTCCCTTCCCAGTGGTGATTCTGCTCCATAAGGGTCTTCATCTGGCTCACCAGATCTCTCAGCAGGGCTCGGTCCTGGGCAGCCTGACTCAGCAACAGCTGATTGGTCTCTTGCTGCAATCTAGTCGCCTCCTGTTGGGCGGTTGCTTGGACCCAGGTAGCCTCCTGCTGGGCCGCGGTGGCATGTATAAGGGCCTTGACCATGTCGTCCATCTTAAGGGTGGGAGGGTTTTGTCTCACCCTGGACTAAGTCCCCAGCGCGCAGATCCCACCCCTGACACCACGTGTGGCAAATTGGCGGTACTGTTCTGCTGGGTCTCGCGCTTTCTCTTCTCTGGGGTAGGTTCAGGGCGCTATTGCTTGCCTCTGAATCGGTTCTTAATTACTCCACTAGTGTCCTTGGAGGAGGGGAGTGGAGAGGGAGGGACCTGGGCCCGCCCTCTACTCCAGGTCCCAACCCAGGGGCCCTGAGGGTTGTGGTGAACCACTTGAACTAGCGGTTCCTTCCCCTGGGTTACTTTCCTCTCCTACCCTTCAGCTTGTGAAGGGCTTCTTGCCTCCCTTCTATACAAGCTTGGTGCCCCTTACCTAGGGTTTCTTCTGGACTTCACAATCCACCGCAGCGCTCCTCCAAACTTTCTATTTCTCTCTTATCAAACTCTTCTCTTCTCCAACTTCTGCAACCTGCACTCTGCTCCAATCAAACCTTCCTCCTACAACTCCCACACCGTCTGACTGAAGCAGGGGTTTTTATCACATGACTGAAGTCAGGTGCTCTAATTGGCGTCAGGTGCTCTAGTTAATCTAAAGTAAACCGTCCTCCCTTGGCAGGGAATAAGGCCCCCTGCTAACACTCTCATGCTGCCCTCTGGCCATACTGTATCATAACATAAACATTGTCATTATACAGTACATTAGTCTTATTATTCAATATGTGCCACACATACCCTTTTACTAAAATAACCTTATTACAGAACTTTGGAGCAACAAGCTAGAACAAGCACACCCACTTTGAGGAGTTCATTCAATTCAACCTCTAGTCCAATAGCTTTCCACCATCCCCAGCCTCCTGGCTAGAAATCTGAGGTAGCCAGAAAGATCCCATGTACAATATGGGGAGTGGGTTAACTTTCCATGTCTTTGCTTCCAAAGACTGTTGGTATGCAAATTTTAACAACAATTTTTGCAATTAACAATTTGGCCAAGGAAGTTTCTTTTTCTTACTTAAGGAAATGCATTAGACTTTAGTATATCACATTCTCCTTTGTATTCCAAGTTGAACAAGACAAGTATCTGCATTTAACCCATCTGTTTGATTTTAACTAGACTATCCTATGAAAATATTAAACATAACAATTTTGGCCACGAGACAAACACCACAAGACAGGACATAGAACACAAAACATAATTCCTATTGTGCCAGTAAATGCATGGTACGTTGAATGCTGTTCAGCTGGCATCAGTTTTCTCTGTTTATCTGAAAGACAAAAAAACCCAGAGATCTACCCCTTCTGGGCAGTCAATCATCACTTAAAATATACAAATACTCTTGTTGACTTCAGGCAAAACAGAGGAATTACCCCATATTTTCTTGTATTTGTTTCATAGGAGCCCAGATTTTTAATTACACAATACTGTATACATTCTTCAGCTAATTTAACTAAATTGTTCATAACCAAACCAAATGATTGCAATCCAATACTTTCTTTGCCTGAATTTATTTACAAACATTTCACAGACACCAAGAACTTTCTTCTTTAGCATTTTTTCAAGGTTCAACTGCTGTTTCCTCCAGCAGCTACAGAGTTAACTTCTCACTCTCCCTTAAATCACTTGCTTGTCTCCCAACAGCCACTTTTATTAACTTAACTCACCATTCCAAGTAAATCCTGGGTATTTGAAATCCCCATGCTTACACTTACTGACTCCTTCCTTCCACTACACCCTTAAAGTTTTCCAATCTGTTTTCCAATTTGTCTGTCTGTTGCCTGCCCGCCTGGGCCCAATCCTGCTTTTCTTGCTGAATCATCCCTTGCATGGGCACCAACTTGTTCCACTACCGCTTCTCAACTAGCTCCCACCCCTCCTGGTCTCTTCCCTTAAACATTTTTACTCACAAGACTACCCGAGTCCTTTCTCGTGAGGCTTGCCACCTGGACAAAAACACATGGACCATTGGCCAAAAGCCATTTATTTAACATATAATCCAAACCCCTTTAGAGGGTTTACACAGAGACCCATCCATCTGTCTGCTGACACTTAAACAGAAAAGAGAATTACACAGAAAGCAGAGGAAATTGCAGTCTAAGCCAGGTTTTCCCACTTCTATACACTGACCGCTACAGGGGACGGGACAGAAGGATCTCAATTCGACCTCAGAGCTTCCTCGCACACATGGCTTCCACTCTGGGGAATTACAACGAGAGGTTCAGTTCCGCCCACACTCCTAACGCCCAAACAAACAGAGCAGAAAAACAACAGTAACCGGTTAAACAGAACAGAACCAGAACCAGATAGCATTTCCTTATCCTATTAGGGCTCACTTTTACTCATGCAGTTCTCAACATATAACACCAGCAGTACCAAGCAAAGCAAACATAAAATAACAAGGGTAAAACAAATAGATGGCATAAATTCTGCAGGACTCCCCTCTTCTTAATTGCTCACCAAACTGTGACAAATTTCTGTTACCAATCTATCCCTGTGTCAGGTGATCAGGCTGACACTACAGGATCATTGGGGGAAGATAAAGAAAACACACCATATAACTGAATTTTTAAAGCTCCATTAACAAAACAATAAAACAACAACGGAGAGTGTTGGGAATGCTCCCACATCACCGAGGAAAACATTAATGCCCCAAGACCTAAGCCCCTTTCATACTCACACACGTACATCCAGACTGGCCACTTCTGTGTACAATGTTCAGAGAAGAGGGAGAGGTGGACAGGAGCTTATCCTGTATACAGTTTGTCCAGAATTTCCAACATGCTTCCGCTCTTGGGAGGGCTGTTCTTTTACACCCTGGAATCTCCTGCGGCGTCTCTTTCAGAGATTCCAGTCCAGGTCGGCTGCCTGTGGCTTCTTTGGTGTCACCAAGCCACACAAGCTCCGGGGTCACAAAGGCACACTGTTGGATCTTACTGGACAGTTAAGCTTTGCAAATGTAATCTCAGTTCTGTAACTTATATTGCCTTTGGTTTGCCTCTGTCAATTTTCCTTTTTCCACAACCAGCTGGGGCCGAAAGCAGTTTTTCTTCGTTCTTAGCATGGTCTGCGTTGATTCTTGACCTTGAATGCAGAGCAACTTTCTTTTTATCCCTGGGCCAAGCTGAATTTCAAATTAACCTGTTCCTTTCCTCAATAGACAAATTTGCTCACTCTGTGTCAGGGTTTTTTGGTGATTAAACATTCCTCTTAGATGTATGATCTTATCTAGATTGAAGTACCTTCTAGTGGGCATTGTTTAGATGGATTTTCACACGTGTAAATATTCCAATTCTCTAAATACCTGCAGGTTGTTGAACCATAATGTACGTACATGTAAAATGCTGGGGTACTCTTAGGCGGTGAGATGGAATGTTTAGACTGTCCCCCACCCATTTTCCACTTACACACACAGGGAGGGTGCCCTGTCCATGCTAGCAGCTCATAAACTAAGGATTTTTTCCCACAGGGTACTCACACAGGAGAGGCTAACGAGGATGGCCACGACCCTCCTACACCTTCCTTCAGCAAAGAGCGTCAGCTAGTCTCTGGGAGACGGCGCCGCTTACTCTGATTGCATCCAGTGAGATGATCAGACTGTCAGTAGCCCACATGGAAAGGAAAGGGGGAGGGAAGATGGGTACACACACTCCCTAGACTCAGGTAGCTTCCTCATCAGACGATGCCAGGCCAAGTCAGCCCACCATGGGTCGGACCTCCTAAAGATCCACTAGTTACCAGGCTTGCGTTAGAGTAGTCCTGGTCACGAGCTTTTGCTTCACAGGGTACTCTGGGCATCTTCCGGTAACAGTCACTCACACTGGCCCCCAGTATCATTCTGCATCTGACCTTGCTTTTTAGTTACAACAAGGAGAGAGTGCACTAAGACATAGGGTCTCCCCTTTCTAGACAGGTCCCTCCTTTGTTCCTGCACTATCCCTCACCTGCTTTTGAATCCTTGCACTCCGCCAGACGGGGGGAAGAACAGGAGCCACAGTGGGATTTTTTACAAGAGCTCTCCATACAAACAGCTTCAGAAGCTACCCGTTCGCTGACAAAACAGGAGTAATTGGAGGATCGTGCTATAATTAAGTGATCCTTCCAGTGGCCGCCTTTTCTGGTCCTCTAGTTGAGGCCAGTCTACTGTACAGAACTTTTGTAACCTATTTTTGGTCGTCGAATTCGATCTAAACACCTTCCAGTTTTCTAGAATGCATTCTAAGGGTGTACACCATGCCCTGCCTGTACTCTGTCCCTGCCCCATATCCTAGGGTGACACTGGGCGTCCCCAGGTCCTAACAGGCAAAAATCCAGACCACTGGACTGTTCCTACCTTATCCAAGGGAACGGTTCTGCACCATTGCCCGCAGCTGCTTCTCCACTTTCCGAGCACGTTGCATCGTTGTGCCCTCCGGGGTCGATCAAAACGCGTCTTCGCCGAGGCCCCCGGTGAAGTCATCAGTGCGCGCTGGGCGTCGGTCGTCGCCGCGATCTGTCGGCCGCCGAGAGGGGTCCAGGCAAGGCTGATTTTAGCCTTGATGGCCCACCCAGGGATGCCAAAACTGTTGCAGGCATAGAGAGTGCTCAAGGCAAGCAACAGTGGTCCGTGCCCGGAATGCTTAGCGCCAATAAACACACCAGGGTGGAGAAGCAAGCAAAGTTCATTTGAGATCTCAAAGCGGTGCTGGGAGACTTAGCACGCCTCAGATCCAGCACACCTACACAAGCGGCTTTTCCCTTTTTATAAGTTTTTTTTTCTCTTTCTTCCCCCCCTCCCTCCTCCTCCTTCCTCCCCCTGTAGCAGTTACATAAGCGCAGGTGCATTAAGTAATCTTGGCCGCGGCAGCTCGTTAGTAAGTTTTCCTTCTGCAAGTTATCTTGTCCTTCTGCTAAAGGTGCACAGGCATCATTATCTCTACTTTAGACCACTTAGAACTGTTGCAACTGATAACGGCTGTTACACCTGGCCTTTCCCATCTGCCAGCCTCTTAGGTCGATTAGAGTTCAAACATGGAAGGACTCTTGTTTGCTGAGGCCTAAAACCAGGAAGGCTCCATACCCTTGTGGCCTTCCACTTTCCCAAGTGACTTAGGGTTATGCTTAGTGACACCAACAACCTGACCAAAAGAGTCAATAGGAAGGTAGAGCTTTTTAAAATTGGGAAAGAAACTTTCCCTTTGTCTGTTGTTCTCTCTGGGCTGCAGGGACATGGAGCAGCAATGCTATAAGCAGGAATGCTGTGTAAGGTGTGAACCAGGTATGAAAAATTATCTTCCATACCTGGAAGGAATCACTGGGACAGGGAATGTTTAGATAAACGCAATCAGGTTTATTTCTTTATTTTGTCTTGTGGATCTCCTCTGTGCTAACCCCAGATGCTTTTGTTTGCTTGTAACCTTTAAGCTGAACCCCCAAGAAAGCTATTCTGGGTGCTTAATTTTTGGAATTGCTCTTTTAAAATCTAGCAAAAGCCTAAGTTCCAGATGTATTTTCTTTCTTTTTCATTTTTAATAAAATTTACCTTTTTAAAGAACAGGATTTGCATTGTTGTGTTCTAAGAGGTTTGTGCCTATGCTGTTTGATTAGTTGGTGACAACAGCTAATTTCCTTTGTTTTCTTCTGGGCTCTTCCCTGGAGTGGGGGTGAAAGGGCTTGAGGGTACCCCACAGGGAGGAATTCCCAAGTGCTCCTTCCTGGGTCAAAGGGTGCTTTTTTTGCATTTGGGTGGTGGCAGCGTTTACCAAGCCAAGGTCAGACAGAAGCTGTAACCTTGGGAGTTTAATACAAGCCTGGAGTGGCCAGTATTAATTTTTAGAATCCTTGCAGGCCCCCACCTTCTGCACTTGGAGTGCCAGAGTGGGGAATCGGCCTGCAACGTAGCTCACTTTGAGGGGCCCCTTCTATGCTATAGCTTCACACAGAACAGTAGGCTGCTAGGGAGCCGTTGGTGGCGTTCTCCATAGGGTAGCGAGGTACTGCACAACTGCCCCCACTGACTTAGGGTGAGTAGAAGCATAGCATGTCTATGCCCATGAATGAGGCATAGTGCTCAGGAAACCTCCCCTCATTCCTTCCCACTCACCCTCTGAATATTTCCCCTAGTGGCAGCAGCCAAGATGGCTGCAAAGGACCAGTCTGGCCCACCCAGTTAGGCCAGGCCCAGAAACCACCTGCCCAGTCCAGGCCCCCAGAGTGCTGCCCCACCCAGATGGACCTGGCACTAGGCCCAGAAATCATAGATTATTAGAGTTGGAAGAGACCTTAGGAGGTCATCTAATCCAACCTCCTGCTCAAAGCAGAACCAATCCCCAACTGGACCCCTGCTGCCAAATTACCACTGACGACACAGCACTTCAGCGGTGGATCCCGCTTCAGTGGTAATTCGGTGTCGGGGAGTCCTTCCTCCCTGGGGCAGAAGGACCCCCCCACTGCCGAAGACCCGGAGCGGAAGAAGACCCGGGGGCTCGGGCCCCGCGAGAGTTTTCCAGGGCCCCCAGAGCGAGTGAAGGACCCTGCTCCAGGGACCCCGCAAAACTCTCATGGGGGCCCCTGTGGGGCCCGAGGCCTGGGGCAAATTGCCCCCCTTGCTCCCCCCTCTGGGCAGCCCTGCATTGTGAGTGCATTTTTTTTGCCTTCTAATCTGCAATAACCTCGGGATGGAGATGATAGCGGGAGTGTAGAAACATTCTACGCTCTACGATTCTGGGGGGTCTGCATGGTCACCTGTGCA
Source organism: Aldabrachelys gigantea (assembly GCA_026122505.1). Lineage (NCBI taxonomy): Eukaryota > Metazoa > Chordata > Testudines > Testudinidae > Aldabrachelys > Aldabrachelys gigantea. The sequence goes on along the minus strand of JALNIE010000042.1, from coordinate 86,532 downwards.
ACTGAGTGCTGCTGAGCTCACCACGCTGACCAAACGGGAAATGAAATTCAAAAGTTCCTGGGGCTTTTCCTGTGTACCTGACTAGTGCATCGGAGTTCAAAGTGCTGTCCAGAGCGGTCACAATGGAGCACTCTGGGATAGCTCCCGGAGGCCAATGCTGTTGATTTGTATCTGCACTACCCCAAATTCAACCCAGCAAGGTCGATTTTAGTGCTACTCCCCTTGTCGGGGAGGAGCACAGAAGTCGATTTTAACAGCCCTTTAGGTCGACGGAACGGGGCTGGTTGTGTGGTTGTCATTTTTATATTGACCTAACAGGGGTAAATTCGACCTAACCCCGTAACGAAAACCAGGGCTAAGTGTGCCTTTAGCCATAATCCACCGTGACTGGAATGGTGCTAAACATGGAGTTACAGCTGGTGTAAGGAAGCTATTGCCTAAAGATCTTTTGATTGGGGATGATACTAAAGCTTTGTTCGGTCAGGCTGACGTCATAAATCAGTCACAGAAAAAAAATAACCCTAAACCTGTGTCTATAGGGGCAAGGACTTGCCTCTGGAGTGTTTCACCGAATGTTTGTCTGAGGAAGATGGCTGTTCATCTGTGCAAAGAAGCAGTGCATATGCGGCAGAAATTGCTGAGTGTCTGATATCTCAGAAGTGAATCTGGCATTAGCTAAGTCTTGGGGAAATGTTTCTCTAGAGCAAATTAAAGTTGGTGATCAGGTTAAAGCCCTGACTGAGGAAGGAAGGGGACAGTCTTGTGAGTGTTGGATTGTTGGCTAGTAAAGCTTGGGAAAATATGCTTAACCAATGGAAAAGTGATTTGCTTAAAAAAGCTCAGTATAATGTGGAGAATAGCAGTTTATCTGTTGGGAGTGGCAACTTGCCTGTTATATTACTTATACCAGAGGTGGGAAACTACATTCCGCAGGCCAGAGCTGGCCCGCAGGACCCTCCTGCTCGGCCTCTGAGCTCCTGGCCCGGGAGGCTGTCCCCAGCCCCTCCCCCACTGTTCCCTCTACCCCACAGCCTCAGCTCACTGCACCCGCTGGCGCAATGCTCTGGGTGGCAGAACTGCGAGCTCTTGCCAGGCAGCGCAGTTGCAGAGCTGTGGCCTGACCTGGTGCTCTGTGCGGAGTGGTAGCAGGGCTGCCTCCAGCTGGGCGGCGCAGCTGCAGAGCCGCATCCTGACCCGGTGCCCTGTGCGGTGCGGTGCGTGGCTGGCTCCAGCCGGGCGGCACAGCTGCAGAGTCCTTAGATACAAGGAAACTTAGATATAAGGTTCTTAGATATAAGGAACCACTTCCAATGTTTTCCAGTGTTTACTGGCTAAACACCAATTTCAATTCTTTTGTGTTGGGGTGCTCACAGGTTAAAGCCTAAAATCAGAAGCCCGATACTATGCGCATGGGTGTAGTTAAAGTTTCATAACGTTGATGCATTAACTTCAGAGGGGCAGAAGGGTTACATAAAATTTAGACCCAAACCTATGTGGAGTGTGCTGCACAGCCTCGGCTTATCCCCCAGTCTTCATAGGACAATAAAATGCAGGGTTCTTGCCCTGCAGTACCTTATAACAGAGCATTTCTCTGTAAAACTACGTCCCACAGCCCCTGAAAGCCATTACTAGGTGCCATGCTGTTCAACCAAGTCAGGGGAGTGGAGAATGAGTTTCACTATGCTGAATATTAACTTGCCCAAACTCTTATCACTTCTGTCAGAGATTGCAAACCCTGCCCAGTGTAAAGGTCATCCCGTGAAAATGCACAAATCCATCTGATCCCTAAAGCTTCCGATCAGCCTCCCCCCACACCCCCGCCATCTCCTTTTCTGCACTTCACAGCTCCTCCCTTGTGGGGAGCTCCTCCAATCTATGGTGACTCCCTTACCCCTGCAGGGGGAGCCTCTGCTCAGCTTCCAGCAGTTTTACTCTGCGCGGGGCAGGCTCCAGGGCTTGGTGTAGAATCAGGGAGCTGGCAACCAGGAATCAGACCCTGTGTAACCCCAGGTGCAGGGGACGTGGGGACCAGAACTAGCCCAGCTCTCGCTGAGCACAGGCCCTGCCAGCTGGGGCACAGGCAGGCGAGGACCATGGCTGGCTTTAATGTCCGCAGCGTTCTGGTGACTGGGGCCAATCGGGGAATCGGCCTGGAGCTCGTCAAGCAGTTTCTGGGGAAATCAAACCCACCCGAGTGGGTCTTTGCGACCTGCCGGGACCCGGAGGGAGAACGAGCGCAGGTGAGAAGGGGGCGAGGTGAGAGGGAGTTAGCTGTACCTGGTGGTGGGGGAATCTAAGTGAGGGGCCTCCAGCACTTGGAGCCAAAAGCAGCAGGCCTGAGCAGGAGGGGATTTCAGCCCCTGCTCCAGGCTGACGCTCCCTGGCGCATAAGGCTGCGGATGAGTTCTGCACGGGACACATGCAAAGCTATCAGAGCGCATTGAGGGAGAGGGCGGGGAGCACAGGTGCTTGTCTCCTAAAGGGAACAGGGAAACGTGTCCCTGGCTTGACTGCACTGAGCTGGATGATGCCGGTTTAGACACCCTGCTGCAGACCCCGAAAGCCAGGGCTGGACCCTGCGCATGGGAGCTTTGCAGGCAGATATTGACTTGGTCCGGGGGAGCAGCAGGAAGCTGGACTCTGCCCGGCCTGACCGTCCCTGCGGGCTGGTGGCTCCGTCAATAATCACTGACTTTATTCTCTTCCAGCAATTGAATAACTTGGCGTCCAGGCATCCAAACCTGGCGATCGTTGCACTAGGTGGGTGCCCTGCCCTGGGCTCGGAGCTGAGGCTCCCTTGCTCTGGGTCCCTTTGTTCCCCGTCCCCCTGTCCTTTGCCTGGTTGGGAGCCACTGTTAGTGTTATTCCTGCCTAGGTGTTAGTGAAGTGGAGGGTGTCTAGCAGTCACCCATCTCAGCAGAGCAACTCCCAGGTCTCCTACGTCCCACTCAGGCTCTGTGGGCTTGGTCAGGAGGAGGCCCAGGAAGTTCCTGGTATTTGCAGATTGTCCTGCATGCCAGACTGGCACGGAAGGGATGATTGTGATTGAGACAGGGGCTGCCTGTGCCATGTATGAGCCTGGCTGGTTTGGGTCTGAATAGGCCTCGCTCTATTGGAGACAGATTTGCTGTCATAGACTCATAGAATCAAAGAATATCAGGGTTGGAAGATGCCTCAGGAGGTCATCTAGTCCCACCCTCTGCTCAAAGCAGGACCAACCCCAACTAAATCATCCCATTCAAGGTCTTGTCAAGCCGGACCTTAAAAACCTCTAAGGAAGGAGATTCCACCACCTCCCTAAGTAACTCATTCCAGTCTTTCACCACCCTCCTAGCGAAATAGTGTTGCCTAGTATCCAACCTAAACCTCCCCCACTGCAACTTGAGACCATTGCTCCTTGTTCTGTCATCAGCTACCACTGAGAACAGTCTAGATCCATCCTCTTTGGAACCCCCTTGCAGCTAGTTGAAGCTTTGGAATCAAGGAATCAGTTTCATGAACAGGGAACCAATCCCACCCTAGGGATCCTGCTAGGGCCAGATTAACAAACTAGGCCAATGGCCAGGGCCCAAACTCATGAGGGAGTACACCTGGCCCAGGCAGTAGCCATAAAGGGGCTGGTCTGATCATGCCTTTGATCTGCTGGGACCAGCTGCTTATCCTGCTGATGCTTGGAGTGCTGCTCACATGACTGAGACTGGGGCCAAGTCTGAGTGAGTGGCATAGAGACTTCACACATAGGGTCACACCAGCCCTCAGGGTGAAAATCATATATTATTAGGGAGCTCAGGAGATCTAGTCCAACATGCTGCTCAAAGTAGGATCAATCCCCAGATGGCCCCCTCAAGAATTGAGCTCACAACCCTGGGTTTAGCAGGCCAATGCTCAAACCACTGAGCTATCCCTGCCCCCCTTCAGTAATAAACCCCTTGAAGTAGGGTTAACAACGCTTCAGGACTGTCCTGGATTCTCCAGGAATTAAAAATTTATGTTTAATTAATGATTGTCATGTGATGAAACCTCCAGGAATACCTCACAGCAAACTTGGCAACCCTACCTTGTAGGGACCCAGCCTATCACCCCTCATGTGACCCCCTCTGCCCAGCCCTCCAGTGACACTCACTCTGAGACTGCTCACCTAATCCCTATCACTCAACGACCCTCCTCCTCCCAGGACCCACCCTGTCAGCCCTCATGTGATTCCCACCCCTCACTGACACCCCCACGGGGGCCCAGCCTGTCACCCCCCACGTGACCCCCTGCCTCCAGTGACACCCCCGCAGAGACCCCGCCTATCACCCCCAGGCTCATTCCCCCTTTCCCGCAGCCCACCTGCCGCTGAGACCCGCCCATCCACTCCGCCCCGAGCCCCTCCTGGCTTGTCCGATGTTTTCGGTGACGTATCAAAATGACTATCGAGCTCTTTTGTTGAACCAGCTTTTTCAGTAACCTGAAAATGCTGCTGATGGTTCCGATTAAAAAAAATGCTGCAAACACTTTTTAAAAGGAAAAATCGGCATGTTTCAAATGCTGCCAAACAACTGTGCCATCGGGGCGCTCTCCCCTGAAGGGTGTTCTCATGGGATGATGAAAGCTGGGTGAGGGTGAGCCTGATCAGAGCCAGAGCTCTGATGGCAGATTTCCAACCCTGCTCACCCCTGGGAAGATCCTGTTGGTCCAACATGCCCTTCCCCCCACCCCATTAACACTCTCACTGCCACACTGCTTTACACTCACCCAGCTGACTCCTGGTGCCCCCGATTTCACTCTCTGCTTTGATGCCATCCGTCCTGCCCTTGCCATGGCACTCCCCAGTTCTGGCTAGCTGTGTTTATGAACTCCCGACTCATTAGCATGGCTCTGTAGAGCAACCTGGTCTTTGGGTCTCCGGGAGAGGGGTTAGCTACAGGGTGGAGGAACCACACCTCTGAACTAGAGTGACCAGATGTCCCGATTTTATAGGGACAGTCCCGATTTTTGGGTCTTTTTCTTATATGGGCTCCTATTACCTCCCACTCTCGTCCTGATTTTTCACATTTGCTGTCTGGTCACCCTACTCTGAACCCCCTGCTCTGTCTCTATAGAAGCTACAAACCCAGCCAGCATCAAGGCGGCAGCAACTAGAGTTGAGGAGCATCTGAAAAGCTCGGGGCTGAATCTGTTGATAAACAATGCTGGGATAGTGAGGCTGAGCACACTAGAGTCTGAGACACCAGAGGACATGTCCCTGGTGTACGCAACCAACGTGACAGGGCCCCTGCTGGTGAGCCAGGTAAGGGCCCCGACAGAGGGCAGGTCGCCGGCTGCACTGGGGTTTGACTTTGCTTAGGCCAAAACTTCTCCCTTCACCCCAGGGCTCTAGTTCCTGGATCAATGAGCCAACCTGGTGTGTGTGTGTTTGTGTGTGTGTGAGTATGTGTGTTTGGGGGCTGGGGTGCGGCATTCATCACAGTGTACATGTCAGGTGCATTATGGGACTGTAACCACCCGAGAAATGGACCCAGAGGCCCTAACACTGCCTCGGTGGGGTCTGAGCCAAGAGTCCGGCTCCTGCAGCAGAGGCCATGTCCTGAGAGCAGGGATGGGCAAACCTTTTTAGCCCAAGGGCCACATCGGGGGTGTGAAACTTTATGGAGGGCCGGGTAAGGAAAGCTGTGCCGTTGCTGGCCTGGCCTGCTCTATCTCTGTGCACCAGGGCTGGGTTTTTCAAAGGTGGTTAAAGGAGTTGGGCACACAAATCGCGTTGACAGTGAATGAGAGTTGGGCACCTAAATCCCAACCTTACATTGTGATAAGTTGTCGCTGAAGTGTGTGTTTGCATCTAGGTACGAGGTACTTTCCTTTCCCCCAGCAGCCCAGCCTTCTGCAGGGACAGGTATTGGACAAGGCAGTTACCGATGAGGCTGTCTTAGCTCTGATCATAGGTGCTCTGTTTTATACTGAATACGCCCACAAGTTTTTGCTGCTACTCTTATACTGAGTGTAGGATTTGAAGAAGCCAATTGTATTGACCTAACCGGGCTCTTAATTCCTCCGTGCTAAAACTCCCATTGACTCGGATGGAAGCCGAGTTAGCAGGGGCGGCTCCTGGCACCAGCATGCCAAGCGCGTGCCTGGGATGGCAAGCCATGGAGGGACTCTGCTCTTCGGCGGCATGCCTGTAGAGGGTTCGCTGGTCCCTCGGCTTTGGCGGACTTCCTGCAGGCGGCCGCCAAATCCGCGGGACCCAGGACCTCCGTGCTGTGCTTGGGGCGGCAAAATACCTAGAGCTGCCCCCGCGAGTTAGGCCAAAGCTGCTGGTATTTGACTATCCTACCCGATTTCTGCAGTGTGCTGTAAGTACAGCTCAGCGTATTAGAGAGGAAATACTTCCATGTCAGTGAGTTGAGGCCTCTGTCTAGCACAGATCTAGAGCAGGGACTCTCAAACGTTTCTACTGGTGACCCTTTCACACAGCAAGTCTCTGGGTGTGATCTCCCCCCCTTACATTAAAAACACTTTTTATATATTTAACATCATTATAAGTGCTGGATGTAAAGTGGGGTTTGGGGTGGAGGGCCACGACCCCCTATGTAGTAACCTTGTGACCCCCTTGGGGGTCCTGACCCCCAATTTGAGAACCCCGGATCTAGAGGGTGTTTACAGTCCCGCAAGATACTCTGTGCAGGACTCTAAGGTAGGGAAACAGCACATGATTGGCTGTATCTACACTAGAAACATGACAGCGGTGCCAAAAGAGTCCTTCTGTTTTCGTAATAAATCCACTGCTCTGACAGGTGGTAGCTAAAGCAATTCAGAATTCTTCCATTGACCTCGCACTGTCTCCACTGGGGCTTAGGTTGTCTTTCAGGGGTGCAGCCCTTTCCACCCAACTTTCTATTGTAAACAATGGCCTGGGACCGGGCTCCCCCGTTCACTGCCAGTGAGGGCAGAATGGGATTACCCAACTCCTAGAAATCAGCCTTTAAAACAGGACTGAGCCTGAACAAGTTGGAGGGCAGAGGGAGAGCATGGCCCAGGAGCAGCAGGCCGAGGCGGCCAGCCTGTGAAACCTCTGGGCCACAGCTGGACCCACTTCAATTCAAATCAGAATCTGCTGGTGAAGAGAGGAATGTGGGTCCTTTCTCCTAAGCTGACCCGGGGATGCTCTTTTCTCCCCATTGCCCAGGCGTTCCTGCCCTTGCTGAAGAAGGCTGCCCAGGGGAGCCCCCAACCAGGGCTGAGCTGCAGCAAGGCGGCCATTGTCAATATGTCCAGTGAGGGCGGCTCCATCACGAATCTCTTTGCCTGGCAGTTGGGGCAAGTTGTCTCTTATCGGTGCAGCAAGGTAGGGGGTGTGCCCCGTGGGGCACGAATTCACGCTCGGTCCGTGTTCCGCTACAGCAAAGGGGAAAGAAAAGTCTTCCTTTCCTAGGGTGACCAGATGTCCCGATTTTATAGGGACAGTCCCGATTTTTGGGTCTTTTTCACATTTGCTGTCTGGTCACCCTATTCTTGCCCCAAATTTGACCTGCCAGGCCAGCATTCAGGCCAATCTCACTCTGCTCCCTCTTGTGGGAAGCACGGCCTCTGGGTTACATGATGCTTGGTCACTTGACCCCAGAGCCCAAGCCTTGGAACAGGACTCTGGGTCCTGCATGTGGGCTCATTGCAGTGAGAGGTGGGGACTCAGTAACATGCTGATCATCCCCAGTTGAGAATCACACACTGCAGCTTGCATCAGCTGTCCCCCTTGCTCACCTTTCTCCTGGGTGTGGGTCCCTGCTCTCCTCACACGCTGCTGTCTCTGCTCATGGTGTCTTGCCCACAGGCTGCTCTGAACATGCTCACCAAGTGCCAATCCTTGGAGTATGAAGGAGACGGGATCCTGAGCATCGCTGTCCATCCTGGCTGGGTGCAGACTGACATGGGGAGCTCACCCTCCCACCAGGTAGGTGCTCAGTGGGAGAGGCCAGTCGTAGCCACATGTCAAGTTCATTGTAGGGGGAATGGTTACACTGGAGCCTGTTCTCTTATCACCCCCGCCCCATATTGATGACACCTCTCAGGGGCTCCAATCCCAGCAAGGTGGTCGTCAGGACCCAGCTCCCTGGGGATGCAGTGCTGTGTCCTGGGCATTGCTTCCCAGGGCTGCCAGTTCCTTCAGTGCTCAGCACTGCACAACAAAACCTGCAGAGCGGCTGCCTTGGGGAGCTGGAGGGGGCAGGAGCTGGTCGTCTGTCTCCATTGGGGCTTAGGTTGTCTCTCAGGGGTGCAGCCCTTTTCACCCACTTTCTATTGTAAACACTGGTCTGGGACCTGCCTCCCCCGTTCACTGCCAGCGAAGGCAGAATAGGATTAGCGAGATCCTTTCCCAGACCCTGGCCCGGCTCCTGGTGTCCTGGGCCAGCCCCAGGGCAGGCTCCTCCCCGTCACTCTCCTTTGTCCCCTACAGGCTCCACTGACAGTGGACATGAGTGTCCAAGGGATCCTGAACGTGCTTCCAACACTCTCCAAGAAGGACAACGGGGCCTTTGTGAGCTGGGAAGGGAAAGTTCTTCCCTGGTGAGACGTCCCATGGCCACGCGACAGGAGCCCTGGGTCAGGTCATTCCAGTGACCGCGCCGTCAGCTGTTCCTGTGTCCTCAATAAACCCACTGTTCTAATGCAACAGCCCTGCTATTGGTTGGATTTGTACCACTTAGCCAGCCTGAAAGCTGGGCAAGCGCTAACCCCCCTATGCCCAGCAGAGCAGAAAGGCTGGACTCCCAACGCTGGGGCTGTGCCGGTGCCAGGGCCATGGCGAGTGAGATCAGGGCAGCTCAGCACCCAGAGGGCAGCAGAGCCAGGTGGTCAGGAAGCTGGTTTCAAACTTCCTGCTGAAAGAGTCTGCGATACAAAGCGGACTGCAGGGAGCCAGCGAATGGCAGGTGAGGGCCTAGAAACGCCTCTAGAGAGCAAACTGAGATGGCAGCTGCTGCAGGGGAACCGGGGTAGCCCTAAGCGTATGGAGACCAGAGCCCGGGCTCAGTACTATGGCAGAGCCAGGGGGCTGGAGCGAGAGCGGGAGCTACGGGCAAGGCCGCTCTGGCTTTCTGGAAACCAGCCGACGAAGGAGGGGCTGGCAAGGCTGGGGAGAACCATTCTCTGTCCAGTGCAGCTCGGCTCCTGCCCGGCAGTCTGTGGAGTTAGAGCCGCTCTCTGCCTGGTTACAGCTGGCTGCCAAGGACATCGGGGCAATAATCAAGCACTTCTCCCCTATAAGGTCTCTGCCCAGCGCGTCACCCCTGACACCAGGTGGGGTGTCTGTGCCAGGCAGCTCCTCAACCTCCCCACCCTGGTGCAGCCCCTCTGGCTTCTGGGCTGGGAACTAGACACTGGCACTGTTCTCCAAAGAACACGGCAAATTCTCCCCTGCCCTCTCTCAGCCACACACACAAAGGACACAGGGCCGGGCTGGACCAGGCCAGCTTCCTGCACCACATGCAGCTTCGTCCACGTGATCAGTGAGGTGGGGGTGAAGCTCCAGTAGCCATTAGCCAATCTCCAAAGACAAGGTGCTGCACGTGCCAGGGGCCTGACTTGGAACAATACAAAGCTGCCAGCACAGCCTTGGTCGTACAGAACGGCACAGCCCTTGACAGCAGCCACGCTGGAGCCATGTATGGAGCTATGCATTTACCCATGTACGCACACGAGAGGGAGGAAGCTCCATGGGCCGGGCCAGGGCTGACAGGAGAGAGCTGCAGGGCGAGAGGGCTCATGCTGGCAGGGCTCTCTGCACAGGAGGTTCAAATGAGCTGCTCTGCAGGACCTGTTTTACTCTGATTCTGGGGCCAGCTGAGAGCGTGGGGATGCCAGTGCCCAAGCGAACGAGTCACTGGCTCCCAGCAGCTGTTCAGGACAATGTTCTGCTGCTCAGTTTGGGCTGATAGGAAGCTGAGAGCCTCCCCTCCTGCTGGGCGCTATGGCAGCTGGTGTCAGAGCGAGGGGCTCATGTCTCCAGCCAGGGCCGGGGGTTGCTCCAGTTTGCCGGTGCAGTTGAGTTTAGCTCTCAGGTGCGGTGGGGACCTGTACCTGTCAGTGGGTTGGGTTAGCCTCCCAGGCCAGCAGGCTGGGGAGGGGTTGCCAGAGCCTCCTCCTGTGAGGCAGAGGGAGTTGGAGCTGCCTGGCTGAATTATTGACTAACAAATTTATTTGGACATAAGCTTTCGTGGCTATAACCCACTTCATGACATTTATATGGCCAACAAGGAAAGCCCAAGTTACAATAGTTAGTGTCCCATCAGTCCACCCACAAGTTCTCCGGGTGCCCCCTCCCATCCCCTCTATTTCAGGGACTCCCTGCAACTCCAACAATCTCCCCAGTGCCAGGGCCTCTGTGTGCTCCCGTCTATTCTCCCCCATACCAGAGACCCCTGTTCTCCACCCATACGGCAGGAGCTCTGCGTACACCCCTATAGCCACTCCCCCATGTCCTCTCTCTGACCCACCCCCACGGCAGGGGCTCTGTGTGTACCCCTACAGCCACTCCCCCATGTCCTCTCTCTGACCCACCCCCATGGCAGGGGCTCTGTGTGCACCCCCATATCCACTCCCCCCCATGCCCTCCATTCTCCTCACATCCCCAATTGCAGAGCATCTGTGTGCACCCCCATATCCACTCCCCTATGCCCTCCATCCCCCTTTTACCCCCCATTGGCAGGGCATCTGTGTGCACCCCCATAACCACTCCCCCAAGCCCTCCATCTCCCTCTTACCCCCCATGGCAGGGCCTGTGTGTGACCCTCCCTTTCTCTATACCAGGATCCTGCCATCTCCGCCCCGCACCTGAGATTCTGTGTACATCTATCCCTGCTGCCCCCATGCTCCCTACCGTGCCAGGGGCTCTAGTCCCCCAGTACACCAAGATGCCCCAGTCTCCCGATCATGCCAGGAGGGCTTAGAGTTGCCAACTTTCTAACTGGAGAAAACTGAACACCCTCGCCCTGCCCCTTTCCTGAGTCCCTGCCCCCTGCTCACTACATTCCCCCCTCCCTCCGTGACTCACTTTCCCCCACCGTCACTCACTTTCACTGGGCTGGAGCAGGGGTTGGGGTGTGGGAGAGGGTGAGGTCTCTAACTGGGGGTGTGGGCTTTGGGGTGGGGCCAGAAATAAGGGGTTCAGGGTGCGGGAGGGGGCTCTGGGCTGGGGCAGGGAATTGGGGTGCAGGAGGGGGTGAGGGCTCTGAATGGCATTGTGGGCTCAGGAGTGAGGCTTGGGATGAGGGGTTTGGGGTGCAGGAGGAGACTCCAGGCTGGGGGGTGAGGCCAAGGGATTCAGAGTATGTATGTGGGGGGGGGACTGTGGGTTGAGGTAGGGGGTTGGGGTGAGGGTGCAGGGGTATGGGCTCAGGGGAAGGGATGAGGGGTGCAGGAGGGGGCTCTGGGTTGGTTCAGGGGGTTGGGGTGCAGGAGGAGTGAGGACTCTGGGGTGAGGCCAGAGATGAGGTTTGGAGTGCAGGAGGGGGCTCTGGGTTGGGGAGGCTCAGATTGTGGTAGGGGCTTGGGGTAGGGGCACGAGCTTCCCTCAGGCGGTTCCCGGGCGGCAGAGCTGTGGTGCTAAGGCAGGCTGTCTGCCTGTCCTGGCACCGCGCTGCGCCCTGGAAGCGGCCAGCAGCAAGTCTGGGTCCTAGGTGGGGGGGCCAGGAGGCTCCGTGCACTGCTCTCGCTTGCAGGCGTTGACCCCTCTCCCAGTTCCCATTGGCCGGGAACTGGTGCTCAGGGTGGGGGCAGTGTGCGAAGTCCCATGCCCCCCTGCCTAGGAGCCAGACCTGCTGGCCGCTTCTGGGGTGCAGCTTGGAGTCAGGACACGTCGGAGCTAGCCTGCCTTAGCCCTGCTGCACCGCCAACCAGCCTTTTACTGGTGCTGACTGGAGCCACCAGGGTCCTTTTACGACTGGGTGTTGTAAACCGGACATCTGGCAACCTTAGGGGGTTGTGTGTCTCTTCCCACCCCAGGTACCTCCTTCTCCCATTGAAGGGTGGGATGGTGCCCTCTCTCCCCCACCTTTGAAGGTGCAGGATGTAAGCAGGAGGCAGGGATGAATGAAACTTTTGTCTCTCTTTTCTCCTCTGGGGGGTCCTACGGGCCTCGGGCTCCGAGCAGAGAGAGCACTGATTTCTCTTCCCTCATGCAGGGTGCCAGGGCTACCCTCCGCCGGGCGGTGGAGCAGGGGCTGTCCTTACGCTGCAGGGTTTAATGGTGCCATCAAGGGAGGCCAGCGGCTCCCTGTGTCCCCCGCTTGATGTGCCGACTGGCCCCAGGACAAGAGGCTCTGCCCATGGATGTCTAGAACATTCCCAGTCGTATGGGGCAGATCGATGTGGTGTTCAAACATGCTCCCATGACGGGCAGACAGCGGGACGGGGAAATGTCAGGGCTGGCTTAGGAAGTGCGGGGCCCGATTTGAATACCTGGCAGCGGTCCGGGTCTTCGGCAACACTTTGGCAGTGGGTCCTTCACTCGCTCCGGGCCTTCCGCAGCACTGAAGGACCCTCCACCGTACTGCCACCAAAGACCCAGACTGCTGCCGGGTGAGTAAAAATTAAGAAGTTAGGCGCTCTTCTTTAGGGTACGGGGCCTGATTCGGGGGAATCAACCTAAAGCCGGCCCTGACAGTCGTGCCTAGAAGCTGCAATTGGCTGGCTTTACAAACAGGCAGAAATAAAAGGGAGAAGGCAGGTGGGCAGGGCCATGGGGAAATGGTGGGTGGGAAGAGATGGTTAGACAGGGGACAGAGCCCATGCAGAGTGAGCTGGGATGTCAAGAGATGCGAAGCAGGGACAGCAAAGCTCATGGGCCGGGACCAGCCTGGCTGGCTAGAGAGACTGCTAGGAGATGTGGACAGAGCACTGCAGAACCTGAGGGGCAGGGTGACAAGCTCTCCCCCGCCTCTCCTCACTTCAGCTCTCGCCGTTTCACTTCTCCCGTTCTGACAGGCACCAGTCTAGGTCCTGATTTAGGTTTTACCAGAACCTGGCTTTATCACCAGGTGGTGGCTGCACTGCAGTGGACCCCATTTCATCTTTTAATTTGTCCCCCTTTTTCCATTTCTGTCCCCATTCTTCAGGCACAGGGGAGCTACCTGAAGCCTGCTCTTGACCACAACTATCTATAACAGGGGATGGCATATCTCTTTTCTGTAGGTTTCTTACAGCTGTTTTCAATGTTTTATTCTGTTCCTGTGCTGGTTGCCTCTGGGCTGCTTACCACCCTGCAAGGGGGGTGGGAGCATTCCAGGGCTGTGTAGCTTCTTTTGATTCTTTGAACTCTTTCTTTGTTACTGTTACTTGCCCCAATTTTGTGGCATGCTGTTTTAACCATTTAACAGCCATGGTAATAGTTTGCAATAGTTTACATTTCAAGGCTACGGTCTCTGCCCTAGCCTTACAAATTACATTACATGTTTCTTCCCCATTATATTTCTAAACTCTGTGGCGATTTGCAGGGAGGGGTTAAGGGGGTTCCCTAGCTCATGGTTTTCTGTCATGTTAGATCGCGAGTCTCCAGCGGAGAGCTCACTTACCAGATCAGCAGTCAGGGTCACCAATGTTGTCAGACATCGCTGGTGTGGTGCTCTGCTCTGTTCAATGTTGATAACAGTCGGCTCCGTGCATGTTCCCTCTATGTGCTGCCCCAGCTCTGCACAAATAGGTGACACAGCAGGCCCCGAGAGAACCCCCAATGACCACAGACTCTGATAAGGCACAAAGGCACCCGGCCAGGTTTATTGCCAAATGAAACGCACTCTCTAGTTCCCCAGATCAGATGTCTATGGTTCTACTAGTATATATGTGCTCCCTGACAATGAACACAGCTCAGTCAGTGGCGAGACTCTCCACTGTCCCCTAGGCTTGACAAAGACACCGCCCCAGGAATGTATTCTTATACACAGGTACAAACAGGTTACGCATCACTCCTGACGTATTGAGGTACAACCCCTCTACACGGTAAGGTGCTGCCTCTCATCTTGTACACGTTGGTTTGACTAAAACAACTCTATCCATCATATTACCTGTAGCAGGGTGGACCCCACTCCTGCACTGAAGGGGTAAAAACAGCCCTGGGAGGGGGCTGTGGCTGAAGAAAGCAGCTTTTAGGTTGGGCTGATTGGGGGAAGTGACTGCAGCTGGGGGCACACCGCAAACAAACTTGGCTGGCCCTATAAAGGCAGAGAACCCGGAGGCAGAGGGAGAAGGGCCTGGTTGTAGGGAGCTAGAGACAGAGTACCTGAGTGGAGCAGGGCTGGGGACAGGCTGAGGAGCTCTAGCCTGGAAAGCCCCAGGCTGCAGCCTAGCAGAAGGCCAAGGGGTACTGGGGGTTGCAGAGGGCACCCCAGGGGTAGGCCAAGGCAGTAGGTCCAAACCCTCCTTGCCAGCGATGAGTAGGCTGATACTGCAGTCTGCCCCAGGGTGTGAGGCTAGATGATGACTGGCAGTAGCCTTATACTGAGGTGAGGTGGGAATAGTGGGTGGGGGTTCCCTGGGGAGGGGAGACCCTAAGACTGGGAGATTACTGCTAGAGAGCAGCATCCCAGGTAAAAGGGCACTGGGTCCAGGGAGGGACATGGGGGCCAGAGGACAGGCAGATCACCAGCCTGTAGAGGGTGCGCTGGAGGTGGAACAAGCTAATTCCCAGAAGTCACTAGCAGGAGGTGTCACAGCGGTGAGTCCACTCATCTACATTACCCTTAAGCCCATGTTTAGGAGGGGTCAGCCTGTTCCTTGTTATCTGTGTGGAATGTGCAAGTATTTGAGTGTTCTGGTCCTTTTATGTCTGTATCTTCTTGCAGCATCAGCCCTTTCCTTGCCAGCTTCTGTGAGCAGGGCCTGCCTCTGGCTCACAGCTTCCCTTTGCTTTAAGTTTACAGAATATTAGGGTTGGAAGGGACCTCAGGAGGTCATCTGGTCCCACCCCCTGCTCAAAGCAGGACCAACCCCAACTAAATCATCCCAGCCAGGGCTTTGTCAAGCCTGACCTTAAAAACTCCTAAGGAAGGAGATTCCACCACCTCCCTAGATAACCCATTCCAGTGCTTCACCACCCTTCTAGTGAAATAGTTTTTCCTAATATACAACCTAGACCTCCCCCACTGCAACTTGAGACCATTACTCCTTGTTCTGTCATCTGCCACCACTGAGAACAGCTGAGCTCCATCCTCTTTGGAACCCCCTTTCAGGTAATTGAAAGCAGCTATCAAATCCCCCCTCACTCTTCTCTTCTGCAGACTAAACAATCCCAGTTCCCTCAGCCACTCCTCATAAGTCATGTGCTCCAGCCCCCTAATCATTTTTGTTGCCTTCCACTGGACTCTTTCCAATTTTTCCACATCCTTCTTGTAATGTGGGGCCCAAAACTGGACACAGTACTCGAGATGAGGCCTCACCAATGTCGTACAGAGGGGGATGATCATGTTCCTTGATCTGCTGGCAATGCCCCTACTTATACAGCCCAAAATGCCATTAGCCTTCTTGGCAACAAGGGCACACTGTTGACTCATATCCAGCTTCTCGTCCACTGTAACCCCTAGGTCCAGTTCTGCAGAACTGTTGCCAAGTTAACGAAGTCTTGACCATTACTTTAGTTCAGGCCTAAGGGTTTATGTTTCAGGGATTCATCTTACTACACCT
Source organism: Aldabrachelys gigantea (assembly GCA_026122505.1). NCBI lineage: Eukaryota > Metazoa > Chordata > Testudines > Testudinidae > Aldabrachelys > Aldabrachelys gigantea. The sequence continues at coordinate 70,881 of JALNIE010000042.1, read as the reverse complement.
ATTACAGTGATAAATCAATGACAGAGTATGCATGGGATGGAAAGATACAGGGACACAAAATTATCTGCTTAAATCAAGAGATTCCAAAATCTGACCTGTTGCCTGGCTGAACGGCAGAGCTTGTGTTAAGAGGACAATCTAGGAGTTTTGTCCCTTTAGCCATGGTGCATAGAGAAGATGATGGTTTACAAAGTGACTGACAAGTGGGGGCGGTTGACGACTTCCCCACTGACATGCTCATTGGGAATTATTTGTTTATGTGGCTAAGGTTGTGGATGTGGTAAGCTGCAGCAGAAGGCACCTTTGTGCTCAGATCCCAGAGAGAAGGGGGAAATCCCAGAAGCTACTGAGAGACAGATCGTCTCTCTGACACCCCGGCAGCAGAGAGAAGTGGCATGTCTCCAGCAGCAAAGGGGGGTGCTGAGATGAACTCCCGCCACACAGCAAAAAGCAGCCTGCCCAGTGCCCTCAGAGCCAGAGGGGTTCAAGGTGGGGCCTGTCACTGCACAAGCTGTTCCAATTGTTGACTGCCACAGTTAGCACCAGGAAAGGTGTCCTAGAGGGAGCTCCAGGAAAGGAAAACAGAGACAGGCCTTTTCAAGAAGATGATAGATTGCCTAGGGAAGCTCCTGTAGGAGACAGCCAAAGCCCTGCTCAATCCTCTCAGCTGTTGGGTGCGCCCAGCCAGCACCATGGGGAAGTCATATTTTTAGCACAGGAATGTCCCATGCTGGTCACTTGGGGGTGGAAAATGACTGTATCTCTTTGTGACATTGCACTCCTTAATGTTTTATGGAAATATGCTTCTGAGTGTAAATATGATGTAACTGGAATATGCTTCGTGCAAAAGGTATCATTGTAAGGTATCATTACAAAGCTTAGAATCCACTGAGTGTGGTCATCCTGTTTGTATGAATGCAACACATTAGTATCTGAAACTAGAAATATGAAATATAACTCTGAGGTCCTATTGTAATTATGCAAAGTGTGGGCCATTAATGATGGTTTGGAATCTTGATGGCTCCCATTGACTAAGACAACTGACTGTGTTTACTTGCATACCTTCCTGTGTATGTGTAGGCCAGCCCAGGAAGAATGGAGGCTGGGAGTCTCACAGGACATGTGACCAGGTCACATGATACTGGACTCCATCTTAAACCTGGTGCTTTTCCATTTAGAAGGAGGGGTGGGGAGCCAGAAAGACAAAAGATTCCCGCCTTGTGCCAAAGTTATAAAAGGTAGTGGAACAGAACAAAGAGGGCTGCAGTCATGAGAACACCCCTAGTTTCCACCTAAGATGTCTCCCCTGGTTCAGTCCTTTTTAGTTCCAGCAAAGGATTGGGTCCAGAGTAGGCAGAAGCTTACAGATAATATCTCACCCTCAGAGATGTTCCAATAATCAGTTTCTTAATGTATCAGGCTTAGACTTGCATGTGTTGTTTTGTTTTGCTTGGTAACTTTGTTCTGTCTATTAATACTTGGAACCACTTAAATCCTACTTTTTATACTTAATAAAATCACTTGTTTGTTGATTAAACCCAGAGTAAGTGATTAATACCTGGGGGAGCAAACTGCTGTGCATATCTCTATCAATGTTATAGGGGATGGACAATTTGAGTTTATCCTGTATAAGCTTTATATAGAGTAAAACAGATTTACTTGGGGTTTGGATCCCATTGGGAACTGAGTGTCTGTGTGCTGGAGATAAGTGATCAGCTGAGCAGTTTTTGGTTAAAGTCTGCAGCTTTGGAGGCATTGACCAGACCTGGGTCTGTGCTGCAGCAGGCTAGCGTGTCTGGCTCAACAAGGCAGGGTTCTGGAGTCCCAGGCTGGCAGGGAAAATGGACTCAGAGGTAATCTCAGCACATTAGGTGACAGTCCCAAGGGAGTCTCTGTGACCAAAGCCATCACACTGTTTAAGACAGAATTCAGCTCCTGTCTCTGTAACAGCCAAGGATTTGAATCCAAGGATTTGAGTCCTTCAGACTGAACATGCAGGTGTCTGTGAACATGCAAATGACCCGGCTGGCTGGGGAGTGAGAGAACCTTCCCCTTGGCTGGTAACACAAAGGAAGCAGCAGAAAGAATGCTGCTGGTATCAGGGATGCCTGGAGAGAGGGAAGAGTCTCTTAACCCACAGAGCCCACATCACAACCCTCCAGGAAAGGGGCCTGGGAGTGAGGGTCTCAGCTTGACCCGAAGAGGGGAGACGAGCTTTTTGCATATGCACAGCCCTAGGGTTGGGAGACATCTCCAGACAGGGCCTGCCAATGTACAGGAGCACCCTGCATCCTCACCTCACCAGATCCTGAGACACCACAGCCCTAAGACTCTGACTGGATGAAGGATCCATGCAGAAGGGAACCCCAAGGGAAAAGAGCCAATAAGTGAATACAGACACAGGTTCAGGAAGGAGCTAAAAGTCACAACGGCGATTGTTCAAACCAACCTCAGACAGAGGATCTAAACAAAAGGTGTAAGATCGCAGCAAGGGAGGTTTAGGTTGGACATTAGGAAAAACTTCCTAACAGTCAAGATGGTTAAGCAGTGGAATAAATTGCCTAGGGAGGTGGTGGCATCTCCATCACGTGAGATTTTTAAAAGCAGGTTAGACAAACATCTGTCAGGAATAGTCTAGATAATACTCAGTCCTGCCATGAATGCAGGGGATTGGACTAGAAAGGATCTCAAGAGGTCATCCAGTCCTATGATTCTATGATGACATAAATCCTTGTAAATGGTCTTTTGCAATGAGTGAGCTGATGTTAATATTAACCCCTGTGGAAAGGTACAAAATGCCAAATTCTTGGGAAGGAACCTTTGAAATGATAGAAATGGTAAATAAGGGCATATATTTGATGGCCTGACAGGCAGCAAAGATGAACTTGCCAACCTTGTGAAACAATTGGATGAAACCGCTGCAAAATATGGCATGAAAATTGGTGCAGAGAAAACCAAGCTGATGACAAAGAAACATGATGGGATAAGCTCACATATCAGTGTCAGTGGACAAGAGCTGGAGACAGTGAAACAGTTCAAGTCTTTGGGGGCAGTCATCACTGATGAAGGATCCAAGGCAGAAACGTAGGCAAGAACTGTGCAAGCAGCAGCAGTAGTGGCAAACCTGAAGCCAATTTGGAGGAATGAGAACATCTCTTTGGAAGCCAAACTGAAACTGCTGCACGCACTGGTCATCTCTATTTTTCTGTATGTGTGCGAGACATGGACCATTATGGTAGAACTTGAACGGAAAATACAGATAGTAGAGATGAGAGACTTCCGTAAAATCCTGGGCATCTCCTACTTCGATCACATCATTAATGAAGAGGTCCACAACATCATCACCCAATGTGCTGGATCATATGAAGACCTCCTGACAAGCATGAAGTGCAAGCTGAAGTGGTACAGCCATGTAACAAGATCATCTGGCCTATCCAAGATCATCCTCAAGGGGGAGTACAGGGGAAGAGAAGAAGAGGTAGACAGAAGAAAAGATGGATTGACAACATAAGAGTGGACAGGAATGGACTTTGCAGAGAGTCAAGTACTGACACACAATCGTTAGAGGTGGAGACAATTGGTTGATTACTCATCATTGATGGTGCCCCAATGACCAATGCAAGGGATGATGACGTAGAGAATCCTCATGGTAATGCTGTTTCACAATTAATACATGTAAACAGACTTGATAGTATCACAGCTGAGAAGCTATAGTAACCATGGTCTGCTGTGTAGATAGGGAAACTGAGGCACACCACCTCATTGATTTGATGGCTAAATGCCAGGATAACTCCACACTGGAAAGCATTGATATCTCCAGTAAGCTAACACCAGTTGAAAAGGCAAATGTGTTAGGGTTGCCAAGACACAGATGTTTTCTGACAATCCAAGTGTGACGTTGCACTTCTTTGCTTTATAAAAATGTTTATAAGTGTGAATATGATGTAACTGGAATACGCTTTATCCAAATGGTCTCTTGTAAGGTATTGTTATAAAGCTTATGATCTACTGAGTGTGCTCATCCCACTTGTTTGCATATATTTCTACGTTTGGAGTTAGAGAATAAGATATAAACGTGTATTACTGATGTAAACATGTTAAGTGGAAGGCATTAAGGGTGCTTCAGAATCAATGAACTGTGAATGGCTCTGTTTACTTGCAAACCTTCCGGGGTACATGTGGCTTGGGTCTCACAGGTCACATGATACTGGACTCCATCTTAAACCTGGTGCTTTTACATTTAGAAGGAGGGGTGGGGACCCAGACAGACAAAAGATTCCTGCCTTGTGCCAAAGCTATAAAAGGGGGTGGAACAGAACAAAGAGGGCTGCAGTCATGAGAACACCCCTAGTTTCCACCTAAGATGTCTGCTGGAACTAAAAAGGACTGAACCAGGGGAAAGGATTGGCCCAGACTAAGAAGGAGTCTAGTCTGTGAAAGAAACGTATTGGAACGTCTCTGAGGGTGAGATTTACATTAAGAAACTGAATATAGGTATTAGGCTTAGACTTGTGTGTTTTGTTTTTGCTTTGTGACTTACTTTGTTCTGTTATTACCTGAAACCACTTAAATCCTACTTTTTATACTTAATAAAATCACTTTTTGTTTAATCATGTACTCTGGGTTAATAAATAATACCCGAGGCAAACAGCTGTGCATCTCTCTATCAGTGTTATAGAGGGTGGACAATTTGAGTTTACTGTGTAAAGCTTTATACAGAGTAAAATGGATTTATTTGGGGTATGGACCCCCATTGGGAGCTGGATATCTGGCTGCTGGAGACAGGACTATTTGCTGGGCTGTTTTCAGTTAAGGCTGCAGCTTTGGGAGCATGGTTCAGATCCTGGGTCTATGTTGCAGCAGGCTAGTGTGTCTGGCTCAACAAGGCAGGGTTCTGGAGTCTCAAGCTGGCAAAGAAAAGGGGCTCAGAGGTAGTTTCAGCACATCAGGTGCCAGTACCAAGGGCGTCTCTGTGACCAAACCCATCACACCAGGAAAAATATTCTTGCTAACTCATGAGACCACTAGACTGGTTCACAAAGTCTTACCTGGGCCACAGAACTTTACAAAAGCATATGCAGCTAACATTACAATGTTTAGCAATATTTGGGAGTTATGTTGTCAAAACACAAAAGGGCCTGAAACACGGTGGCCTTCATATCAGCCACTGGCCAACCCACCTGCAGTTCTGAAAGGTGGGAGGTGTGACACCCTGTCCCCCATGTTCACCACTTGCATAGGGTGATCTATTTTGGACAAAGTATGTCTTGGGAGGTATCATTTGAAAACTCATAATCTGCTGAACATGACTTACACATTTTTAACAGAGATCAACATTGTACGATTCAGTTACTGGTCTGTGGATGTGGGAGGTGCAGGAGAAGGCGCTACTAGGAAATATTAGTTTAGGGAAGTGGAGATGAAGAGTTTGCACCAAGCTTAATCCAAACAAAACCAATGGAAAGACTCCCATGGCTTCAGTCCCTACTGTGAATAATTCAAGCAAAAGTATTGTCAAGCCTATTCAATGTTAGGCCTAAAACTTCCAGAAGCCTCAAAGATCAAGCATAACAACCAGAGCAAGTGTAGCAAATTCAAACCAGCAAATAGTGTAGCCTTGTGGTCAGCTCCAAAAAGCAGGCTTTGCAAAATTAGAGAGACTTGTGGTCAAGGTGTAAAGCAACCACTTGCTTCTTTGGGCTGTTCTCAAAAGTTGTGTCTGACACATTAACCACAATTAGGACACTTGGCTAGATTCAAAGAATGAGCTGTGCATAGATCATAATTTCAAAATAACCACAACTACCCCAGTAAACATTTGGCAGGCTAAGGGTGGGCAAACTTCTTGGCCCAAGGGCCACATCGGGGTTGCACAACTGTATGAAGGGCCAGGTAGGGAAGGCTGTGCTGCCCCAAACAGCCTGCCCCCTCCCACTTCCCACCCCCCTCAGAACCCCTGACCCATCCAATCCCCGCCCTGCTTCTTGTCCCCTAACCACCCTCTCCTGGGACCCCCTGCCCCTAACTACCCCGGGGAACCCACCCTCTATCCAGCCTCCCCTGTCCCCTGACTGCCCCAACCCCTCTTCACCCCCTGACAGGCCCCTAGGACTCCTACACTTATTGCCCCCCTCCCTCCCCCGCATAACTGACTGACGCTAATTAGCTCCCAAAGCTTTGGGTCAGTGATTACAAAGCCATTGTTATGCACCCTGCAGGAACCCGCAGGCAGGGGATGTGGGGCTGAGACGTGTCCCCTTGTTGGAGCCCCAGGCCCCCATTCCCTGCCCTCTGCGCTGCGGACTCGCGGGGCGTGGCAGGGCTCTCGCTCTGCGAAGCAGCCCCATGGCGCCACCTACAGGCCACGGGCGGAACTGCGACCCCGCCGCGCTGCTGCGCCTGGCACAACACACTCGTGTCGCTAACAGCGAGGGCACCTGGCGGCACCGCAGAGCCCCGCCCCCTGCTGCTCTCCCCGGGCCCCTCCCTCGGGGGCGCTGCTGCGATGCCGCGTAGCCCCTCCTCACGTTGCTCTTCGGCCCCGGAGCGCTGCAGTTCCCCGTGCGCCCAGCAGAGGCCGCTGTGGGGCAGAGCAGCACTGCCAGGCACGGACCTCCGCGGGCTCCTGTCCCCGCAGCCTCGGCCGGGGGGCGCGCTGGGACTCGGCAGAGGCTGGGCAGGGCTAGCAGGGGGCGGAGCGGGCTGGGGCTGGGCAGGGCTAGCGGGAGGCGGGGCGGACGGGGCTAGCAGGGGGCGGGGCAGAGGCTGGGCAGGGCTAGCAGGTGTGGGGCGGGCTGGGGCTGGGCAGGGCTAGCTGGGTGCGGGGGGGACTCAGCAGGGGCTGGGCAGGGCTAGCAGGGGGCGGGCTGGGCTCGGGCAAGGCTGGGGCGGGGCAGAGGCTGGGCAGGGCTAGCAGGGGGCGGGGCGGGCTGGGCTAGTAGGGGCAGGGAGAGGCTGGGCAGGGCTAGCAGGTGTGGGGAGGGCTGGGGCTGGGCAGGGCTACCGGGGGGCGGGGCGGACTGGGCTAGCTGGGGCTGGGCAGAGGCGGGGCAGGGCTAGCAGGGGGCAGGGCGGGCTGGGCTAGCGGGGGCAGGCAGAGGCTGGGCAGGGCTAGCAGGGGGCGGGGCAGAGGCTGGGCAGGGCTAGCAGGGGTGGAGTGGGCTGGGGTTGGGCAGGGCTAGCAGGGGGCGGGGCGGACTGGGCTAGCGGGGGCCGGGCTGGGCTGGGGCAGAGCTAGCGGGGGCCGGGCAGTGGGTGAGGGTGGGGGACAGCTAGCGACAGAGGAAGGATGGAGAGTGGGGTGGGGCCTCTTCCACCTTCGTGGTCCCTGCAAGGGAACCGTCCACATGAAATCTCGTTGCAGTAGGAGCAGGGAGCACCCAGCCGCAGGGGCCAGTTTGTTTTCTGCTCATTTACCTATTGATTTTGTAAGTTTCTTTCCTCTGTTATAGACCAACCCAAGCAATGGGGCAGGTCACTGAGGAGAGGAAAACAGAGAAACTGACTATGCACAAAATACACCGCCAACAATTCTCCCCTCCCTCAGCTTCCCATTCCCAGAGTCTTATGTGGTACCCCTACAATGGTAGCTATCCCCTTTCAGACACAGGTGTGATTTACACCCTGGGCCCTTCAACTGAATAACTTAATCCTGTGCAATCTTTGGAGTCACAGTTTGTAGTAAAGACATTACAACCCATTTGATTCAAGCCTGGCTTTCAGACTGTGCAGGGAGTTGAGCATTTGAGGCTTCTTTGGCTAGTGGAGATATTTGATTCTGTCCTTGAAAATTAAAAGCAGCAAAGAATCCTGTGGCACCTTATAGACTAACAGATGTTTTGGAGCATGAGCTTTCGTGGGTGAATACCCACTTCGTCAGATGCATGTAGTGGAAATTTCCAGGGGCAGGTATATGTATGCAAGCAAGCTAGAGATAATGAGGTTAGTTCCATTAGGGAGGATGAGGCCCTGTTCTAGCAACTGAGGTGTGAAAACCAAGGGAGGAGAAACTGGTTCTATAGTTGGCAAGCCATTCTCAGTCTTTGTTTAATCCTGAGCTGATGGTGTCAAATTTGCAGATGAACTGAAGCTCAGCAGTTTCTCTTTGAAGTCTGGTCCTGAAGTTTTTTTGCTGCAGGATGGCCACCTTAAGGTCTGCTATAGTGTGGCCAGGGAGGTTGAAGTGCTCTCCTACAGGTTTTTGTATACTGCCATTCCTAATATCTGATTTGTGTCCATTTATCCTTTTCCATAGAGACTGTCCAGTTTGGCCGATGTACATAGCAGAGGGGCATTGCTGGCACATGATGGCATATATTGCATTGGTGGATGTGCAGGTGAATGAACTGGTGATGGTGTGGCTGATCTGGTTAGGTCCTGTGCTGGTGTCGCTGGTGTAGATATGTGGGCAGAGTTGGCATCGAGGTTTGTTGCATGGATTGGTTCCTGAGCTAGAGTTACTATGCTACGGTGTGCAGTTACTGGTGAGAATACGTTTCAGGTTGGCAGGTTGTCTGTGGGCGAGGACTGGCCTGCCACCCAAGGCCTGTGAAATGTGGGGTCATTGTCCAGGATGGGTTGTAGATCCCTGATGATGCATTGGAGGGGTTTTAGCTGGGGACTGTATGTGATGGCCAGTGGAGACCTGTTGGTTTCTTTCTTGGGTTTGTCTTGCAGTAGGAGGCTTCGGGGTACATGTCTGGCTCTGTTGATCTGTTTCCTTATTTCCTTGTGCGGGTATTGTAGTTTTGAGAATGCTTGGTGAAGATTCTGTACATGTTGGTCTCTGTCTGAGGGGTTGGAGCAGATGCGGTTGTACCTCAGTGCTTGGCTGTAGACAATGGATTGTGTGGTGTGCCCAGGATGGAAGCTGGAGGCATGAAGGTAGGCATAGCGTTACAGATCCAGACTAACATGGCTACCCCTCTGATACTTGAAAATTAAAGTGGCAGAGAATCGTGAAAGATGGAACAGACTTATCAACTTCTTGTTCTTGGCCCTGTGCACAAGGCAGGGAGGTGCCTACTAGGTAGTCCAGTGGTCTCCAAACTTTTCACATCGTGACCCCCATACCACTGTTTGCCCCCCGAGAGCCACGATCAGGAACTGGGGCCCGGAGTAGGGCCGTGGATCCTGGGGTCGGGGTGCAGACAGGGTAAGGGGGCTGAGACTGGAGTCAGAGCCACGACTGGGCTGGGAGCTAAGGGCTGAGTTCAGGGCCATGGCTGGAGGCGGGGCCAGAGCAGAGCTGGGGGCAGAGCAGGGTTGGGTGGAGCTCTCTGGCCTGGGCCCGCCACGCCCCTCTGAATGTTACTCTGCACCCCCTAGGCTGCCCCAGACAGTTTGAGACCACTGGTGTGGTCTCAGACGCTATGGCTGGTCAGTTCTGACACTTTCATCCCTTCCCCGGCAAGCGTTCAACAGTAGGAAGCACACCACCGCCACGTTGGTTCTCTTGCTGCTCAGCCCAAGGTGCTTTTTCACTACAGCTGTATCCAGGGCTTTTGCACTCACAGTGCGGGGGAAGAACATCCGCTTCTCTCCAGCTGAAGCTGCCCCCTTCCAAAGGAGACAGAATTCTGCCACACAGATGTTGCGCAGGGGTTTATTGCTGGATTAGTCTTTGCCCTCTGAGAGCGAGATTTCAACACTGGGCTTCAGTTCCAAAGCGTTTTATACCAGTCCCTCTCCAGCCACAGCACCAGATCCGAGACAAGCAAGTGTGTATTTGGAGGGTTGGAAGGGGGAAGAGCTGTTACACATGCTGCAGGCGAACGTTTACATCCAAAGCACTCTGTCTTCGTGGGCCTGGGTTCTCCTTTCACCCCAAACAATGTTCATGAAACCAGCTTAGGGTTAGTAAATGGAACGAACTTCCATTCATACAAAACCAAAGGTTTAGCCCTAAACTACCTTCAGTTAAAATAATTCTTAATTGCTCACCTCAGGGTGGACTGATTTCAATTAAAGCCTTTATAATCACCACAGAGAAAACCTGGCTGTGAATCCTCGATCTGAATTGTGTTTAGCATTTGTACAGCGGGGGCGGCTCTAGGCACTTTGCCTCCCCAAGCACGGCAGGCAGGCTGCCCTCGGCAGCTTGCCTGAGGGAGGTCCACCGAAGCTGCGGGACCAGAGTACCCTCTGCAGGCAAGCCGCCGAAGGCAACCTGCCGCTGCCCTCCTGGCGACCGGCAGAGCGTCCCCCGTGGCTTGCCGCCCCAGGCACGGGCTTGGTGTGCTGGTGCCTGGAGCCGCCCCTGTGCTTCAGTCATTTCCGTAAAGAAAGGTTAACTGTCCTTGGTTGGGAACCATCACAGCTGTGGGAAGGAAGCCAGGCCCCCAGCCCCGCCCTGCCCCTTCCATGCCACCGGCCCAGTCCTGCCCCAGGCCAGCCCCCCAACCTCGCCCCTTCCGCATCCCTGGCCACTGGCCCAGTCCTGCCCCAGACCAGCCCCCCAGCCCTGCCCCCTCCGCACCCCTGGCCACCGACATCCTCCTGCCCCAGGCCAACCTCTAGACCCACCCCTTCCGTGCCCCCAGCCACCAGCCCAGTCCTGCCCCAGGCCAGCCCTCCAGCCCTGCCCCGTCCACACCCCCGGCCACTGGCCCCGTCCTGCCCGCTCAACACCCCCGGCCCAGTCCTGCCCCAGGCCAGCCCCCTGCCCCAGAGTGCCGGGAAGGGAAGGCAGGCGGCACGTGAACCCAGCCTCCCCAGTCCCAGCCGGAGCACTGGAGCTGCAGCCTGAGGGAGCGGTGCTAAGCAGAGGGCAGGACAGCACCTGACTGTTTGCAGAGACACAGCCTCCCCCAGCCTATGTGACCCACCGCACATGATCACAATGTTGATTTACGACTAAATATAATCTGGACAGGAAATGTGCTGCTTTGTTTGTTTGCTAACCAGGATACGTCCTTCCTCGGACACTAAATCCTTTCACCCGGCACCAGCCAGACAACAAGTAGCCAAACGTTTAACATCGAACTGACAGAGAAACCTCACCGACAGACACCCACGTGGCCGCTATCTGCACGCACGTGTCAGCCAGCAGGGAGGTCTTACTGGAAAGGTCCCTCTTTAGCTGGGCATCTCGGGAATGGTGACAATTTTCTGCTTCTGCTCCCCAATTAGATTCATAACTAGGGTGACCAGATGTCCTGTTTTTACAGGGACAGTCCTGTATTCCAGCCCTCCTGCAGGTGTGCCGACTTTTTCTTAAAAAGGAGTAAATTGTCCCATATTTTCTGTCTCCCCCTCATCAGCACTGGTGAGTCCTGCTGCTGGCCAGGTCCCTGCTCACCAGCCGCCAACCCACCAATAGTGAGTGGAGGGCACCCAGAGCCCGATGATGGGGATGGATGCGCAAGGCCGGTGGCAGGGCGAGATGCAGCGCGCAGTGCTGGCCACTCCCTCTGCTGGTTTGTCAAGCACAGCTCCTGCCAGGGCCAATGAGGAGGGGGAAGGTGGCACAAATTACCAGGGCCTGGAGGTCTGGAAGGGGGCCCGGGGCTTGGCTTCTCTGGCTTCGTTGGCCCTGTTTAGCCGGTCTGCCATTGCTGGGGGGGCCTGAAAAATTGTTTTCACCAGGGCCCAAACCCACTCTTGGTGGCCTTAGCTCCCGCTGGGTGCCAGCTCTTGGCAAGCAGGGCCCTGCCCCCCGTCCGATTTCCAGCCAGTGCTGGCTCTGTGCTGTGAGCTGCGGCAGCCAGTGAGTGTGGGCAGGTGGCAATCGATTACGTGTCACCTCTGCTGCCCACCCATCGGCCTTTTACGTGCTTTCCTCTCAATGTCCTCGCCCTGCTTTGCCACTTCAGCCCCCCAACCCTGCTGCTCCTGCATATCTCCCCCGCCCCCAGTGGGGTAAGTCCTGCTCCCAGTGCTTTGCAGAGAACCAGCCCCTGGTCGGAGTGCTCAGCTCACCAACAGCCTGGCCAGCAGACTCCTTCCTTCCCCCACTGCCTCTGGCTGGGCCTGTGCCCCAGGAAAACCCAAGTCCCTCTGGCGTGGGGCACTAGCCAGGAGGAGCCAAGCCCTGCGTGTGCCGAAGCCCCACAAAGCGCTGGCGCAGGGCAGCCTCCCCGCCCCCAGCTAAGCTCTGGAGTTGGCAGGGGGAGCAATTTCTGACCTGTTCATGCCCTGAACCTGCAGGATCCATAGCAGCCCTCTGGGCAAGGGCTTAGCATCCTCTTCACCCATCTCCCCCTGTCATAAATAGATAGCTAAGGGTTAATGTTTCTTTTACCTGTAAAGGGTTAACAAAGGGAACCAAACACCTGACCAGAGGACCAATCAGGAAACCGGATTTTTCAAAGCTCAGGGGAGGGAATTTTTTTGGTTCTTTGTCTTTGTCTGGCTCTCAGCTATGAGAGAGGATCTTTTTCTATCTGTAAGCTTCTCACCTTCAGTTTCCCAGTTGTAAGTACAAAGGTAGCAAAACAATAGGCTTTTATATGTTTTGTTTTGTATTTACATGTGTGTGTGCTGGAATGTTTAAATTGTATCTCTTTTTAAATAAGGCTGTTTATTCATATTTTTTCTTTTAAGCAATTGACTCTGTATAATTGTCACCTTGATACAGAAGATATTTTTATGTCTTTTTCTTTCTTTTTTTTATATAAAGCTTTCAATTTAAAACCTGTTTGAGGTTTTTCTCTGGTTAAGGCTAAGAAAGGAAGGGAGGGGGGAAATCTCTTTGTGTTAGCTTGACTAGGTTTGAATGCATAGCCTCATGGGAAGAAGGAAGGGGGAAGGTAAATTGCCCTCTCTGTTTTGCCTTCAAGGAGTTTAAGTACAGTATCGCCCAGGATAACCCAGGGAGGGGGAGCTGGGGATGAGATAAAGAGGAGACAAGGGGAGGAGGTTGTTTTCCCTTTGGTGTGAGACTCAGGGTTTCTGAGTCTTGGGGTCCCCCAGAGAAGGTTTGGGGAGACCAGAGAGGAAGTCAGGCCCTGGAAATTCCTGGCTGGTGGCAGTGAGATCAGATCCAAGCTGGTAATAAGCTTCGGGGAGTTCATACAAGCACCCAGATTTTGGACGCTAAGGTCCAGATTTGGGAAAGAGGCTTATGAAACGCCCACCTGCCGTAGGTCCTGCCCCCCGCCAGGGAGCATGGGGCTGCTCTGTTCCCTAGGCACCCTCCCCTGCTGAGCCGCTGAGCCGCCTCTCTGGCCAGGTTCACTAGAGCCCCTGCAGTCAGGTTCCCTGGATCCTGGTGCACAACGCAGCCTGAGGGCTTAACCCCTTCCTGCCCGTGCTGTAGCCGGAGGCGGCTGGTTTATGTTGGTGGCCAGCAGCAGCCTGGAGGTGTTAGCTGCCTTTCCACTCTGTGCAGGCAGGAAAGGACACGCTGCTTCCAGCCACACGGGGGAGAGAAAAGATGAGCTCTGTAAAGACACAGGCCAGGTCATCCCTGTCCTCTGCCCCCGCTCCCATGGCTGGAAGCAGTGCCCACCCTTCCCTCCTGCACAGTGCTGAAAGGCTGCTGCTGGCCACATTCTGGTGTGAACTCTGGCAGAAATCGGGGTGTGTGTGTGGGGGGCATGTGACCCTGCGTTATGCCCCACATGTTGCCTCAGGAAGACGCAGCACCAGGTACCAGGAGAGGCAGGTCCGTCCCAGTGGCCAAGCCAGGCGTGGAGAGCTCTGGGCAGAGAGGGTCAAGTTGGTCACCTCCTCTGTGTGAGACAGGTGTATGGGAGTGTGTGTGTGGTGGGGGAGGAAGGGGAGGGGTGTGTGTGTCCCTGGGTGATCCCTAAAGCCTTAAAGATTAGAAGGTAAATAAAAAGAATCCAACTACGCAGTATTTCTTTTTAACAGGGGCTCAGTCAACCTGATGTTAATTTGAATGTGTGTACTGCACAGTGCTGATTCATTGCCATTGAACTCGCTTGAATATGAGTCATCTTACCAGGCGTCCCATATGCACCGTAGGGAAATATGGTCACCCGGGCTTGGTCTCAGTTTAATAATGTCCGCCTGGTCCACAAGTTAAGGTTGTTCGGTACGTGCTCTAATTGCGTCTGTCCGGGAACCGTGCCTGGAAGGTGAATCGCCCCAGTGAGACGCTCTAATAGTAATAGCGTCCGACCAGAAACGTTGACTCAGTTCTCACTTTAATAGTATCCGGCAACTGTGACTGGACGCTACGTTGTCCCGTACACGCTCGAACATTGTCTGGAAAATTCCCACGGTGCTTGTTTGGTTCTACAGCAGAGAGGGGCTGGTGGAGACGAGGGGAGGGTGGTGGGGATGGGGGCATTGAGAATGGGGCACCTGGCAGGGATTTGCGGGGGGCGGGGGGTCTGGACCTGGTGTTCCCTGCTCCGGCATGGCAAGCTGGAGCTGTGACAGGAGATGGAGGCTGCATTATGCATTGTGCTACATCTCCCACAATGCACATCTCTCCCCCCAGCTTTCCATTGCCTGGACAGCCTCAAAACCGGGTTACTGAACATGTGGCCTGGCCAGGGATTCCCCCTGCCCCACCACAGGCTCTGCGGTGCTTGTAGTGGGGGGTTGGGCTGGATGGGAAGATGGGGGAGGAGACCCAGGGAATTGCCTGGAGGCGGGAGTGAGATGGGAGACAAAGGTGCTACTCCTGTGTTCCCAGAATACTGGACACCCTGTTACTGCTAGGAACAGTGTGGGCCTGACCCCACTGGCATGTAAACAGCCCCCGTGCTGGGGTTGCCAACTTTCTAATCACACAAAACTGAACACTCTTGCCCTGCCCCTCCCCAAGCCCCACTGCTGACCCTTCTCCAAGGCCACGCCCCTTCCACCCCCATCTCTTGCTCTCCCCCACCCTCGCTCATTTTCACTGGGCTGGGGCAGGGGCTTGGGGTGCAGCAGGAGGGGGTGAGGGCTCCAGCTGGGGGTGCAGGCCCTGGAGTGGGACCTGAAATGAGGGGTTCAGGGTGTGTCAGGGGCTGGTGGTTGGGGTGTGGGGGCTGTAGGGTCAAGTCTGGATGCAGGCGGGAGCTCAGGATTGGGGCAGGGGGTTGGGGTGTGGGAGGAGGTGAGTGGATCAGGCTCTGGGCAGCGCTTGCCTCAGGGGGGTCCCTGGAAGCTGTGACACGTCCCTCAGCTCCTAGGCAGAGGCACGGCCAAGTGGCTTTGTGTGCTGCCTCCACCTGCAGCTCTCACTGGTCGCACCTCTGCCTAGCAGCTGAAGGACATGTTGGAGCTTCCAGGGAGCCACGTGGAACCAGGTAGGGAGCCTGGCAGCCCTGCCAACTGGACATTTAACAGGCCGGTTAGTAGTGCTGAGCAGAGCCACCAGGGTCCCTTTTCTAGTGGGCGTTTTGGTCCAAAATCAGACACCTGGTAACCCTACCTATGCCCCAACCTAGAGATGGCAGCACCTTTTTGCCAATCATGGCATCTATAAACAGCCCCCACTATCCCACCTCAGAGGCAGCCGCATCTCAGCATTGGGTGAGAGATCCCTCTATAAATACACTCGGGGCGGCTGCATCTCAGTGCTGGGCAAGGGATAAACAGCACCCGCGCCTCACCCGAGGCAGCTACAGCTCAGTGCCAGTTGAGGGATCCCTGTTGTAGGGTGGGGAGAGAGGGAGCCGGGAGCAAGACCTAGGCCTGAACCAGAGGTTGTGAATTAAAGTTAAGTCATGTATTAAAATGGACGTTTACACATTCACTGTCAATAGATCAGAGGTTCTCAAACTTATCTGATCGTGCCCCCTTCTTTGTCTGTAGTCCTTGAAAGCCCCTCCCTTGGCTCTTGCCACACAAGTACCTCTACTGCTATGCAGCTCTGCAGGCAGCGTGGCTTCTCGTGCCCCCCCCAGAATACATTCTGTGCCTCCCTTGGGGGCATGGACCCAGTTTTGAGAACCTTTGCAATATATGACCATGGCAAAGGTATTGCTAGCATTGCTAAAACACACCCCTAAAAGCAACAGAAACTGGGTACATGTGAGAGCACACGCCAAAAGATTAGCCCAGGGACATCCTGACCTAACACCAGGTAAGGGGATGTTTTACCTGAGATACCCGGAGCTTGATACAAGGGGACGTAACAAGCCGATGTCAGGAAACGTGTAAGATGGAACGTAAGTCGTTTGTCTCAGTCTGTAAATGTGGGTGTACCTCACCTTCACCCAAGGGACAGCAGAAATTCCTGCTGTTGACTGGCACTCGTGCTAGTGTGCCCGTAATCCTGGAGCCAAGGTGCAAGTTCTGTGCCTAGAGGGCAATGAACATGCCCAAGTGCATTTGGCACCACACCGTCTCTGGCCTTTCCGAGTAGTGTTACCGAGGTCGGCTGATCACCTACCTGCACAGGGCTGGGACAGCCTACATAGAGAACACACACACCTGACAACACTCAGAATCCCACAGGCTGTCATGGCATGAGCGGAGCATTGTGGTGAGGACTCAGCTGGGGGTGTTGCTGAATCACAGACTAACTGAAGCTTTCGTCATTATAAGAGCCGCTCTTTTGGCCACTGTTTCAGGATATTTGGGTTTCTGGGTAATTGCCTCCAGACCAGGCAGGAGCCAATCTTCATGGAGAACAGGGCTCATTCGTGGCTTTACCGCAAGGCCTGATCACAGGCAGTGTGTTATGCTGCTCTTAGAGAACCCTTGAAAGTCATTTGTTGTGAGTTCCCTGCAAGGCACAGCGGACTTCCCTCATCGTGCTGCTGCAGCAGTTATGGTAGCCAGCTCACTAGGGGAATAGAGTCAAAGCTCTGCCCCCTCCCCAACCAATCGCACTCATGTGCATGGGGTGGGGCACTGGGACTCCCCCCGAGGCAGCTCTCCTCCCCATACTAGTACCTGTCATGTGTGTAGCCTGTACAAAGAGACACCTTGTTAACAGGTTTTGTGTGTGAGGTGGATGAAGATGGGGTACGTGCCGTAGATGGTGATATGAATGCCTCATGGAGTGTTACCAACAACCATAAGGGTGACAGGGAATACTGCACACTTTCCTTTTACTATGCTTGGAGCATGTCGTAAGACAACTTTAACTGCTGATCAACTGAGTTTGTGTTCACATGCACAATCCACAGGCAACACATGTGGGCAGGCAACACCGACAGTCTTGGTTTTTCTTCCAGAGATGGGCCATGCTGCTCATTTTCAACCTATCCACGGCAAGGAAAAGGAGCGGTTTAATATTAGTGTCCCAGATACTGAATGACAAGGTGACATCTGTGTTTCCAGAGGTGCCCCCAGGAGTGAAGACTGACCCTCTGTGCAGGAGTTCTGAGAGAACACCGAGGCTTTGACTTACGGCACTTGCCTCTTGTCAGACATGATGCTCTGTTAGATGCATCTGTCAGTGGTATGCCCGCTGCCAAGTCGGCGTCACATACGCGCACTGGAGTAATGGCGAGTACTGACCCCCCATCCCCCGCTTCCATCCAATAGCCACCTCACTTCATTTTCACTGCCTCAGGGAAGAGGAAGTGAGATCAGAGTAGCCTCTACTCCCCTTATTCCCTGAGGAGTTGGATTGATCTCAGCTTATCTGTTTCTCAGGTTGAATCAAGCGGCACTGCTTGGGCTGGGTGCTAGCGGAGACCAACTAGGCCACTTTGTTCAGTAAGCCCAACTCGCTGGGGGGGGGGGAGGAGGGAGAGGAGTGAACTTGCCCCATTCCAAAAGGGGCACATTGCAGGGGTGCCTAGTAATAAGTTGTGCCCTGCATGACCCAGGCAAGCCCAAAGATACAATACCCATGTTCAGTCCCTGTTCCCCACCTCCACTCACAAACTGCTGCTGCTAAGAGCAGTCTTGTGTTTAAAGATTCCTCCATTCTTGGACCTTCTTGGCTGCTTTTTCAGACCTTTCACCAAGTTTCCAAATTGGCCACGGACTCTGGCTGCCCCTCTGTCCCTCTCTCGAGGCCCTGTGGGGGCTGGGTTTTTCAGAAGTGCTGAGTGGCCTCCAACTCCAGTTAATGGTAATGGGAAAGGCAGGTGCTCAGCATCTTTGAAGAGTCAGGCCCATGGTAGCTTAAGTTAGAGATACACCAAATGGAGGCATTCAAAAACTCAGCCACTCTAGTGCTGAACCATTTGTTTTTTTAAATCCAAAATTTCAATTTTTACTATTTGCATAAAGTGCTGTAGGAAGTTTTGTTTAATGTTAACTTTATAACAACGCTTCCTAAGAACAGCTTGACTTGTGAGCCTAGATGGACTGTTTGGAATTTCTGTTACCAAATTACAATGAAGGTGCTACACTTATTCAGAGAAACATGGATACACACTATCTGTAGTTTTATTGTAACAGAGAAAACAGGCTGCATAAAGGCCTAAATGACTAGACAGTGGCAGACGGCTTGCCTAGAAAGGTGAAGATCAGAGCTGGAAGCACACAGCTTAGAACCACAGCACAAAAAAGTCATTCCCTACCCAGATGCATACTGAGCATCAGAGAGAAGCGAAGGCTTTGGGCAAGTGGCTTCAGTAACTCCCATGCAGGAGGATGCATACATCGCCACTGCCATTAAAGTGCAATTGACTTCTGTTTACTTGAGACAGGCTCGACTCCTCCTTTACTCCTGGCTATAGTGGTGGCAGCTTACGGTAGACTAGGTTATTCTCAGCTCCTGGGGATAGAACAGTGGTAGGAACTACAGAAGTGACAGCTGTCTATCGATCAGCAAAAAGCCCTTTAGGGACTAAAATAGGAAAGATGCCCATGGACAGTTACAAGAGATGGGGTCACTTAGGCTGGGAGTGAGGGGGAAGAAAAGAACACACACGGGGCTCAGAGGTGGCAGCAGTATCTTGCATTGTCTACCTCATGTATGTTCGCGTTCAGGCCTCTGCTTTCAGCAACGGAGAACTCCATGCTGCCAGACACTACGGAAACACTTCAGTCTTGTGTTTGCTTTAAGGCCTGCAGATCTCTTATAACCAATTTCCATTCAAACTGTTCCAGTTAGTTTTTAAATCAGTGAACTGGAAGGAAGAGAATTTTAGAACCCCAGCTTGTTGGTTATAAGATGACATACGCTGTGGAAGAAACAACAAAGTGAGGAGGGGCTCAGCCTTAAGAGTTGGCTTCAGCTGACAAACACTGGAAAGCTGGAGCTGATCCATATGGGTTCAGTTGGGTGCAGGAGAGTCTATTCAGGATTAAATATCAAAGTACAGTGGAGTCTCATCATAGGTGCATAACTTACACAAATTTTAACTATATGCACTCAACAAAACAAGAAAAATAATTTAAATACTGCACTTGTAGTGTGGGCAATTACGCCTGCCATTCTACTCAATGAGCATTTGACTACATGCGATTTTTGCCTTATGCGCTGACTCCAGAACCTAACCCCCGCATAAGATGCAACTCCCCTGTAGTCCACTTCCACTCTGAAGAGTGCCCGTGGAAGAAAAGACATCATGGGGTCCATGTTTATTGATCAGTTGCCAAGAGACAACTCTGAGTTTACAAGGAGAGAGGTGTTCTTTTTTTGTTTTTTAGGTGACTGGGATCTTTCCTTCCTGCATATGACCAGGAGTGCTGACAGTTCTGTTAAGTATACCCTCCCAACACAACCCCCTTGCTTTCAGGAGGTTACACAGATATAAGTTTCAAACCCACAGCCAGTTAGGTCTGTTGATGCACAACAAGGAATTGAAGCCAACTTTCTCTCTCTCAGATCTGGATAGATAGCAGGAATGTAAGACACCTACCAGCTAAGACTGTTGTCAAACTAGGAGCCGGGATAGGGGAGTACACACCACAATCAGGTCAGGAGAAAGGAGGGGCCATTTTTCAGAACAGAATCTTAGCATGGGAAGAATCATTCTACTTCTGTGTCAATGGCACTCAGGGAGGCAGAGAATGAAGCAAGCCATGTTTCCAAACAAAATTAAAGTGAGAAATGACAATCCCCAAGAGGCACTGATCTATCTTACACTCCTTAAAAGCGCCACTAGTTTTTCTGAACAGAGATGAGATTCCTGATTAGAAAGAATTGTACAGGCTTTGATATCAGGAGTTCCCTAAAGCTTTTCAGTTTTACTTGTTCAGAAGCAAATTCAGACCCGCTGTGTCCTTTCTACAATTGTTAAAGATAAAATCAACCCCACCAGTGGCATTCAAAGGCTTAGATTGCAACTGTGTAATACATATCCCTCATGCATGTGCTCCCTGAAAAGTGCTCTCTCCTTTCATGCTTCTACTGCTGTAAAGGTGGAACAGGCCTGTTAGAGTGCTACAGCTGATGGCAAGGAAGAAGCAATCAAAATACATTGGTGATGCAAGTTTACACAAGCAGAGGGTTAATGATTTGGGATCTCAAGGTGGTTTTCTAGGTCATTTGATCAAAAGCTGTTTTTCAAGCAAGACCTGTACGGCACCTTCACTCCCCCTCCACCTACTCAGCTGGAGGAGCAGCATATGCAGAGGGTATAATAGGGCAGGGAGGGTCAACCTCCCCTAGACCAGCTGCTGCTGTCAGACCCTGGCTGCAGGTGGCAAGGTGGAAATTTGTAAATTATTATTATGCATCATGCAGGGTCCTGGGCAGCTGAGATGGTATGTGCTACTCGGCTTCCTTAGTAATCTCCCTGGACTCCAAGGAGAGTCCTGATGAACCTGGGAAGCTGAACAACACATACCACCTCCTCAGTAGCCCCACAGCCTGCATGGTGCATATCAAAAGCTCAGGTTCTTCTTCCAGAAGAAAAGAACTTTTGAATGTTCCCACGGGGCGGCTTGGAGTCTGCAGAGGGGATGCACGGCTGTAGTGGCACAAACTGCACTACATGCGCCAGCCCAGGGCTCCTCCAAGCAGGTTGGGGGGGGGCTCAGGGCTCCAGCCACGGAGCAGGAAGTGAATGGGGGCTCCACCTGCCACCCATGAGGAGCAGACCCCAAAACCGTCATTTACCTACAGCGTTTTCAGTGGCCCTCCTCGAATGACATGAGTAAAGCAAGCGGCCA
This sequence comes from Aldabrachelys gigantea, assembly GCA_026122505.1. Lineage (NCBI taxonomy): Eukaryota > Metazoa > Chordata > Testudines > Testudinidae > Aldabrachelys > Aldabrachelys gigantea. The sequence goes on along the minus strand of JALNIE010000042.1, from coordinate 49,950 downwards.
TGTGGTACAACTAGACTGTAGAGCTGTGCTGGTCCCACAGCTCCAGCTGTTGCTCTACCCCCACCAGTGTACAAGGACAGGTTTCCCTGTTGACATGAATGCAGTGACGTGTTACTTGATCTCCTTTCAGAGTGGGAGGACGAGGTCTTGATCCTGTTCCAGCTCATTTAAAAACAGTAACTGAACTATGTTATGAAGCCTTCTCCCCTCCCAAGTAAGGGATGGGTACAGAGACGCCTCTCAGCGCCCAGTCCTCTTGGGCAGAGTTCTATCATTCTACATGCACTAATTCTGCCAAGACATTTAAAGCCTGACGGGTACCAGTGTAGGGGAGAGGGTGCATAATGCGAGAAGCTACTTCTGAAGAGAAGACCAGGAAGCAGTGACATCATCCCTGTTGGAAAGGGCAGGTGGCTCTGGATACGATGCGTTGATGGCACTAGCTGCGGCCTTGCACACGAACTACATCAAATGACAGAATCAAGTGCTGTGGTTGAAAGTAAATATTCTGTATGCCCCAATCCCCCCAAATGCACTTCCCCTTCCTCTTGATTAAGAAAGTCCAAAGACCGTTGATAGGTAGGCCGTCTGCTCCACTGTGTTTACTTGCTGACTTGGTGTATTGCACGAGCTAGGTAACCCACGTTACCAGATGTGACCCCTGCCACGGAGATCCGGCCATCTTTTGTCATGTATATGGAGAACTCTTTGGTTAGTCGCTCCACCTGAGGGGAAAACAAAACAAAGTTCCAGGGGGTCCAAATGTCACTGGACTGAAGGGATGCTCTGACAGCTTGCCAGGGCCTCGAGTCACAACCAGTTTGCCTAAAATGAAGGTGCAGCCCACAGGAGACTGAATCCCAGCATGCAGTGCTCCATCCTGATTCCAGTAGTAGATAGGTAGAGACTCAGCACTGCATGCTGGGAATTGTAGTTTGAGAGAAAGTGGCTTCCCCGGGTCACAGCACAGATCTCTGAGCTGCACTCCGCCTGCAGACTGCTCTTTGTCCAGCCCTGAAGCCCACTCACTAGCACTGTGGCACATAAAAGCACTAAAATCCTCAGCCAAAAGTCACATGACTTCAGCTGCACTTTAATGCCATCTTTTAAAAAGCAACACGATTGTTCCATTTTACAGCTGAGAGCAGGGCTTTGGAGCTGTGCTCCGGCTCTGCTCCAGCTCCAGGCAAAAATCTGCAGCACCACTGCTCTGGAGCTGCTCCGCGCTTCAGCTCCGGGCTCCGCTCCAAAGCCCTGGTGAGAGCTAGTTTAGCTTTTAATCATTACAACTGAAGGGTGTTGTGCGAGCACAAAAACATTTGGACAGGAGAATAGAGACTTTGGGGAAGAACGACAATCTCTTTTCATAAGGATCTCTCATGTCAGTAAGATATTTTAGCCCATCCAAGGCTTCCAAAGAAAATGGCAAAGATTCTTAAAAATGAACATTGAATATCAAGAGACAGCAAGGAGTCTGAGAGATGTTAATGGGCTAACAGTGCCTGAAAAGTTAACGTCTCCTGACTGATCTGCCAGTCTAAGGGCACATCTACCCTTAAAATGCTGCACTGGTGCAGTTGTGCCGCTGTAGCGCTTTAAGGACGACACTCTGCGCTGATGGGAGATGCTCTCCTGTCAGCGTAGTTAATCCACCTCCAAGACGCAGAGGGAGAAGCTGTCTGAACAGGGGGGTTAGGCTGGTATAACTAGAGCCCTGAGCAGATACAAAATTTGTACTTGCACCTGATCTGCAACCATGGTCTGCAGATACCCAGAGTTGCAGGGCTTTAGGTGCAATGACGTTGCTCAGCAGCGTGGATTTTTCACACCCTGAGTGTGAGTTATACCAATATAGGTCTGTAGTGCAGACCAGACCCAAGTCCAAGATACTCGCTCAGACATCCTTTGCCCCTCATCAGCAGGATTGAGAGTGTTTTCCAAACTTCTAACAGGAAGCTGAACCCAGGATCTGGCAGGCAGCTCAACTGAAAACTGTTTGTAAACTATTTAAGTTATCAATAGTCTAGCATCCCGGACCACGGGCATGCACTGATAGATGTGCTCGCCTACTCTGTGGGCACCTTTACATCTACATGTTTATATTCCAGCAGTGACTTAGTGTCACTTTCATTTTTAATCACTGTAGTTCAGCGGTTCTCAAACTTATGCACTGGTGACCCCTTTCACACAGCAAGCCTCTGAGTGCAACCCTCCTTACAAATGAAAAACTTTTAAAATATATTTAATAGCATTATAAATGTGGATACAAAGTGAGGTTTGGGGTGGAGGCTGACAGCTCGTGACCCGTAAGGGGTCCCAACCCCCAATTTGAGAACCCCGCTGTAGCTGGTTTTCAGATAGTTGCATTTGACAACAAAGCCCTGTTCTGAAGAGGCAAGAGGGAGCTTACTGAGCTTAGGGATGGCCTCTGCTTACTAGGCCCTGTCACAGCACAGTGTGGTTGGACTGGATGACTTTGAGGTCATTTCCAGCCAGACATTTCTAGGATCCTATGGTTTTGCCTCAGACCTCTGCATCTCATGTGAAATCTTATTACTGGAACAGGTGGCTCATTGTGATACCTTTACGATAGTAGGGTAGTCTGAAGGGATAGACGATAGTTGCAAAAAGGGGGTATCTTAAGACTGATGTTGAGTGCATACAAGATTCTCTAGGTCTGCACAGAGAGGAGGAAGCTTTTTTGTAAAAGAATGAAGTTCCTCAGCTCCACCAGTGTCTTAACTGGCTTCATATTTGTGACTTCCTATTTGGAAATACAGCCATGAGTGACATGGGCTTAAACTGCAGCAAGGGTGGTTTTGGTTGGACATTAGGAAAAACTTCCTGTTAGGGTGGTTAAGCACTGGAATAGATTGCCCAGGGAGATTGTGGAATCTCCATCATTGGAGATTTTTAAGAACAGGTTAGACAAACACCTGTCAGGGATGGTCTAGATACAACTTGGTCCTTCCTTGAGTGCAGTGGACTGGAATAGATGACCTCTCAAGGTCCCTTCCAATTCTGTGTTTTCCCTAGTGGAGCCAGTAGCAACCCAGAAGGGACCATCTTCTTTTTCAATGAGAGAACAAGCTGCTCCTTCAAGGCAATGCACTGAGCAGACAAGCATGGAGTCAGCAGGAGTCTCACACACACAAAGCAACCCAACAGGACTGGAATTTCTCCTGTGAACTGCCTTAGGAAAACCTGCTTAGGTCCCACTGGGATTCCCCCAAGGAGGCTACATGAAAATCAGGTACATCTAATCAGTTTAATTTAACACTGACCTCAGGCATATTTAGAAAGAAAAAGCTAATGCTAAAGTGGGAGATTTTGTCATCAGCTCCTCACCTTCCCAAGAATAGCATGTGTTCCATGATCCCAGACTGATGGACACTGCCGTGGATATCCTGTTCCCCCCAGCCCAGGGGAATGGTTTTTCTAGCAGATTGGGGAGAATCTCACTCACCTGTTCAGGTTTCAGCCCCGTGTAACAGAACATGCCGATCTGGTCGGTGATGTGTTGCCAGTTGTGGGAGGAGCCTTCTTTCTTGAGGTTGGCCACCAGCTGGTTGCGCATGTCAATGATCCGGTCAGCCATCCCCTTCACCTCTTCCAGCCTGCAGGAGCAGCAACAGAAAGGAGATGCCTTGGACATCAGATTCAGACAACGGTGAGGCAGAACAATAGAGACTAGCATGCAGTCGACTACCCAAAGGAAACACCTCTAAAGCTTTCCTCTTCACAATTCACACTGGGCACCCACTTGCAATGCCAAAGTGAAGTTAAGCACTGCTGCTTTCAACTGGTCGCACACACAGTCAGTTGAGAGTGCTACAGGCAAAAGATCACTCTGGTGGCTTCAGTTAAAGAGGCAGAGCAAGCCTAGTGTTTTAGTTCAGTGTGAGAAGTTGAGTCCACACTGCTTTAGGAGCTGCCCCTCTCTCCTGTGATCCAAAGAGGGGGGTTCTTTACTAACCCAGTGGGTGCAATATGGACTCCAGTTCAGAGGGGACCACGGTGAGATCACCATACTCACAGGATTCCCCATTGCAGAGGGTTGATTGTTAAGCACACTCAAGCCATGTACTTTAAATTATCAAGGGGGTCATCATGAACAGAAATATTTCTGATGCCACTGTGACATTATGAGTATAATATAATATCTCATTGAAAGGTGACAGGGCCAGAAAGAGTTAAATAACTCACCTCACCGACTGACCTGACCCATGGGTGAACCTTAAGAACTGGTTAGCAAGATAGGTAAATGAATAGAGCTTTGAAATGTAAGTCTGCATTGTTAGAGGTAGAAGGGGAGGTGTTTGCTCAGGTCTTGTGATGTAAGCAAACAAGTCTTGTCTATTGCTATAGTTTTAATTCAAAGATCAAAAAAGGAATATTAGCATTTAAGATGATACCCGAGTGAAATAGTATTATTGTCTATGTGTCACTTTGAAGGTTGCGGTAACCTGTATCTGAACTGTTTAATGGATAAATTACTCTGAGCTAATTGCCAGGATGTTTGGAAGAAGGAGTTAAGCCTATTGTTTTCTCAGACCGAAAGGCTGCTGGAAATGTATAAGAAGCCTGGGACATGATCCTGCTTCATCTCAGATCTGCTTTGGGTTTCAAGAGGGGGAAACCTTAAGCCACAAGGATTGAGATCCCCAGTCATTGTCTGGAGACACCCTGAATATGAACATTGGACTATAACCTATGGACTATTTCTAAAAGGACTTTTGGCTACTACAAGCTCACCTCTACTATGTATCTGAACCTTAAGAATTGAATTCAAGTCTATATGTATATTGATCTTTTAACCAACACACTCTCTTTTCTAATAAATTTTAGCTTAGTTAATAAGAATTGGCTGTAGTGTGTATTGTGGATAAGATCTAAGTTATAACTGAACCTGGGTATGTGGCTGATCCTTTGGGATTGGAAGAACCTTCTCTTTTATATGATGAAGTAAGATTTTCAGGAATCATTATCATATCTGACAGGTGTGTCTGGATGGAGGCCTGAGACAGGGCACTTTAACAGAACTGCATGGTTTAAAGTTTTAAGTAACCAGTGAGGTACAATAGAAGCTGTTTTGTGCTGGCTTGGTAAATTCTAAGTAGTGGAATAACCACCAGCGTTTGGGGTTTGTCTGCCCTGTTTTGTTTGCAGTTCACCCTGATTGAGTGACCTCAGCTGGCTCCCACGGGCAGCACCGTCACAGCCATCCAGAACAATGTTCAATTCTATAGACATTACTGTGTGCGTGCATGTGTTCGAGTTATCCAAATACCATTTATACGAGAATCCTAAATATCCAAATCAACAGTGTCATCTCCATGCAGCCCCATGCCAATTAATCACCTGCTGATTAACAAACATTAAGGCTGCGGGCACCGCGATTTGGAAGGATTTCCAGATAAACGGAAGTGTGGGTATGGTTGGTTGGTGAATTACCTCCCCTGATGCTGTTGTGCCGGGAAGCAGTGATGCTGGCTTCCAAGGGTGGAGGAGAGAAAGAGGGAAGGAAAGCAGAAAGGGAGGGGGCACAGCTACAGGGGTCTGGAACTGCCTTGGTGTGCTCTAGCGCTTCCTGGCTATGACAGCCTTAGGGTAGGTCGCCAGCTGTACCCCTCGCTATTTGTACTGCACTTGTGGAGCCTGGGGATGTTAGTGCTGGAGCAACACCAAGGAGGCTCCAGTCTCCTGCAGCTGCTCTCCATCTCCGTCCTTCTTTCCTTCCCCTTCTCTCTCCTCTACCCCCAGGGACCACCATCACTGCTCCCTGGTACTCTCAGTCATACCTCACAATACCACTTAACTCAACATTCTGGGTCTCCCCCAGGCAATTCAGATAAACGCAATTCTACTGTATTCGGAGAGTGACACCCACTACTCCCCAAAAGCAACCCATCCAGGATATGGCTCTGCTGGGGCTCGGATCCGTGCATGTCTGTTCCAGGCATAAGCACCGTGCTAAGGACGTGTCTGCCAAAAGGAGGCAACTATCAGAGCTCCCAGTGGGGTGAGGGCTAGAGGACACAGCCTACTCCTTTTGTTCTGCCAAGTCAGCTGCCTGCAGGGACCCTGAACTCTAGCAACAGATCGATAGGACTAGCAAAGCAGTGCATGGGTACATCAGAACATGGGATCAGGTTACCGTCCTCAGAGGGGAGCAGAGCTTAAAACAAACACCATATCATTTCCCCATGGAAGATGTATTAAGAAGTCCTGCAATGCATTATGAGACCCTTCAGTGCCCCAGCACTGAGCTGCAAGGCACAGACCGTAGCCTTCAGTCTGGGAAACCCTAACAATTCCATTTACAGCTGAATTCTGTCCTGTTAAAATGACAGTGAGGGAAAACTGCGCATTCCAATCTGAATTTCCACCAGATGATGCTGTGCAGGCTGGTATGTGGTCACCCAAGAGGAACATGAAGATCTGATCAGGCCACCTGTTCAAACAGCCCTGCTAGGTTCTACATTTGGAGCAGCAGGAGGTCAGCGTAGTCAGAGGAAGGGGAGTATGCTGGATTTAAAGGGACTCCCCTCCTGGAAGAGCTGGACTAGACACTGACCTCTTCCCTGCAGCTCTAGGTAAAGAGGTGTAAGTAGCTTTTCCGTCTCTTGCTCGCTAGCAGCTTGGTGCCAGAGCTCCATGGCACTGTTACTGCAACAGAGGAGCCCCATGCAGGGAAGCACCTTGAGCAGAGTATTTCCCTAGGAGTCCTGAGGGGCAGTGTTCAGCCAGAGTGACATTTCTCTTGGATGACAGTCACTGAGCAGGCATGGTGGGGAGACTGTGCCCTGTTTAGAAGCTTCCCTCAAGGGTAAGCCTCTTGAATTTCCCCCTCCTTTAGCTGACGACGCCCCATTGGGGCTGACGGGATGGGTCACCTTGAGGTACCTGCCACTGAGCTTTCACTCCTTTGTGCTCTCTAGCTACAATGGAGAAGCTTGTTTAGCCTGACTTGTTCAGGCTTTTGTCCTGCATCGTTCCTATGCAGCACTTTGCTTCTAGTCTGCTCATGATGGGAAACAGGCTTCTGAAGGCGAGTCGCCTTACCATTCCTTCCGCAGGTCAGGACTCGTCAGGATGATGGAGGCAATACGAGCCCCATTGATGGGTGGGTTTGAATACATGGGGCGGATCAGGATCTTCAGTTGGGATTCCACCCTCTTGGCCTCATCCACATCCTTGCAGATCACTGAGAAGGCACCCACACGCTCCCCTGAAACACAATCCAAGTCCGATCATACCCGTCCTACCACAACAGACAATGTGTGTTGTAGGCCTCCAGCATTTGGATTAGACCTGCCCTGGGACACCACAGCAGTCCCTGGTTGCAGAAGAAACAGCACAGGTAGAGTAGCATGAGCTTCCCCAGTACCCAGATCTGACCAGATCTCCTTTCTGTGCCAAAGGGGAGTGCCTCTAGGAAGTGAAAGGACATGGATCTGGTGGGCATTCACCAGAAGGTAGGGATTTCTGGTCACTAATGGTGCAGGTGGCTTTAACATCAGCAACCTGGAAGTCAGAGGTGCCACATCTCACATTAACCCTCTGAGCCATCTTCCTTTCCCACTGCTTACCATAAAGGCCCATGTTCTTGGCATAGGACTGAGACAGAACAACATTAATGCCTTGCTCAATAAAGTGACGCACAGCCCAGGAGTCCCGGTTTATGTCCCCGCTGGCAAAGCCCTGGTATGCCATGTCAAAGAATGCGAAGAGATTCCTTTTCTGCAAGGAAAAACAAAGATTCAATCACTCACCCTTCTAACCGCTGAATGTCCAGGGTCACCTATGAGCCGCAGAAATAAGGTCAATAGTGTTACTAGAGATTTATGCAGGGCCTCCCAGATGTGTTACTGCACCAGCAGTGGGCCATTTCCACAACCACCAGGGCTCCTGGCTACTAAAAGGCAGCATGAAGTGGCACGCATAGTTACATACTATGTAGCACATACCAGTGCATTTCATTTGTATTCCAGGTGTGTACATGCTAATCTTTGAACTAAATACTTTGAGAACTGTATGTCTGAAGGGAAGATTCATCAAGCTAACCCCAGATGATGTGACAGCTAGTCAGGCTGGCTGGCATCCTCCTGTCCCCTATAACTTCCTCTATCCAATGGCTAAGATTGCACAAACATTTAGCTGGGTTCAGTTTTTTTAGTCTTCTGTCCCCTTCCACGACAAACATATTAATGCCCATTGGAGAACCATTGCTCTAGCCAGACACTGACCAGCCCTCACTCCTACCAACTCTAGCTACACTTTTCCTTCCCACAGGGAATATAGTCAAATATCTGTAGTATTCCCAGGCAGTATTCCTTATTTCCATCCATCAATGGGTTGAGAAGGAAGGTAGTTTTAGCATAACAACGCTGGAGCGCCTATAACATTCCAGGTTCAAGAATTCAAATGAGTTTCAGCAGAATAATTATCAGGGCTTTAGATAATGGAGATTTCCATAGAATGCTGAGTGTTTGGCCTTTGAGTTTGTGCTATGAATTCTGCTTCGGCACCAGTCCGATACACTTGGGCTCCCCATTACTTTAGACAGGTAAGGTTGCCATCCAAATTGACAAGGGACAAATGGGCCAGTGCTCAAGAGAGACCCAAGTCTAGGAACATGGCACCATTTCGTCAGTAGTATCAACACAGATATGACATATACACCAGCCCACTCCATACCTCACCTTCACCACAGCAGCCAGCTCCTTCCATTGCTCTGGTCGGGGGTCCACACCAGTGGGGTTGTGAGCACAGGCGTGGAAGAGAATGACACTCTGCTCGGGAATTTTCTAAAGATGTTACAGAGAGAGAAATGAGACAAGTGACGTTTAAAGCAATGTTTCTTCTTCAGTTGCCTATAACTAAGCCACGGGGCAAGCAATGAGTTAGAAGGCACAGAAATATCAGAAATGAGGAGTAAGAGGCGAGCAGCAGTAAATCAGTTTGTGCTCAAGAGCGTGATGAGTTTCTAGCATCTTTAGAGAAGTGGTTCTCAGTCAGGGGTATGCATACCCCTGTGAGTATGCAGAGTCTTCCGGGGAGTACATCAACTCATCTAGATATTTATCTTGTGTTACAGCAGGCTATAGAAAAAGCACTAATTAAGTCAGCACAAACTAAAAAATTTCATATTTTATACTAAAATTTCATACTAAAATTTTTTCTGCTCTGTATACTATACACGGAATATAAATATTGTACTTACATTTCAAATTGATTTTATAATTTTATGGCAAAAGTGAGAAAGTCGGCAATTTTTTCACACTAATAGTGTACTGTGACACTTGTATTTTTGTCTGATTGTGTAAGCAAGCAGTGTTTAACTGAAGTGAAACTTGGTACACAAGACAAAGCAGACTCCTGAAAGGAGTACAGTAGCCTAGAAAGGTTAAGAACTGTTGCTTTAGAAGTTCCAATGACTACTAGAAATTGCAACTACGGGATGAGGGAGCTGCTCAGTGGTCCGAGATTCAGGCTCAGCCTAGAAGCTAAGTAAGTACGGTCATGAGACTACAAACACTACCTTCCCCCTCTGCTCCCATCCCAACAGTCAACTCACAGAAATGTCATCCAAGGCTCCAGCAAAGTCAAAGCCGCAGGTCTTGGGATCATAGTAGCGATAGGCATGCAGCTGCATGCCAGCATCCCTGAAAATGGGGGTGTGGTTGCCCCAGGATGGTTTGGGCAGGTACACGTCACGGCTGTACTTGAAGAATCGTTGCTACGGCAGACAGAGAGAGCAAGTTCAACTGGTGTATTCCATTGCTGCCAATGAGAAAAATCAGTCTCCCAGCAGTAAGGAGTTAATGAATGCATGAGCTTCAGCCACAGATGTCCCCTCTCCTCCCATCACCATTTACCAGGTTCTTACCAAGAAATTGGCTCCAACTCTTAGAGACCCAGTCCCGGAAATCGTCTGCACAGTGACATACTACAAGGAAAAGGGATGTAAATGCGTAAGATGCCAACCTACCACACAAAATATGCACCATGTTAAAGTGCACTAACATCTTTTTAGTGTGCATGAGCAACACAGAAAAACACTGATGTTACAGATCTATTCTTAACTCAACACCTAAATCCCGTATAAGACGGCAAGCTAATTACCCAGGATTGAGAAGTTAAAACAATGTCTCATGGATCTTTTACTCTATTTCAAATGGTAACTTACAATACAACCTGAGATTAAAAGTTAGCTAAACAGCAAGACATGGCTCTACATTAGTTGAAATACTGTCTCATCATAGGACTGAGAGCCAGGAATTGCTGAGCTCCACCTCCAGTTCTAACACTGGCTTCTTTGTGCCCGTGGACAAGGTTATCTCCCCTCCTAAGTGAGTTTTTCAGAAGTGCTTAGAGTTGCCTTCAACGGCAGCAGTTAGGCCAATGCCATGCTAGCCCGGAACACTGGGTTTTATTCCAGCTGGATGACCACGGGCAAGTCACAAAGGCTTTGTCGTCTCAGCTCCCTCCTCTAAAACAAGAACAATGATATTGAGCTCCTTTGTAAAGCACTTTGAGACGTACTGAGGCAAAGCACTACAAGAGCCAGAGGTATTATCTGTTGCCCTTTAAACACTCTGGATGTGGTTATGGAATTCTTTTGCTGACAGGTACAAAGCTTATGGGTAGAACAGCCCTACTTGTACAGTGTTTTAGTTCAGACTTCCACCTAGCTCTTTACCCGGCCATTCTTGATAACCTCATTGGTGTCACCCAGTGCCAGCTCAGCAGATGCCTTATTGAACTCCGCCAGCCCTGCAATGGGTAAGTACTCCTTGTCCATCTTCTTAGCAGCTATCTGGGCCTCCGCCTAAGAAAGGAACACACGTTCAGTTGCTGCAAACGTTCTACAGGCTCCCCAAGGCTCTGCCAGAGGTAATATATTATATATATATATATATATATATATATATATATATATATATATATATATATATATATATATATATATATATATATATATATTACTGTTTCCTTCACTTAGCACTCATTATGATGGTAAGGTACCATCCAAGAAGATAAATTGTCCATCAACAAGTTTAGACTTGAAATTAGGCTAAGGTTTCTAACCATCAGAGCAGTGAAGTTCTGGAACAGCCTCCCAAGAGGAGCAATGGGGCCAAAAACCTGTCTTCAAGACTGAGCTCTGCAAGTTTATGGAGGGGATGGTATGATGAGACTGCCTACAGCGGCAGGTAGCCAATCTGTGACTGTTAGCAGCCAATATCTCCAATGACCAGTGATGGGACACTATGATGGGGAAAGCTCAGTGTTGGAACAGAGAATTCTCTCTCAAATGTCTGCCTAGTGGGTCTTGCCCACATGTTCAGGGTCTAACTGATGGCCATATTTGGGGTCAGGAAGGAATTTTCCCTCAGGTCACATTGACAGAGACACTGGAGGTTTTCACCTTCCTCTGCAATCTGGGGCACAGGCCACTTGCAAGTTTAAACTACTGTAAATGGCAGAGTCTGTAACGTGAAATCTTTAAACCATGATTTGATGAAGTCAGTAACTCAGCCAGAGATGAGAGGTCTATTTCAGGAGTGGATGGGTGAGGTTTTGTGGCCTGCAACGTGCAGGAGATCTGACTAGATCATCATGATGGTGCATTCTGAGCTTAAAGTCTATGAACTCCAGCTCAGCAGAGTTATTTCCCAGAGAGGAGGGCTCCATTCAAAGTCAAAGCCATCTATGGCAACCTGTCACCAGAAATATTTATTGATATTGCTTTAAAAGCAAAGTTTACAGATAGTGCTTTTGTGTCAGCCTGAGTCTCTTAACCCAGCATTGCTGCTTGTGAGCAACTGGTGGCCCAGTGAGTACTACTGGGCTAGGTAGCCAGAAACTAGAGGAAACAGTCCCTTCCAGGCTCATTAGCAGTAAGAGCTGCACCAGAGACAATCCTCCGCTTAATCTGAAAACATTCTGCAGAAGGTGAAAGCTACCATTTATAGGAGAGAAGTGTCTGGGCCTGGAAATATACCCCAAGCTAGACCAGTGCCCAGGGCCAAGCAATTTGTGCTGGCTCAGATATAGACCTTAGCTGCGCTGGCAAAGTTACCGAAACGTTCAAGACACTTTTCAAACCAGCTGGAGCTGCAGCATAGACAAGGCTCTGACAAATGATGTTGTTCAATCTGCTTTTAAGTAGTTTAACTAAATAAGTTATAAAAATGGTTCTGGTTGTCTCAGCCTTGTCTGCACTGAGGCTCCAACTGGTTTTAAAATTGGTTTAGTTAAATTGGTTTAGATGTGAGAGTGGCTCCCCAGCACAGGCAAGGCCTCAGAAGTTCAGTTACAAACCTGAATGTTCACATGCTACATAGGTCAGATAGTAGCAGCAAGAACAATGGATTTCAACCACAGTCTCCTTAGCACATTTGTCCAGAGCCTATTAACAGTAGGAATGAGGAGCAGCATTTGGGAGGGGAACATACCAGTAGACCCAGAACAGAGGGTCAATCATGGCCAAGGCTCAGATGCCCAGAGATAATTTCCCTGAGAGAGGCTGATTTCAATAAGTTTGACAATACAGACCTGTGTCCAATTTCCCTGTCCAGAATTTCAGACTGGATTAGAGAGAAGGCAGTAACACTCAGTGGAATTTCTGAGACTGCCCCTTATTAGATTAGTGTCAGCTCTTTCTCACTGACACGCTGTGGTTTAGGGAAGGGCTCTTTGCATTAGTCTTGTTTATTAAAAAAAAATCTTAAAAGTTTAAGAGCTCCACGCAGCATGATCTCCAAGGGGGAGCACGGAACCCAAGCTGACATGGGAGTCACAGGCAAGATTTGTTATTTACTTCAACGGGAGCAGGATTTGGTCCTAGAGAAGTATTTTAGTTCTTCCTTCAGATGTCAGTCAACTTGATCCAATAGAGTCGTCTTCCAGACCACCCTCGTGCTGGCAATAGGAACTCACACTAACCCCATCCGCCATGTATTTGATTAGAAGCAAAGTCTTTCCTATGGATCAATCACTGAGACCCTCTTTACCCCATAGACTCCTAGCAATAACTTCGTATCACACAACACTTGGATTTTACCCCCATAGCAGCTGGTGCTAGGCTTACTTTGCGGATGCTGTTCAGGACATATGGCTTCCCGTTATCGTCCCGGTATGCCCCAACACCCAGGTTCATCTTCTTAGCATTGGTGTCTCGTTTATAGGCTTCAGTCACCCCCAAAATAGGATCAGGGGGTCCCATCTCCACATGAGACCACCAGGAGCTGCACAAGGAATATAAGTGGGAGGATTAGGGTTATGAACAGAAGGAAATGGCCCATGAGCTAATCCTGTTTGTTATATCCCGGCCTATGGGCTCAACAGGATCTCTTTGGCACTGGTATCCAATGGCTCAAACTGAAGTATTGTATCTACAGAACCAATAAGCCAGAGCTTCCCTCTCTCTCCACAGACTAACCCTATAAACATGCCGCAGTGGGAATAAGGGAGACTGAGTATGCTAGCTTCTCAGTTAAGCCAATATCAAATAATTGGGAGAGCCCTCATCACCAAACCTGCTGCGTGCCTTATCTTAAAAGGTTCTCTCCTCACTCGGTGGCAGAAGGGTATTATCGTGACAGCACAGTGCCAGTCCCACTCCCACTCCCACACTTGGAAGAAATCAAGGTGAGATTTTTAAAGGGGACTGCAGAAGCAGTCAAAAAAGTGACCAGAATGTTGGGAATCATTGAGAGAGATAGATAATAGGACAGAAAATATCATATTGCTTCTATATAAATCCATGGTACACCCACATCTTGAATACCGCATGCCGATATGGTCGCTTCATCTCAAAAAAGGATATATTGGAATTGGAAAAGTTCAACAAAAGGGCAACAAAAATGATTAAGGGTATGGAATGGCTTGTATGAGGAGAGGTTAATAAGACTGGGACTTTTCAGCTTGACATAAGAACGGCCGTACTGGGTCAGACCAAAGATCCATCTAGCCCAGTATCTTGTCTACCGACAGTGGCCAATACCAGGTTCACTCCCTCTGGGGCACCTAACAGGCAATGATCAAGTGATCTCTCTCCTGCCATCCATCTCCATCCTCTGACAAACACAGGCTAGGGACACCATTCCTTACCCATCCTGGCTAATAGCCATTAATGGACTTAACCTCCATGAATGTATCCAGTTCTCTTTTAAACGCTGTTATAGTCCAGCCTTCACAACCTCCTCAGGCAAGGAGTTCCACAAGTTGACTGTGCGCTGCGCGAAGAACTTCCATGTGTTTGTTTTAATCCTGCTGCCTGTTAATTTCATGTGGTGGCCCCTAGTTCTTGTATTATAGGAATAAGTAAATAACTTTTCCTTATCCACTTTCTCCACATCACTCATGATTTTATATACCTCTATCATATCTCCCCTTAGTCTCCTCTTTTCCAAGCTGAAGAGTCCTAGCCTCTTTAATCTCTCCTCATATGGGAGGCATTCCAACCCCCTAATCATTTTAGTTGCCCTTCTCTGATCCTTTTCTAGTGCCAGTATATCTTTTTTGAGGTGAGGAGACCACATCTATATGCAGTATTATATATATGTGGGCTTATCATCGATTTATATAAGGACAATAATATATTCTCACTCTTATTCTCTATCCCCTTTTTAATGATTCCTAACATCCCGTTTGCTTTTTTGACCGCCTCTGCACACTGCATGGACATCTTCAGAGAACTATCCACGATGACTCCAAGGTCTTTTTCCTGATTAGTTGTAGCTAAATTAGCCCCCATCATATTGTATGTATAGTTGGGGTTATTTTTTCCAATGTGCATTACTTTACATTTATCCACGTTAAATTTCGTTTGCCATTTTGTTGCCCAATCACTTAGTTTTGCGAGATCTTTTTGAAGTTTGTTACAGTCTGCTTTGGTCTTAACTATTTTGAGCAGTTTAGTATCATCTGCAAACTTTGCAACCTCGCTCTTTACCCCCTTCTCCAGATCATTTGTGAATAAGTTGAATAGGATTGGTCCAAGGACTGACCTTTGGGGCACACCACTAGTTACCCCTCTCCACTTTGAGAATTTACCATTAATTCCTACCCTTTGTTCCCTGTCTTTTAACCAGTTCTCAGTCCATCAAAGGACCTTCCCTTTTATCCCATGACACTTTAATTTACATAAGAGCCTTTGGTGAGGGACCTTGTCAAAGGCTTTCTGGAAATCTAAGTACACTATGTCCACTGGATCCTCCATGTTCACATGTTTGTTGACCCCTTCTAAGAACTCCTAGATTAGTAAGACACGATTTCCCTTTACAGAAACCATGTTCACTGTTGCTCAACAGTTCATATTTTTCTATGTGTCTGACAATTTTATTCTTAACTATTGTTTCGACTAATTTACCCAGTACCAACGTTAGATTTACTGGTCTGCAATTGCCGGAATCACCTCTAGAGCCCTTTTAAAATATCTGTGTTACATTAGCTAACTTCCAGTCATTGGGTACCGAAGCTGATTTAAAGGACAGGTTACAAAGCTTAGTTAATAGTTCCACAACTTCACATTTGAGTTCTTTCACAACTCTTGGGTGAATGCCATCCGGTCCCGGTGACTTGTTAATGTTAAGTTTATCAATTAATTCCAAAACCTCCTCTAGTGACACTTCAATCTGTGACAGTTCCTCAGATTTGTCACCTACAAAAGCCGGCTCAGGTTTGGGAATCTCCCTAACATCCTCAGCTGTGAAGACTGAAGCAAAGAAATCCATTTAGTTTCTCCGCAATGACTTTACCATCTTTAAGTGCTCCATTTGTATCTTGATCATCAAGGGGCCCCACTGGTTGTTTAGCAGGCTTCCTGCTTTTGATGTACTTAAAAAAAAAACATTTTACCACCACCTTTGGAGTTTTTGGCTAGCTGTTCTTCAAACTCCTCTTTGGCTTTTCTTATTATACACTCACACTTAATTTGCCAATGTTTATGCTCCTTTCTATTTGGCTCACTAGGATTTGACTTCCACTTTTTAAAGTAAGTCTTTTTATCTCTCACTGCTTCTTTTACATGGTTGTTAAGCCATGGTGGATCTTTTTTAGTTCTTACACTCTGTTTCTTAATTTGGGGTATACATTGAAGTTGGGCCTCTATTATGGTGTCTTTAAAAAGTGCCCATGCAACTTGCAGGGATTTCACTTGAGTCACAGTACTTTAACTTCTGTTTAACTAACTCCTTCATTTTTGCATATTTCCTCCTTTTGAAATTAAATGCCACAGTGTTGGGCTGTTGAGATGTTCTTCCCACCACAGGGATGTTGAATGCTATTGTATTATGGTCACTATTTCCGAGCGGTCCTGTTACAGTTACCTCTTGGACCAGCTCCTGCGCTCCACTCAGGATTAAATCTAGAGTTGCCTCTCCCTTGTGGGTTCCCGTACCAGCTGCTCCATGAAGCAATCATTTAAAGTATCAAGAAATTTTATCTCTGCATTTTGTCCTGAAGTGAAATGTTCCCAGTCAATATGGGAATATTTGAAAACCCCCACTATTACTGAGTTCTCAATTCTGATAGCCTCTCTAATTTCCCTTAGCATTTAATCATCACTATTACTTTCCTAGTCAGATGGTCGAGAATAGATCCCTAATGTTATATTCTTATTAGAGCATGAAATTTCTATCCATAGCGATTCTATGGAACATGTGGATTCACTTAAGATTTTTACTTCATTTGAGTCTACATTTTCTTTCACATATAGTGCCACTCTCCTTCCGCCCCCCACCCCCGGCACGACCTGTACTGTCCTTTCAATATATTTTGTACCCCGGAATGATTGTGTCTCATTGATTGTCCTCAGTCCACCAGGTTTCTGTGATGCCTGTTATAGCAATATCCTCCTTTATCACAAGGCACTCTAGTTAACCCATCTCATTATTTAGACTTCTAGCATTTGTGTACAAGCACTTTAAAAACTTGCTCCTGTTTGTCTGCCCTTTTCTGATGTCCCAGATTCTTTTTTACGTGACTGTTTATCATCTGATCCGGCCCTTACATTATCCTCTTCCGTCCTCTGTTCCTGACTATAACCTGGAGATTCTCTATCATCAGACTCTCCCCTAAGAGAAGTCTCTGTCCAATCCACATGCTCCTCTGCAGCAAATCAGCTTTCCCCCATCTCTGAGTTTAAAAACTGCTCTACAACCTTTTCAAAAGTTTAGTGCCAGCAATCTGGTTCCACTTTGGTTGAGGTGGAGCCCATCTCTCCTGTATAGGCTCCCCCCATCCAAAAAGTTTCCCCAGTTCCTAATGAATGTAAACCCCTCCTCTACACCGTCGTCTCATCCACGCATTCAGACTCAGCAGCTCTGCCTGCCTACCTGGCCCTGCGTGTGGAACTGGAAGCATTTCTGAGAACGCCACCATAGAGGTCCTGGATTTCAGTCTCTTCCCTAGCAGCCTAAATTTGGCCTCCAGGACATCTCTCCTACCCTTCCCTATGTCACTGGTACCTACATGTACCACGACCACCGCCTCCTCCCCAGCACTGCACATAAAAGTCTATCTAGATGCCTCGAGAGATCCGCAACCTTCGCACCAGGATATGATTAAGGTCTATAAAATCATGACAAGTTTGGAGAAAGTAAATAAGGAAATATTTACTCCTTCTCATAACACAAGAATTAGGAGTCACCAAATGAAATTAATAGACAGCAGGATTAAAAACAAACAAAAGTAAGTATTTCTTCACACACTGCACAGTCAACCCATGGAACAATGTGCCAGAGGATGTCGTGAAGACCAAGACTATAAATAGATAAGTTCATCAATGGCTATTAGCCAGGATGGGCAGGGATACAAAACCATGCTCTGAAATGTCTCTAGCCTCTGTTTGCCAGAAGCTGGGAATGGGTGCCAGGGGATGGATCACTTGATTACCCACTCTGTCCATTCCCTCTGAAGAACCTGGCATTGGGCAATGTCAGAGGATAGGATACTGGGCTAGATGGTTTGACCCAGTATGGCCATTCTTATGTAAAGGAGTTTGAAACTTTAGCAAGAGTTGGATGCCTAACTCTTGTGGGTCTCTTTGAGAGTCCCAGTCTAAATCGCTGGTGTTGTTTAAATGCAAACTGTGACATCATTTCAAGGTAGGATGCAATGACCCTCTGCTCAGGCAGTGCAGACAGATATGGCATAAGCACCGCTACACTGATGTCAAGTGTCCTCTGAGGGAAAAGCCAGCTTCTTTGTTGTAACTGAAAGGATTCTGTATGACTGCAGCACTGCACTTCACCAGGGCATTTCCAAGCCAGCCAGCTGGTGCAGGGTTACTGCGTGACCTGGATGCTTCAACAAGTGACAATTTCAGTCTAGACTCTAAATTCAAGAAGCTGTGTCTCTCTAGTTGCGCATGTAGCTTAATCGAAAGACTATCCTCAGCCTCTCCCCTCCAGACCAAGAACTTTTATGGTGGCAGAGGCTAGAACAGACAAAAACCACAGTTGCATTGTTTACGCTCCCCTAGATGCATCTTAGCACTGTTCTGTGATTCAGGCAGGGAACATTCCACTTCTTCTTACACAGTGCCTAGCATACAAACTGGGAAAAGCCCTAATAGGTCTTAGGAATATTGTGTAAAGTAAAACAAGGATAGAGATAAGTCACAGCTCCAAAGGCGTTAAGACAGCCCTCAGCTGGGGGGGGAGAATTCATCTAGCTGGCTCTATCCCAGGTAAGCCTAGGATCAAGAGGAGACCTTAATCCCTTAAAGGTCCTAGGGGGGAGGGTGCAAGTTGAGATAGTCTGTTTCAGTGACACATCCTGGCCAGCCTGACAGTGTCAAAGACAGAGGGACCAGGCTGTTTCCCCCAACTCCGAGATGGGGACTAAGCCTAACCCACCTTGGCTAACAGTAAAAACACTAAGATTAGGGAAGGGAGTACGTGTGCAGGCCTGTTATTTTAAATGAACTTCTCTAAGCACTGTGTACCTTTTTGGGAAAAAAAGGGTCATCCTTTATTTTGAAGACATTGTTCCTGTATTCCTGCTAACATATGCTGTCACAGGCTCCTGAAAGGAAACCCTGGCAGGGTCTGAGCACCCCGGTTAGACCAGCTGAATTAGTCATGGTTCATATATAGGGGCTGGAACCCAGGCCCTGATTTGAGAGAGGGCAAACTGGAGAAGGCCTGATCCCTTAGAAGGGACAGGGGTGTGTGACAGTAGAATGAGTTATATCGTAAGAATAGAAAGGATTAAATGTCTGTACCTTTAAGCAAAATTGTTGGAATGTTGCAATCCAGGTGTCAGGAATACAGACATTAACATAGAACAATTGCACCGTTTAAGGGCAATTGGTGAAGTATTAGCCTTAGATCGATAACAGTTAGTAAGGAAGTGGGATATGCATGCTGTGCCCCAGGTGATTTTTACTGTTTTTGCTTTCTTTGTCCCTTTGTCTAATTCCCTCTCTTTTATCTATATAAATAAGACTGTTTAGGCCTTGCATGGCTACTCTCATATTCTGAATGTTACTGGCGGAGCGCTGCGCTAATAAACAGAGTGGTCTGACAAATTGTGAGTCCTGATTCTAACTTTGACAGGTGCAACGAGCCCTGTAACTGCCGCACCTCGCACAGAGTCAAAATCCTAATCACAGCTGAAAGAAGTGGGCTCTAGCCCACGAAGGCTTATGCTCAAATACATTTGTTAATCTCTAAGGTGCCGCAGTGACCCCTCGTTCTTTTTGCTGATACAGACTAACATGGCTACCACTGAAACCTGATCACAGCTGCTGTACATTACGGTAATGTAAGAGTTTGCCTACACTTGCCAGTTACAGCGCAATAAAGGAGCCCCGGCGCACTAACTCACTCCCCGTCCACACTGGCAAGGGACGTAGAGGGCACTGACTCCATGGCTGCAGCGCTGCTGGTTCTCCACCTCGGTGAGAGAAATAACGTTTGCTGCGCCTTGGCTATAACGCCTGGGTGTCAGTGTGAATGAGGTATTGCGTTACTGCCCTCTGACTGGCCTCCAGAAACATCCCATAATCCCCTTAAGTCAAGTGGCCACTCTTGTCATTGTTTTGAACTCCTGTAGGAATGCGGCAAGCTGTTACTATGGAATGCAGTGTGTGAAGGTGGGGGGAGGGGGAAGGTCTGCTGCTGTCTGAAATTACAAGACAGCATGCTGACATGCTCTCAGCCCCCCAAAACCCCACTCCCCCCCTGCACACAACACACTCCCTGTCACACACTACCACCACCCGCATTTGAAAAGCACATTGCAGTCACTTGCATGCTGGGATAGCTGCCCATAATGCACCACTCCCAACGGCGCCACAAGTGCAGCAAATGTAGCCACACAGTGTGGACAGACTGCAGCGCTTTCCCTGCTCCATTCTCTGAAGGCGGGTTTAACTCACTGCACTCTACATCTGCACGTGTAGCCATGCACTCAATGTCTGCAGGCGGTAGAGGTGACACAGAGAACAAGGCCTGGAATTTTTAACCTGCACCCTCAATTTGCTGAGCAGGTACAGTTTTAATGAGAGTTCACATCATGAACAGCAGGACTATTAAGGAGAATACCTCATGCAGCTCTGAGCCATTGAATTCAAATGTGTTACACCACCTTTACCGTCCTGAATGACATAAGACACTGACAAACACTCATTTCTCCCTGATCAGGTGCAAGATAAGAAGTCAGTTTGCTGGCACAATCCCTTTTGTCCAGTGAATTATGATTTCAGGGTTTGATGGTCCAACCCTGCCCTCTACACCAAAGCACGAGTTCTGTTTTCTTTTTCGGTGGGAGCTTTGCTCCCCGAAGAGTGCAGAACGAGTGCCTCAGAGAGCCCCCAGGGCTACCTTTTCTAGTGACCTGCTTTTATCTGTCCTACTGTCACTCCAAGGAAGAGGGAAAGCCCTCTTAATGTCAAGGACACAGACAGGCTATAAAAAGAAACCTTGTTATTTCTGTTGGGCCACAGCTAATGCACAGCTGCACTCAACGTCTGCAGGCAGTAGAGGTGACACAGAGAACGAGGCCTGGAATTTTTAACCTGCACCCTCAATTTGCTGAGCAGGTACAGTTTTAATGAGAGTTCACATCATGAACAGCAGGACTATTAAGGAGAATACCTCACGCAGCTCTGAGCCATATGTATCTTCAACCCCTACCCTAGGATCAAGCACTTTGGGAAGTTTCTGGCAGAATGTGACAAATGACAGGAGACCACCACTGACAGGCAGGGAGGTCATGGATAGGGTGCTGCATGGGGACTCAAGAGATCTGGATTGTTTTCTTGCTCTGTCACTGACCTATGACACATTGGGCCAGTCATGTCTCCTCTGTGCCTCCATTTCCTATCCCACCATTTGTCTGGTCTATTTAGATTGCAAGGTCTTTGAGACAGGGACTTTTACTGTGTGTGTACATAGCACCTAACACGATGGAACCCAATCTCAGTTGGGGCCTCTGGCCACTACTATAATATAAATAGTTGCCTAGACAGTCTATTTTTACGTGGCACTCATCACTATCGTAACTCCCTAATAAAGTCCATTTCTCTATTGCTACTGGGAGGAGCATCTTGAAAGGATGTGAAGATGTGTGTCAGCACAAGCCTTAGGGTCCTTAATTGGTTTTAAAATAGAAAATATTTTTGTTTTGGAATTTATGGACAGTTGATTATAGAAGCTGTTTATATTTGAAGTGCAGTATCAGCTGAGGGAGGAGGAGGAATCAATCACATGTTTTGGATATTCATTCTCAGTTCATCTGCTTTAAAGGTGTGAATGAACAGCCAGAGCTTTTAAAGCTACTTTAAGTTAAGTAGAATATCGTTTTGTGTTCCTTCAGAAGTCACTGTCTCTGCAAATAACTGGTAACTGCCCTGAACATGGTTTGTGGTGTTTCCATGGTACAAGAGAGCCATAAAAAGATGATCTGTACACTAGTGAACCTCCTGCAACACACACACACACCCTCCCTACCAATTTTTAAGGTACTTAGATTGAGCTGCAAAAGTGAAGGCTACTTTTGCAGGACCCTTGTAATTACATTTGAGATGGTGAAAGTCCTTTGTATTTTTACAGTGTCTTTCATTTAAGCAACTTAAAATGCTTTATGTATTAAGGTCCCATACTTGGGAATGCTTAAGCAGGAGAGCTACATGAGTAGTCCCATTTAGTTCACTAAGAACTGCTTAGTGCCTGATCCTGCAGACTAACCCTCAACTCTCCTGTGAGTTAATTACTTTCATTCCAAGCCTGTTTTCACTGGCTCCAGATTAGCTTCAGGACTGATGATTTTCATGTCATTCTCAGCCAAGAAATGAGTTTTAGGGTGAAGGCAGAAGAAAGTTTCTTCCATTGTTTATTGAATTTGGAAAGAGGGATATGATTCAGCTATTTAAAAGAAATGAGTTATTTAAATGCAAAAAGAAAAAAAAAGAATCCCCCAAAAAACCAAAACCAAACCCAACTAACCGGCAGTTTCCTTTCAGAGTTCAGATTTTGCTTTTATCAAGGAGAAATGTCTGCTTTGCTTTCTAGAGGTGGCTGAAAACAGAAGTGAAATATGTAATTTTCCTTGTCAGTTTCAGTGCACATCATGTGCTGTTATCTAACCAACTCTGGATAGCCCCACATTTAAAAGGAAACCCACTTACAGGAAGTTTTTGAACTCATCATCCTCAAGAGGGGTCCAAGGCTTGAGATCTCAGCAAGCTCCTCTACTTTTGTGGTAACTCACATCTAATATTTTAATATGTTATCTATGCACTGCACCATGTCAAGTTCCCGAAAATTAAAAAAAGAATGTTAGACATGCATTAAGGTAGAAATTTTAAATTGCGCAACACCTCAACCTCCATTCCAGCACTAGCTGCATTTCTATTAACCCTTAAATGCCTTGGAATCCTTTAAGATGAAAGCAGATGTCAGATGTTACAAGTTCTTAAGAAAATGTGAATACCACCAGAGATGCAAACTGTAAAGCGAAAAGAGTTATCTTTAGTCACCAAACTATCTCTAACATAAGCATCTTCTCTGGGCCACAGCAGCCTCAGGAGTGGAGTTTGCTGACAGAGTCAGCAAGGCCTGGGTTCAGAAAGTACATTTAGATTTCAGTAATTAAATATACAGAAACTCACAGAAGTCTCTAAGAGGGCCATTCCTCATCTCTGAAGACAGTCCTGTGAATATACAGCTACATTGAGCAATACAAACATCTAGACTACGCTCAGTTGCATAATCCTTGTCAATAAGAACCCCAAACAGGGTAGGCGGAACAAAGGTCACCCTACTTCAGCAACCAACTGTGATTAGAACATTCACCCGTTCAGCTGCCACTGGCCCCCCGTGGCTACGACAAGCCTTTCTGCTACTGAAAGTGAAGAATTCACTCCTTCAATCAGCTGCAGCAAGTGCTTCTCCTGTCAGGGATATTTTAATAACTAGCTAAAGCCCAATCATATGACAAGATGTAATAAATAAATCGAATGTCTGATGCAGTTATTCTGCATGTTAAGTCGATTTTATATTTTAGGGCCATTTGTTCTGTACCTCTCAATCTATATACTGGTTTTAGAGATGCTATTCCTAGCTAATAATAACTGTAACAATCAAATGCCATTTGAAAGTAGTGAAAGGAGGGAAACCAAAGACGGCTAATCCCTACCTGACATCACTAATAGCTTTGATAAGGAGAGTTGCATAAAACAAACAATGTTTGCAGTACGAAACCTCAATGGCCTTCTGGTCATGATAGCTTGTAACTAGTTAATAAATTAACAGGGAGAAAGGGGCATATCTGACATCTGCGGATCTTAAATTTTTCAAATGGCATCTGGCACATCCAGCTCATTCCAAGAGGAAAATACTTTTTAATAGCTTGCCACATGAATAACAAAGAGAATATTAAAAGGCAGAGCTCAGTATAACCACCCTCCCCATTATATTTCACCTCTCCATGTCCCTTCAGCTTAGTTTATAGTCTTGTTAATTACAGGCCTGCCCCACTGCATGCAATACCTGCACACAAGAGCAGCATAAAATGCCAATTTCTCTCTTCAGGGTACCAGGAAATGCTGTTTTTGACACGCTTCCTCAAGCCCTATCAGGGATGACATTATACAAATAGCAGTATGCGGTACAACACTAATGTTTCTTTTGTGTCCTCAAAGAGCCCAGTGAGGAAGCTTTGCTTTGCTACACTGACAAGAGCCCCAGAACACCAAGCAGTGACCAGAAAATGAAGATTTCTTGAGAGCAGTGACTCCCCTCTCAAGGTCTGAGTGTGCTGCCTCTTAACTGCTTTGAGTCCAAGCTTCTGGTGCCCCAGGATGATCAGGTATCCAGCTCAGTGACCCCCACTTGGCAGCATAAAATGCCATCATTAGATCAAGTATCAGAGGGTAGCCGTGTTAGTCTGTATCCATAAAACACAACAAAAGCTTATGCCCAAATAAATCTGTTAGTCTTTAAGGTGCCACCGGACTCCCTATTTTCATCATTACATCAGCGTACACTTTTATTTTAAGTGACAATCTGAAGAAATTCAGACTATGGCAAGAGATCTGGTTACATCTCGTATCCTTACTATGTGTCTATTTCCTAAGAGGAGGTGTTGTCTAGTGAAATCACAGAACAGGGACCGCTCAGTTTCTTAGCCTGACTCACAGTCTATTGGGCAATTCATTTACCCTGTCTGCCTCAGTTTCCTTACCATTTACATGTATAGTTAATGGGACTCAACCTTTTTTTTAAGTCACTTCTGTCTATGGTGACCAGACATCCTGTTTTTAAAGGGACAGTCCTGTATTTAAGCCCTCCTGCAGGTGTCCTGACTTCTTATAAATGGGAAAATTCTGTTGTGTCCATCCCCGCACCCCCCAAACAGTACTGATGGGTCCTGCTGCTGAGGGTACGGGTGCAAGGCTGGTGGCAGCACAGCCCTCGTTGTATGCTGGCTCTTGGCCAGCAGGGCCCCATTCCCTGACCCATTTCTGGCTGACACTGGCTGCGTGCTGCAAACTGTGGTGGCTGGTGAGTGCTGGCAGGTGCCAGACCGTGGCTGGTTACGTGTCGCCTCTGCTGCCCATCCACTGGCCCTATATGAGCTCTCCCTCTTGCTGTCCTCCCCCTGCTTTGCCCCTTTGCCCCCTCTCTCCACATTCCCACGGCTTCTCCATATCTCCCCCCACCCCGGTGGAGCACATTTCACTCCCATTGCTGTGTGGAGAACCAGCCCCTGGTCAGAGTTCTGAGCTCACCAACAGCCTGGCTGGCAGGCTCCTTCCTTCCCCCATTGCCTCTGGCTGGGCTGGGGCCCTGGGAAAGCCCCAAACACTCCACCTGGCCACTGGCCAGGAGGAGCCAAGCCCTGCATGTGACAAAGCCCCACACAGTGCTTGCACGGGAAAGCCTCTGACCCTCAGCTAAGTTCTGGAGTTGGTGGGCAGGGGAGAGAGGGGGAAGGAGAAAGAAGCGATTTTCAGCCTATTCATGCCCTGAACCCGCAGGCTCCACAGCAGCCCTCCAGGAAGAAGCTTAGCATTCTCTTCACATACAACCTGCTTCTGAATCCTGCCCTCAAGGAACATGGGCTGTGCTGTTCCCTAGGCACACCCCCCTGCTGAGCCACCTCTCTGTCCAGGTTCACTGAAGCCCCTGCAGTCAGGTTTCCTGGGCCCTGCACAATGCAGCCTTAGGGCTTAACCCTTTCCTGTCCATGCTGTAACCAGAGGCGGCTGGGTTATGTTGGTGGCCACCAGCAGCCTGGAGACAGCTGCCTTTCTACACTGTGCGGGAAGGAAGGGACAAGCTACTTCCAGCCATACAAGGCCCAGAGAAGATGCTTATGTTAGAGATAGTTTGGTGACTAAAGATAACTCTTTTCGCTTTACAGTTTGCACCACTTCGCCCAGGCAGGTTTCACAATCCCCGCTCCCATCTGAGCGGCCATTTTCACATGTCCCAGGCAGGCTCAGGGCCCGGTTCCAACTCGCTCTCAGCGCCGCTGCCAGGGTGACCCCACGGACAGGGAGGCGCCGATCAAAGCCCTGGGCTCACTGGCGGAGCCTGCAGCGCTGGGAGCCGCCCCCGGCAGCGGCTCTGGCCCGTGCCCGGGCTCCCGGCCCTGCGCGCGGGGGTGTCTGTGCCGCCCGGGCACCCGGCCCGGGAGTGGGGAGGGACGCGGCCCCTCCGCCCTCTAAAGCCGCCCCTCAAGGGCGCGCGCAAGCACCGGCAGCTCGCGGCAGCCAATCACCGCGGCGGACGAGCACCACGCGCGCGTCACCCCAGCCAACCCGAGACGCCTCTTCCGACTCGGCCATCGCCGGCACTGCCAGCTCCGTCCGATACGGGCGGCGCCGAGGGACACGCTCCCTCGTCAGGCGAAGCAATCATGGGGGAGGGGAGCACTTCAGTGTGACCAGCCCGGCTGCACCCCAGCACCCCGCCGAGAGCAGACACCCCCCCAGCGCCTCCCAAACCTGCCCGCCCCGGGGGGGGTCGCGCTCCCGAGCTGCAGGGCGCGAGGCGGGCCTGGCCGCTCCGGGCCCCCGTTACCTGGCTCTGGCCGCGCCGGGGGCCAGGCAGAGGTGGCGCTGGGCCGCGGCGGAGAGCAGGAGGCGGGCGGGCTGCAGCAGGGCCATGGCTGCGGCGGGAGCTGACGCGGACTGAGCGCTGCTGCCGGGGTACCGTCTTCCAGCGCCCTCCGCGGCAATGTGCTAGCTGGGCTGTACTGAGCATGCTCAGTACAGCTGCCGCCGCGCTGAGGAGAGGCCTCGCGCCGCCCGGGGAGAGGTGCAGGGCGAGCCCCTGCGCACGCGAGCGCCCTCGGAGGGCCAGGCGGGCTGTCTGCAGGCTGTCCCAGCCCGGCTGCGGCCGGGTCCTAGCTCCCTCGGCTCCGGCGGCGCAGTGGCCGCTGCGGGCACGTCGGTGTCTCGCCCACGATTTACAGCAGGTGTATTGGTCTCAGGGGGCCGCTGCCCGGTGTCAACAATCCCTCGTGTGTTCGAAGCGCTGTGCAGGCACCACCTCATTAATCCTCCCAGCGGGACTGGAGGCGGGTCAGTATCACCTGCCCCCACATGGGTGCAGGACCTAGGCTAGTGCACTGGGCTGAGGCTTAGGAGACTGGTGTTCCCCACCCAGCTCTGCCACTGGCCTCAAAGATTTCAATGAATACTATTGCGGATCTGTGTGCCTCAGTTTCCCCATGTGTAAAATGAGGATAATAGTATTTACTTCCCTCTGTAAAGCACTTTTCTGTCTGCTGATAAAAGTGCTACGCAAGACTAGGTATTATTACCATTATTACAACAGGTGAGTAAAGTGAAAACAAGCAAGAGAGTGATGTTTCCAAGGCCAGGCTGGCTAAGCATTCAGTAGCAACACAATTTCCTAACAAAACCACTATAGATTATTAAAACCAATAGCATTTGTACTGATCCATGTTACTGTCCACTGTTTGTTTAAATTGTTCACTTTTTGCACTTCAGTGGCCTTGAACAACAAAACAAGACTAGCCAGTTTCATGTTGTGTACGGTGAGCGTCTAATTACTTCACTGCCTGCTTCTCCCATGCTAGCAAAATGCATGCCTGGGTTGTAAAACACAACCTGGTGATGTTTGGATCCATACGTCCTTCTCTTGGATTGTTGTCCCTTTGTGCATTGGAATGTGAGGTCTATTGTCTGCAGTGCATGAAGCTTTACCCTGTATCATAGAACATCAGGGTTGAAAGGGACCTCAGAAGGTTGTCTAGTCCAAACCCCTGCTCAGAGCAGGATTAATCCCCAAACAAATTTTTGCTCCAGATCCCTAAATGGCCCCCTCAAGGATTGAGCTCACAAAATTGGGTTTAGCAAGCCAATCTCATATGTATTTGTTGTAGTCTGTTAGGCAGCGTAATGTGATTTATCTTTGGGCCTGTAAATCCTTACTTGTGAGAAATCTTTACTCATGCAAGTAATTCATGTAAATGATGGAACTACTTGAATGCACAAGACCTTTCACATAAATATAGACTTTTGCTGTAGCCTGCAGTGCCTCAAGTGACCTTTACGTAGTGGTATCATAAACAGATAGCTAAGGGTTAATATTTCTTTTACCTGTAAAGGGTTAACAAAGGGAACCAAACACCTGACCAGAGGACCAATCAGGAAACAAGATTTTTCAAATCTCAAGGGAGGGAAGTTTTGGGTGTGTGTTCTTTATCTCGTCTCTGTTGCTCTCTCCGCTCTGAGAGTGATCTCTCTATCTCCAGGCTTTCTAATCTTCTGTTTCCAAGTTGTGAGTACAAAGGTAGAAAGACAATAGGCTTCTATTGTTTTTGTATTTACATGTGTGTAGTTTGGTGGAATGTTTTAAATTGTATTTCTTTTTGGATAAGGCTGTTTATTCATTTTTCTTTTAAGCCAATAACCCTGTATATTGTCACCTTGATACAGAGACCATTTTTATGTCTTTTTCCTTCTTTTTATATAAAGCTTTCTTTTTAAGACCTGTTGGATTTTTTCCTAGTTGGGGTCAAGGGGATTGAGTCTGCAGCTCACCAGGGAATTGGTGGGAGGGAGAAGACAGGGGGGAAGAGAAAATCTCTTTGTGTTAGAGTTACAAAGCTTGCATTTGCAGGGACTCTGAGTGAGGGTGAGAGAAACCTGATCTCTCTGGTTTGCGTTTCAAGGAATTGAAACAGGGTGATCTTCCAGGGTCATCCAGGGAGGAGGCTATTTCCCTTTGTTGTGAGACTCAGGGCATCTGAGTCTTGGGGTCCCCCAGGGAAGGTTTTTGGGGAGACCAGAGTGAGCCAGGCACTGGAATTCCTGGCTGGTGGCAGCACTATCAGATCTAAGCTGGTAATTAAGCTTGGAGGTTTCATGCAGGCACCCACATTTTGGACACTAAGGTTCAGAATTGGGACTTATGCTTTATGACAAGTGGGGAATAAGAGGATCAATGGAGCAGCAATACCCCAGACCACACTCAGTCCCAGTCATATTCCATCTCCCTACATTTCCTGCATGCTTTAGCACAGACAGCTCCATGTGGAACAGTTACACAGTTGCTGTGTGTGGCCCCAGCAGCCAGTCTCCACTGCTCGTACAGCAGATCTGCCTCTGTTCCACTGCCTGGGAGCCACCACACCCACAGAGGAGGCTGTGGAGTGTTCCCTTGGTTCATGCAGCTGTTAGGGTGACAGTCGTGGAGTATATCTGTGTCTCCAGATGAATTTCATTTTGTTTTGTTTCATTAATAGATATTTTGCACTTCAATTGCTTTGAATAGTGGGACCATATTTCCCTATGCTGAATACAGGACACCTGGTAAAATTACTCGTATTCGAGTGAGTTTAACGGCAATCAATCAGAACTGTGCAGTACACACATTCAAATTAACACCAAGTTGACTGATCCTCTGTTAAAAAGAAATACTGTGTAGCTGGACTCTTTTTATTTACCTTCTTATCTTTAAGGCTTTAGGGTTCACATGAGAAAACACCCCTCACACCCACCCACACCTACACTCCCATACACATCTCTCACACAGGGGAGGTGACTGACCTACCCAACCCTCCCAGTGCTCTCTGCCCTCCATGCCAGACTGGACCCATCTGTCCTGGTACCTGGCGCCGCCTCTTTCCGAGGCAACACGTGGGAGGTCATGCAGGGTCACATGTCCCCGTCCCCCCCCCCCGATTTCTGCCAGGGTTCACACCAGAATGCAGCTGGCAGCAGCCTTTCAGCACTGTGCAGGAAGGAAGGGACGGCAGTTGCTTCCAGCCACTGGGGGGGAGGAGAGGGATGAGTGACCAGGCCTGTGTTTTTGCAGAACTCATCTCTTTTCTTCCCCCCTCAGTGTGGCTGGAAGCAGCTTGTCCTTTCCTGCCTGCACAGTGTCGAAAGGCAGCTAACACCTCCAGGCTGCTGCTGACCACCAACATAAACCAGCCACCTCTGGCTGCAGCATGGGCAGGAAGGGGTTAAGCCCTCAGGCTGCATTGTGCACCAGAGCCCAGGGACTGACTGCAGGGGCTCTAGTGAACCTGGCCAGAGAGGCGGCTCAGCAGGGGAGGGTGCCTAGGGGACAGAGCAGCCCCATGCTCCCTGGGAGGCAGGACCTAGGATGGGTGGGGGAGATAGGTGAAGAGGGTGCTAAGCCCTTGCCCAGAGGGCTGCTATTGAAGCCTACAGGTGCAGGGCATGAACAGGTCAGAAACTGCTCCCCCTGCCAACTCCAGAGCTTAGCTGGGGGTGGAGAGGCTGCCCTGTGCCAGCGCTTTGTGGGGCTTTGGCACATGCAGGGCATGGCTCCTCCTGGCTAGTGCCCCACGCCAGAGGGACTTGGGTTTTCCTGGGGCACAGGCCCAGCCAGAGGCAGTGGGGGAAGGAAGGAGCCTGCTGGCCAGGCTGTTGGTGAGCTCAGAGCTCCGACCAGGGGCTGGTTCTCTGCACAGCGCTGGGAGCGGGACATGCCCCACCTTGGGGGATATGGCAGAGCAGCAGGCTGGAGGGGAGGGGACAAAGAGGCAAAGCAGTGAGGGAACAGCAAGAGGGGGAGCATGTAAAAGGCCGATGAGTGAGCAGCAGAGACAAGAGGTGATCAGCCACTGATTGGCACCTGCCAGCACTCACCAGCCACGCAGCTCACAGCATGCAGCCAGCACAGGCAGGAAATGGGACGAGGGGCAGGGTCCTGCTGGCCAAGAGCTGGCGTGCACCAGGGGTTGTGCTGACAGACCAGCAGGGGGCGGGGCCGGCGCCAGGCACTGCATCTTTGCCCCGCCACCAGCCTTGCACACCCACCCCAACATCAACCACTGGATACCCCCCACAATGCTGGTGGGTGGGCAGCTGGCAAGCAGGGATACGGTCAGCAGCAGAACCTGACAGTACTGATGTCGAAAAATATGGAACAATTTGCCTGTGAAGAAAAACTTGTGACACCTGCAGGAGGGATAAATACGGGACTGTCCCTTTAAAAACAAGTATCAGAGGGGTAGCCGTGTTAGTCTGGATCTGTAAAAGCAGCAAAGAATACATCTGTTAGTCCATAAGGTGCCACAGGATTCTTTGCTGCCTTTAAAAACAGGACGTCTGGTCACGCTAGCTTTGAACAACAAAATGAGACAGGCCAGTTTGATTTTATTTACAGTGAGCTTCTGATTACTTTCATTGCCTGCTTCTCCTGTGCTAGCAAAAGGCACATGTGGGTTGTCAAACTCTGCAGGGTGATGTCTGGATTTAAACATCCTCCTTCTCTTGGATCGTTGTCCCTTTATGCACTGGAATGTGATGCCTGTTTTCTTCAGGGGAGTTATAGACCAATCAGCCTAACTTCAATACCAGGAAAGATACTGGAATAAAGTATTAATCAATTTGTAAGCACCTAGAGGATTCTAGAACTATAAGGAATAGCTGGCATGGATTTGTCAAGAACAAATGATGTCAAAGCAACCTAATTTCTTTCATTGACAGGGTCTAGTGGATAAGCAAGCTGCAGTAGATGTATTATAACAGTGGTTTGAGCACTGGCCTGCTAAACTCAGGGTTGTGAGCTCAATCCTTGATGGGGGCCATTTAGAGATCTGAGGCAAAAAATCTGTCTGGGGATTAGTCCTGCTTTGAGCAGGGGGTTGGACTACATGATCTCCTGGGGTCCCTTCCAACTCTGATATTTTATTCCAGGGGTAGGCAACCTATAGCACGTGTGCCAAAGTCAGCACACAAGCTGATTTTCAGTGGCACTCACCCTGCCCAGATCCTGGCCACCTGTTCGGGCAGCTCTGCATTTTAATTTAAGTTTAAATGAAGCTTCTTAAACATTTAAAAACCTTATTTACTTTACATACAACAATCGTTTAGTTATATATTATAGACTTATAGAAAGAGACCTTCTAAAAACATTAAAATGTATTACTGGCACACGAAACCTTAAATTAGTGTGAATAAATGAAGACTCGGCACAGCACTTTTGAAAGGTTGCCGACCCTGTTCTATTCTGTGATTTTAATAAGGCTTTTGACACAATCCCACATGACAATCTGAATGTGGTCTAGATGAAATTACTATAAGGTGGGTGTCACAACTGGTTGAAAATCCATACTCTAAGAGTAGTTATCAATTGTTTGCTGTTAAACTGGAGGGTGTATCTATGGGGGTCCTGCAGGGGTCAGTACTGGGTCTGATACTAATCAATATTTCCATTAATGACATGGATATTGGAGTGGAGAGTGTACTTACAAAATTTATGGATGACAACAAACTGGGAAGGGTTGCAAGCATTTTGGAGTAAAGGATTAGAATTCAAAATGACCGTGAGAAATTAGAGAATTGGTCTGAAATCAACAAGATGAAAATTATTAAAGACAAGTGCAAAGTACTACATTAAGGAAGAAAAGTCAAATGCACAAATACAAAATGGGGAATAACTAGCCATGTGGTACTACCGCTGAAAAAGATCTGGGGTGTCATAGTGGAACACAAATAGGACAACAATGTGATGCAGTTGCAAAAAAGGCTAATATTCTGGAGGGGGTATTAATGGGACTGTTGTGCATAAGATGTGGGAAGTAATTGTCCCAATCTTCTCAGCACTGTTGTGGCCATAGCTGGAGTACTGTGTCCAGTTCTGGTGCCACACGGTAGGAAAGATGTGGACAAATCGGAGGAAGTCTAGAGGAGAGCAACAAAAATGATTAAAAGTTTGGAAAAAACATGACCTATATGGAAGGGTTAAAAACACTTGGAGTGTTTAGTCTTGAGAAAAGAAGACAGGGAGGGGTGGGGGCCTGATATCAGTCTTCAAATATGGTAAGGGTTGTTAGAAAGAGGCTGTTTATCAATGGTTCTCCATGTCCACTGTAGGTAGGGCAAGAAGTGATTGGTTTAACCTACAGCAAGGGAGATTTAGGTTAGAGATTAGGGGAAAGTTTCTAACTCTAAGGATAAAGTTCTGGAATAGGTTTCCAAAGGAGGTTGTGGAACCATCATTAGAGGTTTTTAAGAACAGGCTGGACAGACACCTGTCAGGGATGGTCTGGGTTTACTTGGTCCTGCCTCAGTGCAGAAGGCTGGACCAGTTGACTTCTTGACGTCCCTTCCAGCCCTACATTTCTCGGATTCTCTGATTTATGATTGTAACCTGCATTGTGGAGTGGAACCCCTGGTTCTAATCTGCTTATATTTTGTGTTGGGAGCCTGTCTGACCTGGTCTGCGCCTAGCTAGGTTGAGATATACAATGAGGCCAGAGAAGCCAGCCAGCACCAGAAAAAGAGACTGCTGGAGAAGGCGGAGGGCTGGGCCAGGAGGCAGAGAGACTCCACCTTCCCCAAGGACTCTGACCAAAAGCCCAAGGACTCCCAGGACTGGTGAGGACAGCGAGAGGGGATTGCATTCAATTGTTTGTTGTTTTGCCTAGATTTGTCTCTCTCCCAAACTGCCTATGAGTAAGCTGTATGCATGTTTTAGAAGTTCCTCTGCAAAGCCCATGTTCCTTACTGAACTGTCCCACGTCCCTGAAGAGTTGAGCTATAAACCAGAGTGCCCCCAAGGGTGGGCCTCATGGGTAGGGAGGTTCAGCACGGGTTTCAGGCCCTAGAGCAGCTGGATTGTGGCACCCCCATCCCAAAGAGGGCAGCCAGCCAGTCTGTATCTCTGGAGTCAACCTGAGAATCCAGAACAAGTGATAAGGTCTAGATGCTGCCAGCAACTTCAATGTCCTGCCCACCCACCAACCACTGACAGTTGTGTTTTCCGTAATAAATTAAATTAAAAGAAATATAAATAAAAGCAGCTGTGCTTGGGGCAGCAAAAAACATAGATCCATCCCTAGCAGCGCCAGACCCTGTGCTCATTCAAACCCCTCAATAAGAGGGTACAAGGGGCCTTCCTCCACCTTTTCTAGGAGCCAGTAGTCCTTGGGCTCTCCTGAGTTCAGGGGTTGTTCCCTGCTAGCACCCCCGGGGCTGTCAGCTACTCTGCATGTCACAGGAGGGAACAGGCCTTGACACCCCCTTGCACTCTGGCTGGTCATGGTGAGGGGTGTATGCTGCACCCTCCGAAGAGTGTTACCCTTGTGTGCCCAGGAGCTCCTGGAGCCATTGTGCAATACACTGCCCTTACCTGCTGGGGTTCCTGTGGACTGGCATTTCTACACCCACCTAATGCAGCCTGGGCCTTCATGGCACCATCTGACCTTTAGCACAGGAGATTTAGTGCAAGGTTCTGTTGTTGTTATCTCTGCTTAACCTGCCAAGCGGAGTGATCTGGTGCAGCCAGCACTGGAGTCAAGGCTCTTGGGTTCTAAACCCAAATGTGCTGTGTGGCTTGGGTATTTAATAACCTCTCTGACTCCATCTGTAAAATAGAGATAATCAGACCCACCTTTGTAAAATGCTTTGAGATCCTATGATGGGATCCCTGGGTACTACCTAGAACTGTGGGGGTGCTGTACCCCCTTAATTCTCCTCCCTGGGCTGTCTCTTACAAAGCTGTGCTAGTGACAAACAGCAAAACCCCTCCAGGTGCTGTGATCACTCAGCCAGCAACAGGCAGGGACACACCCAGCAAAGTTGCATGAATGGTCTATAAGCCACTCATGAATTATATAGAGAAAGACACCAGCAAGGTCCCCAGGCCCTAGCCTTGCACCACAGAAATGTATCATCTTACACTGCTTTAGACCTGCTCTCTTGAACAGTGCAAGCTCATTAATTAGTTCGCCACTTCAAAGGAAAGTGGACATGCGCCATCCTTTGTAACCGGAGCAGATTCCCCATGCACTTCAGACAAACTCACTGGCAAGGATAAAATGTTAAAATAAGTTTATTAACGACACAGAGAGATTTTAAATGATTAGAAGTGTTGGGCCTGGAGGTCAAAACTGGCTACATAAGAAATAAAAATAGACTCTCAAATCTAAATTCTAACTTGAACAGACTGAGCAAGATTTGAATCAAGCAGCTTTTCTCCCCCCACTGGATGTTCCAGGCAGTTTACAGTTCTTAATACACAGGCTGAATTCCCTTGTCAGCCTGGGCCAATTTCCCCAGTTCAAAGTCTTTGTCCTCCAAACCATCTTTCACGTGCTGAGATGTGGGAGGGGAGAGGACAAGTGGTGAGGTCATTGACCATCATTTATACTTTTTCTCCAGGTGTTAGAAAGATCCTTGTTGTGACGTGGGGGTTAGGTAGCCCCGTTGCGTACTGTAGTCCCATTGGGTACGTGCCCATTCTGAAGAGTCTCCGGGAGAGCGGATTCTTCTTGATGGGCCATCAACACATGTCTGACAGGTCTGGATGTCAATCTGTCGTGTCAATGTTAGTTGCTCCTTTGGTGCCAGTGAAGGACTAGTTGTGGGTGTTTCCCACTTACCACATATTTCAGAAACAAACCTAGAGCAATACTTCCTAACTTCGCTCACGCTAATAGTACCCACAGTTCTACAGGGTAGTAATGTTCCACAGATCAAGACATTTTACATGATACCTCACAAGGTATACTTTGTACAATACATACCATAATGCTATGTAAGAGTGTGTGGCCATCCCTCCCTGTCAATCTCTGAGGGAGGCCACACCTCCTCACTGGCATGCCCCTGTGAGGGTGATCTAAAAGGGGGAATTAGCTGCTCCTCGTGTTCAGACCCTCAGGCTGGGCACAGCAGTAGAGAAGTCAGTGATCCCTGGCCCTCAGCCAGGGTTAGGTAGGGGTCTACCCCTTGGTATGGCTGGGGTCCTCTTTGGGCTCCAGCAGCAAATGGGATGAATCTATCTCCCCTGATGACTCCAGCCCATCTGAGCTGCACGGCCAGACTTTTATACTTCTTCTTCCTGTCCAACCCCTCTGCTTCCAGGCCAGTGGCTCTCAAAAACTTTTGTACTGGTGACCCCTTTCACACAGCAGCCTCTGAGTGTGACCCGCCCCTTATAAATTAAAAACACTCTTTTATATATTTAACACCATTATAAATGCTGCAGGCAAAGCGGGATTTGGGGTGAAGGCTGATGGCTCACGACCCCCTGAGGGGTCCCGACCCCCAGTTTGAGAACCCCTGTTCCAGACAGCAGAGCATGGCCTTCCTGGCTCCGCCCAACAGGCACTGGGTTATGGCCCCTCTCTGTCAATCTCAGAAGGAGGCCACGCCTCCTTGCTGCATCATATCCCAGTAGTGAATATGGGGGTACCAGGGTGCTACTTTGAGGTACAGAGTCCCACAGACCCTCACATGAAAGAAGCTATGGAAGTGATTTATCAGAATGATGGTTCAGCTGAATCAGAAGTTTCCATGCAGCAGCCCTGCTAGATTCGGGTGTTTTACTCTTGAGCCACTAGGTGGGGCTACATTTCTACCAGTATTTCAACCCCAGCAACCAGAATTCACAAGAGATGGGGAAAGAGAAATAATTATTCTGGAGAAGTCAGAGCAGGTCTGGGGTGCCTGTGAAATCACGAACAACAATGAAGCCCCTGTGAGCGGAAAACTGAAAATCTTCCCCTACATAATTCACTATCCGAATTCATGAGGAGTGATGAAGAAAGCAACACTGAGAAGTTATGAGTAAGGGAGGTCGCGGAATTCACGGAATCTGTGACTTCCAGCTACCTCCGTGACTTCAGCCTGTGGTGACCGGGAGCTGGGACCCCTGGAGTGGCGGATGATGGGAGAAACCCCGAGCTCCTGGCTGCCCCGGGCGGCAGGTAACCCCGTATATCCCGGCCACCAGGGATGGTGAGGGACTCTCTGAGCTCCCAGGAGCCCTGGGCAGCAGGGAGCCCCGCTGCCCCCAGCTGCAGGCAGCTCCTAGCTGCTGCACAGCTGCAGGCTTCAGGTGGGGTGGGAACCCACAGATCCCCATTTTGTCAGGGATATTTTTTAGTAAAAGTCACGGACAGGTCACAGCTTCCGTTAATTTTTCTTTTCTGCCCATGACCTGACAAAATTACCCCTGACAAAATTTTAGCCTTAGTTATGAGACAACCTCGTGGCTCCTGTCTGTCTTACCTGAGACATCAAGCAAAACAGTATAACAATGGGACATTCATACCATCCCATATATACGGTACGTCACCTCTGAGCATGCTATATCCCAATGGACTATGGATTCCTAGGGTCTATCTCCACTCCAATACAACCATCAACCAGTACACCCAGTACAACACAGCTATCATTTTGGAACACAATTCATGTTTGAGGCCTGGTCTACACTATGCATTTAAATCGATTTAAAGAGCGTTAAATCGATTTAATGCTGTACCCGTCCACACTACAACGCCCTTTATATAGATATAAAGGGCTCTTTAAATCGATTTCTGTACTCCACCCTGACGAGAGGAGTAGCGCTAAATTCGATATTAACAATTCGGATTACGGTTAGTGTGGACGGAAATCGACGTTATTGGCCTCCGGGCGGTATCCCAGAGTGCAACACTGACCGCTCTGGACAGCAATCTGAACTCAGATGCAGCGGGCAGGTAAACAGGAAAAGCCCCGCGAACTTTTGAATTACATTTTCTGTTTGCCCAGCGTGGAGCTCTGATCAGCACGGGTGGCGATGCAGTCTCAAATCCAATAAGAGCTCCAGCATGGACCGTACGGGAGATACTAGATCTGATCGCTGTATGGGGAGACAAATCTGTTGTATCAGAGCTCCATTACAGAACACGAAATGCCAAAGCGTTTGAAAAAAAATCTCCAGGATACACAGCGCTGCGCGACAAGCGTAACGGGAAGCCAGAGACTCAAATGGACGCTCATGGAGGGAGGGAGGGTGTACTGAGGACTCCAGCTATCCCACAGTCCACAGCAGTCTCTGAAAAGTATTTGCATTCTTGGCTGAGCTCCCAATGTCTGTAGGTTCAAACACAGTGTCTGGCGTGGTTCAGGGAACAGCTCCTCAGTTTCTTCCCCCCACCCCACCACGTGAAAGAAAAGAGAAAGAAATCATTCCTTGACTACTTTCAATGTCACCCTATGTGTACTGAATGCTGCTGGTAGACGCGATGCTGCAGCAGTGAGGAGCAGTATCTGCTCCTCTCCCCCTCCCCAGTGGTAGACGGTACAATATGACTGATATCCGTTGTTGCCATCAGCCCGTGAGTGCTCATGGCTGCCTTCAGGTGAAGCTGGCCGGGGGCGCCTGGGTAAAAATGGGAATGACTCCCAGTAGATGGTACAGAACGGCTGGTAACCGTCTTCATCATCGCAACTGGGGGCTTCAGCCCCCTCCCTTTCCTGTGTAAAGAAAAGATTCTGTACTGCCTGGACTGTCATAGCCCCGGGAGGCTGCCTCCAAGTGCCTCCCCCCCCTCATTTTATCTCACTAACAAGTCTCTGTTTCTTATTCCTGCATTCCTTACAACTTCATGACACAAATGGGGGGGGGGGACACTGCCACGGTAGCCCAGGAAGGTTGGGGGAGGAGAGAAGCAACGGGTGCGGTTGTTGCAGGGGCACACCCTGTGAATACTGACATGGAGCAGTTGTGCTCTCTGATACACTGGTTCTCTAATACACTTGCCTCTTATTCTAGGCAGAACAAACTCTATTTTTAGAAACCATAAGGGAGGGATTGACTCAGTCCCAAGTGAGTCAATCCCAATTTTGCTTTCAAAAATTTTCAGCCAGGGGCACTCATGATAGCAGCAGACAGTACAGAGAGGGAGAGATAACCGTCATCTCATTGCCAGTTTTCTCCGGCAGTAGATGGTACAGAACGACTGGTAACCATCTCTGCTATCATTGCAAAAGCAAGTGAATGCTGCTGTGTAGCGCTGGAGTATCGCCTCTCTCTCTGCGGCATCCAGTACACATACGGTGCCAAAAAAAAAAAAGCTGAACGGGCTCCATGGTTGCTGTGCTATGGCGTCTCCCAGGGCAATCCAGGGGAAAACGGCGCGAAAGGATTGTCAGCTGATGTTTTCCCGGAGGAAGGAATGACTGATGACATTTACCCAGACCCCCCCGCGACAATTAAGATTCAACCCTGAATTCCAAAGGGCGGGGGAGACTGCAGGAACTATGGGATAGCTACGGAAGTGCTACCCACAATGCAACGCTTCAGAAATCGACGTTAGCCTCGGAGCATGGACGCACAACGCCGAATTACTGTGCCTAGTGTGGCCGCATGAAATCGAAATTATAATATCAGTTTTATAAAACCGATTTTAGCAAATTCGATTTTATCCCGTAGTGTAGACGTGGCCTGAAACACCGTTTAGGAAACTGGTCCTGTCCACAACTGTAGCATGGTTTGACTCCACAAGATGGAGCTATTATTTAAACTCTTGCACCATGGCCCCAACAGGACTGGTTTCCAGTGTAGATAGGCCCTTTGCAAAAGGGAGGGTGGATTAGAAGATTGAAAACCTATAAACTTCTAGCCTCTGTCCACACTGCAAGTCTACTCACATGTCTATGACACTATCTGACCTGACTATAGCAATCCTGGGGGAATTGTGTTCACTCAGCAGCCTGTGTTCCTTACAACTATGACTGAGCTGTGCTTGTGCATTCCCAAATAACGGTTTGTGTCAGTGCATTCTGGGGAATCCAGACAACTATCTCATAGTGCCTCAGTAGGGGATATAGTGTTCAGTAAAAATGCACAGGAAGCAGCCCCAGCAGCACGAGGCAACATACTTGGGAGGGACAGCCTGCTGCACAGAAAGCTGGAAGGACAGAAACATGGCTGTGGGGTTGCATCTGAACCAGGTACAGAGACACAGCTCTGGTTCACTGGGCAAGTCAGATGCCTCCTGAAATGCAACGGATCACAGATTTGGGCAAATACACAGATTTTAAAGAGAAAACCCAGGAATTTGGTGGACACCTGAGAAAGTCATCATGGACCCCTTTGGGGCTGGCAACCCCGGTTTAAGAACATCTACCATCCCCTGTGCAGACACATGACAGGACATAAGTTGGTGCCTCTTGCAATGGAACAAGTAACTTGCTCCAGCTGTTTGGAACTGCTACCCTCAAAGCCTCCCCTGCCCAACTCAATGTTGGCTCTAGGTGTTTTCAAATGAATTAGACCAGGATAAGTGAGGGGTGTAGTGTTTCCTTTGAACTGGATAAAAGTGACCAAGAATATAGCGGTGCCATGCCATGGCCATAGCTATACAATGTGGCAGACCACTGTTCTTGCCTTTTCTCAAGAAGACATGAGTACCATCATCCTAAAGATCAGATATGGCCTCATCCTGGACTAGGCCTGAGTTCTGGAGGAGCTCTCAGCTTTGCAGCCTTTCTTACCTGGAGTGGCTATAGTGAGCGGGCAGGGTAGTAATTGGAGGGGCTACACTGAGAATACTCATCCAGGGCAAACGATCCCCCAAACTGGTAGTTTAGTCTAATAATTAGACTCACCAAGCCAGTAACCAAACAGCTCCTGTAATGCCACCATCCTTTGGCTCCCACCCTGACAGCCAAGTCTGATCTAGTGAGTGTTACTGAAAACCTTATTCACTATACATAAAGTTCTACCAGTCCCAAGAGATCAGACATATTGCTCACCAGGTCAACGAATATTTCAGATCTTACCCAAATACACACTTACAGCCAATCCTTATTAACTACATCTAAGATTTATTAATAAAAAAGAAAAGAAAGAGGGTTGTTGTAGTCAAAAATCATTATACATACAGATATGAATAGAGTTCTTAGGACAGTTTAACAGAGAAAAAGGTGAGGTTGCTGATTTGTAAAAATCCTTCTAGAATTAATTTAAAAGGTTATCATGCAATAGGCAGTCCAAATGAAAAGTTTGTTCAAATTCACCCTGAAAATTGAAGGGATAATCCAGAGTAGATCTGGAGACCTCAGTCTTATGGGTTTAGACTTTTCCTGTCAAAGTTTAAGCAGTTCTGGGATAGCAAGAATCAGGCCCTCAACTTTCTTTATAGCTGAAAGTTGTCAGCCTCTTGTCAGCAAATGAACACAGCAGGCGCTCTTGGATGAGGAATAGGCAAAGCACACTGTTGCTTTGAGGCTAATCTGTTTCCTAGGCATAGACTGGTAACTAGTTGCTCCTCACTACTCTCCTGTTGCGTTTTTGGCTGCACTTTTCCCCTCACCTCCTTCTCTACACACTCCCTATCCATGGCCCCACGAAGTCCCGGGACTTCCTGGTCAACCATCTACACGACCAGGGAGAGGAGGTTGGCCGATGGAGACTCCGGTGACTGTGGGGCTTGTTTCCGGTCCTTGGTCCATTCATGTATCTGGGCAGAGTTCCTCTGGGCGGCGTCCACTGGCTCCCTTGACGCCTTTGAGGAGGAGTGGGCGCTGTCCGGGGTTCTCTGCTCCGTGTCCCCGTCGGGCTCCCTTCTTATGACCCTCTGACCACACTCCCGTCCCTGTTCTTTTATTAGTTGTTCCCCATAATCAGTAGGCTTCTGTGGTCCTGTGGGTCCTCCCCTTCAGCTGGGGGGGATCCTTTAGCAGTGGGTGGGCTTCGCCCACCCACTTCCCAGGAACCCAATAGATATACTGGTAACTAGTTGCATTTGTTAGCATAAGGCAATTAACTATTCAAACAGTTCACAGGTAGTCTACTACAAACTGCAAAGAGAAATGAAGTCAATAATATTATTACACCACAAATTCCATCTAAATGTTAATATCCCCCTTTGATCTCTGAATCAATAGAATAAAGTAGTGAAACATTGTAGACGGGAACAGAAGTTTAGCATCTACAAGCTAGTTGGATCACATTGTTAAACTTCTAGCAAGATACAGGTAAACACAGATAAATACAATTAGTATCTGCTCCTTAATTCTCTAACAATATAGGCCTGCATTTCAAGGACTCTGATCTATTTAACATGGCTTTGCTAATTATCTATAAGGAATGGCCCTGTTTACCATTTCAACACTCTTCTAATATGTTCTTAAGGGTTGCTTAACCCTCACTGGCTCAGTGTCACAGCAGTGTGCTCTAAGTTTACATGTTAAGAACACTTCTTACCGGTGGAATTTTTCTGGTAACCCAGAGCTAAGTGCTGGACCACTGTTTGAATGCCCCCAAACAGGTACACACTGGTGGCAAATGCAGCATCACTGCTCACCTATATGTCAGGTAAGGCCCTGTCCCACTGTCGATTGGCCCTGCCAGGACCAGGATTAATCTGCATAGTTGCCATGAATTTGTGGACCATGTTCCTGACCCCTAGGCCTTACCACATAGCCTCTCTACACAGTTGCAGAAGGACTGAGGAATGGCCCCATTGTGAATCTGGGCATGGCCAGAGTCAGGGCAGAAAAGTTCTGCTCCTCTCAGCCTGCAGCATTTCAAGAGTGCAGGTATGAACAGAGCCTGTGGATTTGAGCCATTTTCAAATGCCAGAGTCTTTCTGAACCCCAGAAGTGCCCCCCACAGTTCCTGCCTCCCAGACCCAGATTTATTTCTGTTTATTTTTTAAGTCTTGTGGATCTCCTCTGTGCTAACCACAGATGCTTGTGTTTGCTTGTAACCTTTAAGCTGAATGCCCAAGAAAGCTGTTTTGGTGCTTAAATTTTGTAATTGTTTCTTTTAAGATCAAGCAAAACCCTAAGTTCCAAATGTATTTTTTCCCTTTTTGCTTTTAATAAAATTTACCTTTTTTAAGAACAGGATTTGGATTTTTGTGTCCTAAGAGGTTTGTGCATGTTGTTTGATTAGCTGCTAGCCATAGCTAATTGCCTTTGTTTTCTTTCTCAGCTCTTCCCCAGAGGGAGGGGTGAATGGGTTGAGGGTACCCCACAGGGAGAAATTCCCAAATGCTTCTTCCTGGGTTCAAAGGGGTTTTTTTGGCATTTGGGTGGTGGCAGCATTTACCAAACCAAGGTCAGAGAGAAGCTGTAACTTTGGGAGTGGCCAGTATTAATTTTGAAAATCCTTGAGGGCCCCCACCTTCTGCACTTGGAGTGAGAGTGGGGATTCAGCCTTGAGAAAGTCTGACACCTGTACCTGTCTTCTGGGCAAGCAAGCTTCATTGTGCTTTCTGCCATTCATTAACCCTTTTCTGCCTGTATGCGGTTTGTATGCTCCATCACAATACTGTATCTCCTCCATGAATTCACAGCTCTTATTCAATGGGTTAAACTCACTCTAATTTGCTCCTTAGGAAGTGTTCCAGAAAGTAAAATGTACCAGGAACTGTGAACAGTGTGAGAAGCTCTTTACAGCTCTCCCTGCTGCCACACACATTCCATTTCTTTCAAATAATACACGAGTCATCTGCACTGCAATCAGTCAGAACTTACAAGATATCAAACAACGTCTGACTTTGAAGATTCATTTGAAAACCTCTCAAAAGAATCTCAGACTGGGAACGAGAAAGCAAATGACTTGCCCTGGGGCTGAAGTTTTTTGGAAGAATCCTTTTGGGAGCCATTCTATTTCAACAGGCTAGTGATTAATCATCCGTCTGTTCGATTCCTGCACATGTGGGTGATCCTGCTAAGAACAGAAAATTCCCAGCTATATCCAGAGTTCAGTGGCTCTATCACAGAGGCATTTGGGGCAAAATTCTACCCTCATGTAACTCTACTGAAGCCAAAAGAGTTACATCAAGGATGAGTCTGCCCCATACTCTACTTTTTGGGATTTTGACACATTGTTGGTGCATTTGATCCCACAGTTCCTAATGATTCAATTAGTCGCAGGATAGATTGCTAACATCCTACCATTAAGACAAACTCACCAGATGTTCTCTGTCAGATTCAGTCCTAATCACTTGTCTCATATCTGACATCAGAGAACTCCTATAAGCAAAAGAATCTGCAACAGCAGCCATACCTCCCGCTATCTGGGGAGCTTATATCAACCTATTCTGTGTCCTGTATTCAAAAGGCCTTGGTGAGATGAAAAAGGACAGCTGCTCTAACAAAAAATAATTAGATGTTATCACTTATAATTAAGAGGGAAAATAGGAAACTCTTTGCCTTAAAGCAGTATCATACCTATTTCTCCAGGGCTGTAAAGGGTCAGCGTCAATGAATGTTAGACCCAGAATGGAGGTTTGGGGGTTTGAAAAAAGAGGATGGTATAAAATCTATTAAGAGAAATATTTTTATGGTCAGATTTCAATG
This sequence comes from Aldabrachelys gigantea, assembly GCA_026122505.1. Lineage (NCBI taxonomy): Eukaryota > Metazoa > Chordata > Testudines > Testudinidae > Aldabrachelys > Aldabrachelys gigantea. The sequence continues at coordinate 5,888 of JALNIE010000042.1, read as the reverse complement.
CAAACTGTTTTGTGGGGCTCTATGCTTTCCACGTGAAAAAAAATCACATCATTTCATACAGAATGGCTTTTATTTTAGATTAAGGGAGGCTAGAATGAACACAGATAGAATGTCATAGACCATGAGGGTTGGAAGGGACCTCAGGAAATCAACTAGTCCAACCCACTGCTTAAAGCAGGATCAATCCCCAAATGGCCCCCTCAAGGACTGAACTCCTAACCCTGGGTTTAGCAGGCTAATGCTGAAACCACTGAGCTCTTTCTGCCTCCCTGTCCTTAGCAGAGCCCAGTGTATATGTCTCCTCTGTGACAAGAAGCACTGACTGCCTCAGAATGGCAGCTGCCTCTGCAGAGAGTGGACTCCAAAAAATGGAAGGGTGCAATATAACAGAAAGACATCTTCAGCATGACGATGGACTAGACTGCACCCTCAGCAAGTTCGTGGATGACACTAAACTTGGAGGGAGTGGTAGATACACTGGAGGGTAGGGATAGAGTCCAGAGTGACCTAGACAAATTAGAGGATTGAGCCAAAAGAAATCAGATGAGGTTCAACAAGTATAAGTGCAGAGTCCTGCACTTAGGACGGAAGAGTCCCATAAACTCCTACAGGCTGGGGACCAACTGCCTAAGTGGCAGTTCTGCAGCAAAGGACCTGGGGATTACAGTGGACAAGAAGCTGGATAACAGTCAGCAGCATGCCCTTGTTGCCAAGAAGGCTAACGACATATTGAGCTGCATTGAGGAGCATTGCCAGCAGATCAAGGGAAGTGATTATTCCCCTCTATTCGGCACTGGTGAGGCTACACTTGGAATATTGCCTCCAGTTTTGGTCCCCTCACTACAGAAAGGATATGGACAAATTGGAGAGAGTCCAGCGGAGGGCAACAAAAATGATTAGGGGGCTGGGGCACATGACTTACGAGGAGAAGCTGAGGGAACTGGGATTGTTTAATCTGCAGAAGAGAAGAATGAGGGGGGATTTGATAGCAGCCTTCAACTACCTGACGGGGGGTTCCAAAGAGGATGGAGCTCAGCTGTTCTCAGTGGTGGCAGATGACAGAACAAGGAGCAATGGTCTCAAATTGCAGTGGGGGGAGGTCTAGGTTGGATATTAGGAAAAACTATTTCACTAGAAGGGTGGTGAAGCACTGGAATGGGTTCCCTAGGGAGGCGGCGGAATCTCCTTCCTTAGAGGTTTTTAAGGCCTGGCTTGACAAGCCCTGGCTGGGATGATTTAGTTGGTGTTGGTCCTGTTTTGAGCAGGGACTAGGTGACCTTCTGAAGTGTCTTCCAACCCTAGTCTTCTATGAGTCTATGAGAAAGAGAATCACAACAGCTGCATGCACTATAACCATTCTCCTGTAGTGTTCACGCCCAGTCACATTAAATTGGTGGATGAGACTCAGAAAGTGAAACTGACCAGCCTTGAGTGAGAGTTCACTGTAAACAAAGACATGATGGTCTAGAACCAGGGTGGACAACCTGTGGCTCTGGAGCCACACGCGACTCTTCAGAAGTTAATATGCGACTCCTTGTACAGGCACCGACTCCAGGGCTGGAGCTATAGGCACCAACTTTCCAATGTGCCAACTTTCCAATGTGTCGGGGAGTGCTCAACCCCTGGCTCTGTCACAGGCCCTGCCCCCACTGCACCTCTTCCCCTGAACCTGCCATGCCCTCGCTCCTCCCCCCGCCCCGAGCCTCCTGCACACCACAAAACAGCTGATCGGGATGGAAGGGGAGGCGCTGACTGGCTGGACTGCCAGTGGGCGGGAGGTGCTGGGAGCAGGGGGAGCTGATGGGCGGCTGCTGACGTATTTACTGTGGTTCTTTGGCAGTGTAAATTGGTAAATTCTGGCTCAGGTTGGCCACCCCTGCTCTAGCAGTTAGAGTCCTGGCCCTGAGTCATGGCACTGCATTGCTGTGTGACCTTGAGCAAGTCACTTCACTTTTGTTTCCCTGCCCGTCCTTTGGATATTATGACTGTGAGCTCATTGGGATGGGGGTCTGTGTCTTAATATCATAGTGGTGGAGTGTGTCACAGGCCACCAGCACCTGCACACAAAACCCAACAACCAGAATGAGACCAGAGTATTCCAGTCCAGAGTTCTGTGCTGTGGGTGGAGAACAGCATGAACCAATGTGCACCAATGGCCAAGGCCGCCCCAGTGGCAGGGAAGTGGTTAAGTGAGATGTCCCCAGATAATCCTGGCAAGCTGGTACAGTACACCGTGGGGTCCTGAGCCTGATGCTACTGTATTACAAATTAATAATAAAGTAAACCACATTGTTAACATTCTTTCTGTGTTACAACCATTGTAGCTGTAGTGGTTCTACTCAAGACTAGAAGAAACCTGCCTTTACTGGAACTGCTCCAGCTTTATACCAGTGTATCTGAGAGCAGAATTCACCAATTGCACTGAACCGGGCAGTCTCCCTTTTTAAAGGTAGGGCAAGATGCTTGGCTATAATTACATTGCAGGCTGTTGTGTTATCATGCCTGTGCATAGCACCGACTTCTGCTCCCACCGATGGGTGCTTGACCCCCCTCTGCCCCCCGGCCCCGCCCACACTCCACCCCTTCACCCACGTCTGCATCCTGCCCTGCCTCTTCTTACTCCTGCTCTGCCTCCACCCCACCCCCATTTCACCCCCTTCCCCAAGTCTCTGCCCCCACCCCACCTCTTCCCTGCCTCCTCCTCTGAGCGTGCTGTGCCCCCGCTCCTCCTTTTCCCGTCCGGAGTGCTGCCAAACAGCTGTTTGGTGGCTGGCAGAAGTGCTGGGGGGGGGGCAGGAGCAGGAACATGGCCCACTCAAGGGAGGAGGCGGGGAAGAGGGGAGGGGAGCTTGGCTGCCAGTGGGTGTGGAGCACGCGGTAATTTTCCCTGTGGGTGCTCCAGCCCCGGAGCACCCGCACAGTCAGTGCCTATGTGCCTGGCAAGAGCTACGCCCCACTGCTTGGCACCACAGACTCTGCAGACGTGTAAGTCAGCAGGATTATGTGTAACCGACCCTGCAGCTAAAACAACTACCTAGTGCTTTTGTGTGTATTGCTGTTATTGTAAATAGGGAAACTCAGACAAACGGATTAAAAAGAGAGAGAGAAAATTAGCTTTATGGAGCATAAGAAAAGTCCCTGGTGTCCCCTCTGCCAAGTGACAGAATTAGCAAACAACAAAGCTTTGCTTACATTCATGGATTTAAGGCTACAAGGGACCGCGCTGATCATGCTAGTCTGACCTCCTGCATGCCACGGGCTGTACAGCCTCACCCCGTAATTCCTGATGGAGCTATAGCAGATGCTTCAGACAGGGACCCAGTCTTGATTTAAAGACTAGAGATGGAGAATCCACCACATCCCATGGTGAGCTGTTCCAAGTGTTCACCATTAACACGTGTTGCCTTATTACACACACATTTAAAAAAATATTATTTTAAAATAATCACACTTTTTTTAACCTGACTCTTATGGCTCAGTCCTACAATCCCTTATTCATATGAGCAGCCCTTACTCAGGCGCGTTAGTGTCATTGATTCCAGTGGAACTACTTGTGAGAGTGAGGGTTTGCCGTCGGGGGGTAGCAGTATTTGTAGAGTGTTTCCTACAAATTGTAAGTCAGAAGGCTTTGTAGAGTAGAGTTACAGTGATAAATAATTGTAACAGGATAGCGAAATGAGCCGGGACAAGGGAGAGGAGACACGAATTCTAATCTGATCTGTCTACCTACATAACTCTGTGCCTCCCCATAACCAATATAGCGTCTACGTACCTCTCAAGGCTATTTAAAAACAGAAATAGCAATGACAATCTCCCTCTCTTTCTTCCCAACCTACAGGCAGGGGCATCATTTGCATGGAGCAAGCGGACAGTCCCCACTCCTGACCTTGGTTTGCCCCCCAACTTTTCATAGGTCTACATGCTCCACGTCCCCATGAATTTGCCTGTTACAATAGAATCACACACAATGTTCTATCCAATGACATAATTCCACCCCACCCAGCCAGGAATTTTTCTGAAATGATGGCCTTAGCTGTAGGACAAATAGCTGGAGTGGGTCAGACTATGGGTATTTTGCCCTGGGTCCTGAACTGAATGGGCAGCCTGACGGGATATTTGGGGATAGAGGTGTTAAATCTAAGCATTCAAAGTCAGACCCCCCAAAACAATTTGATTATAAAAATTATTATATTTGGGTTCTTTTTATTTGCGTTTATAGGGGGTTACAATGTCAAGCTATTCTGTACAACTATGAGGGACAGAAATTTACTCTACAGATAAAAAATGAGTCTTGAGAAAAACCACCAAGTATTACAAGCATTGCCAGCACTAGTACTGTTATAGTCCAGGAGCAACAGCAGCAAAGCAGGTGTAGGATTGATGTGACTGTCTGTAAACACTTCCCAAGGCTTGTGATGGACTCTACACCACGGGACATTTTTAAATCAAGGTAGGACGTTTTTCTAACAGAGATACTTTAGTTCAGTCAGGAATTAATTCGGGGAAGTCCTATGGCTTGTGTTATGCCAGAGGTCAGACAAGATGATTGTAACAGTCTGTTCTGGCTTTATTATTTATGAATCATCCAGTAGATGCTCGACTGACCACAGACCTGGTGCTGGAGAAATGACCCTCTGTGGAAACAGAAACAGGTTTTTCCCTTTTAGATTTGCTCACAAGCCCAACTGCATTATTTTGTCAGTTGCTTTAATGGATACCCAAGGATTCCCCAGTGCAAAGGAATCCATTAGTGGCAGAGTTGAGATATCAAGTGCCACATACCTTTTTCCTGAGGAAGGGGGTGCATCGTGGGAGGGAAGGGACTGTGGCTGAAAGACTGTTGGCACAGCCACTTGGGGGCCCTCTGCAGCTGGAAGCAGGTCAGAGAAAACCTAAAGCATAAAAGGTGAGGGATGAATTCTGAAGCCAACATGTTCAGCCCTGACTGCTGTAATGGTAACTGGGCCTACAAATGTACCATCATTGTGAGTTCAACTGGGGGAAGTGGAGACAAGGTCATAAAATGTCACAATAACCTACAGAAAAAATGCTGGGGGGAAAAGATGCAAGAGGGGGCCCGACTGAATTAGTCCAAACGAAAAGGCCTCCTGATATAACTCAAAGCCAGTGTTATACTCGTGCTTTGTAAACAAGAGCAGTATGGGTCCAGGAACTGATGAACCAAAATTGGGGTGTTGGAAATTAGGCCTCTTGATGGACAAAACAATGATGGGATGGACTATTCCACCTTCCACTTCCCTTCGGGATCCTGAAGAAAAGAGCCTTGAGGAGGAAAATTGGCAAAGGCAGGTGCTGGCTGATTGAGGGAAAGAACAGTAAAAGAGGGAATTTCACCATCCTGGCTGTCTCTTTCGGCTAGTCCCCCGGATCCACTGTGACACCAAGAGATGTCCTGAGCAGACGGGGCCAGACAGAGGGACCCAGGAAACATCACCATCTCCACCGGCTCTGGTGAAATCCCTACCAGCAGCTGGGATGTGAAACTATGTTGTCCACACACCCCTCCACCCCACCTGATGTACCTCACCTCAGTGTACCCTGTTGCCTCCCCGCCTCATTTCTTTTATTTTTCCCCCAGCCCTCTCCTTTTGCAGAAGAGTTTAGTAAGAGTCTGGCTTGGCTGGCCAAAACTCTATCTTTGGCAACACTACTATAAACCCGTGACCAGAAGGCAGCTAAAGAACTGCTTCAAACAGCCTGATACTGGTACGAGTTTGCCAGGTCTCAGAGTGGCTAATCAGATCTTGTGCTGGCTGGATCTGTTTTTTTCCAGCAGTGAAATTACAAGTGAAAGTCAGGACCTGAGACAGAAGCTGCATTTTCTCTCATTGCTGTTCTTTTCTCTTCCCTTTTGTGTGGGCTGTCCT